>JAQMCX010000028.1:7897853-7980485 GCA_029814765.1 Acanthurus leucopareius | reverse complement strand
CCCCCGTCCAGTGTAACACCCAACCGGGGCCCGGTGTCTGGGGCTTTTCACCGCCGCCGGCCGCCTCCGGGTTTGTGCCCCCCATTTAACAAACCCCCCCCCCCCCCCCCCCCAACTTTGCTCCAGGCACTTTGGCAAATTGACTGTCCACACTGAGGGCTCCAGGTGGGGTCCCATATGGCACGATTACAGACCAGCAAGTCACCTTATCAAGCAGTTGGTTGAGAAGCATAACGTTTCAATAAAAAGGTGGAACCATCAGAGGGTCTTCGCAGTGTCAGACAGACACTGATGCAGCACACATATTGACACTGTAAACATGTCTAACCGCACACACACACACACACACACTCACACACACACACACACACAAATACACACACCCCAGACAGCTGACATATTTAAAGAATTTCTTACTTATGTAAATGACTTAAACTGCACACGCCCTAAATAGGATTTTCAGATGAGTTGCAGAACATAATTACTAAACTCTGCCAATGTTATTCAAAGGAGAAGACAGTTGACCTTTGTGTGACATGTTTGTTATTATATGGTCAATGATGGATTCCTACATTTAGGCCATTTTAGGGTTTTCACTTAATGATACTACTAAAAAAAACAATACATTTTTCTGAGTTGATGTTTATGCCAAATATTCCCTTAAATTCCCCTAAATATTCCCTTAAATATTACTCAAGCTTGTACATCAAGCTCTAGTTACACTTATCAGATGCTGTGGCTTTTTTAATTGGACACATGTTAAATCATGGAAAGTAATTTTGGGATTACTTCAAAAGTATCATGTTTTTTCATATCGGGTGTTTGTATTGTATTACTTCTCCGTGCATTTGAGGTGACAGCTGCTACTTATGACTGAAACCTTTTTATTGCCCGTGGGGGAATCTGCTTTGCATAGAGAGCATGAAAAATATCATAAAATATCAGCAATCATGCACTGTTTCACACGATTTAACAAAAAAACAGAAATTAAAATACATTTTAAGAAATATTATGAGGGACATTGACAAGAGACATTCAGTGCAGGTTCAAGAAAGTGCCAAATTTATTCATTATAATTCTAAATAGTTCGAGGTTGCTGCAAACAAAGCATCTGCCCTCGGATTTGATTTTTTTTTTTTCACTCAACAGTTTAGTTGATTCGCAGGTAAATCTGCAAATACTGAGTTTATTCTTTTGACTGTATCAAATAACATTTCTACTTAAAGCACAATACACCATCCTGTGATGTAATCCGTCAGCTCAAAGGCTAGAATTTGATATCCGTGAAAGAAGCAGTGGTCTAGCAGAACCCCGAGACCCAGGTGAAGCTGGTGGGACTGGCCTTGTGGCCCCGTGGCCCCCTGTGGCCCTGCTGGGTTTGTTTTAGCTTTAGTTTCAGCCCTCGGCCCTCCACATCTCTGCTTAGCGCTGCTCATCTTCCCTCCGGTGTCCTGCAGTTCCCATGGCCTTGTGCGCCCTCCTCCCAGGCCTCACCCTGAACCAGGAAGTGCCTTCGCTATCACACACAGTTTCTGTGTCTGTGTGTACGTGCATGTGTGCGTGTCCATACAGGACTGTTGCAGGGATGCAGCTGAAGTCAAAAGGACTCTGAACAGGCGTAGCTTTCACTTTTGATCCCTGGAAATTACGAGGAAATGCAAAGCACAACAGCGCTCTTCTTATTTTTCCTCCATGCTGCCAGGTCAGCGTCAGTCTCTCGAGCTTCACAGTCTGACTGTGATTAAGGTCAGATCAGGGTCTCTGAAGGCTACAAGATTTAAAGGGTCATTCCTGAAGGGGGAAAATAATACAAAATTCATAATAAACATGAACATGAATAATTTGGTTCAGTTATAATAAGTGTTACCTCACTTAGAACAAATTAAATGAAAAATAATCAGATTTTTCTCTTGTTTTTGCCCTTGTCTTTTAACATTACATATGACACCTCTCCTTCTTAGTGACACTTTTACAGTCTGTTTTATTTATGTTTATTTTATGGTCAATCACGCAGACGAGCAGGTTGATTTTTGGCTGTAGAGTCTTTGTGGCTGCTTTGCAGTGAAAATACATTTATTTTCTTGAAAAACACTGTGAGCCGTCTCGGGTGTTTTTAAAGCCGGGAGGGCGTCTCCATCAGCTGGAGCTGACATAACATAACATTAGTTTTCTCTGCTATTCTGTCAAGAAACGCTGTTGTCAGTGACATGAGAACAACACAAGAGATTCTTTGGGTCGTCTCGGGTTTTGTGATCCCAGTGACGCTGAAGCTTCTGTTGATCAGCAGATTGTCACAGTTTCTGTCACTTTAGTCATTTGTTTCTTAGACAGCTTTTACTTTTTTTTCTCACACACCTTCATCTCCCTGCTGCTGTAAAACCCTGCTGCCCCCTATAATTCATGACTGTCATCTGTCTCTGTCGGTGTGTTGTCAGCGAGGTCGGAGGTCAGGCAGTTAGCTGCAGCTTTGCCAGATTGGAATGGCCCAGAGGCAAAGAGAGAGACAGAAACAGAGAGAGAGAGAGAGCAAAGAGATATTGATCAAATACTTAAGGTGGTTTTGCATTGAAAAAAAATCAGGAGATGCTGTAATGTTGCAGAGCTGAATGCTATTGCTGTTTTCTTTATGTTTTATGTTCTCAAACACTTCGTTATCAAAAGTATGTGAGCATGAGAATGTGGGACACCAGAACGTTACACCCACATGTGCATGTCGAACATCTCATTCAGAAAACCGTGAGCATTAACATGTTGCAACACCAGATTCCAGTCTTCGGAGGACGCTTTCTGCATGAATTTTTTGGAACCTGGCTGTAGGATTTTGCTCCCATTCAGTCACAAGAGCATCAGTGATGTTTGGCTGTAAGGTCTGGCTCACGATCCGTGCTTCGATTCATCCCAATGGTGTCGCACAGGGTTGAGATCATCACCCCATGCAACACCAAACTCCAAAAAACACGTTTAATTTCTTTTGTGCATAGGGAACGTCAAAGGTAAATCAGAAAAGGACCGTCCCTGGACTATAGCTGCATATTTCAAAAGTGCACTATTGTTTGAATTATTGCTGTGTGTTGTAAAAGATTTCCCCTCGTACGAAACAGGAGGCCAAACCCAAACCATGAAAAAGAGTCCAACAGTACACATACTTTTGGTTCTATAGTGTACACAAGTTAGTTTTTCTTAAAGTCGCCCGTCTTGCTTCAGACTGACTGGTACCTTGCGTGAGTTTGCGTTACGATCTGCTGTCAAACAGACTGACCTCATTCAGCTTCCTGCCCCGACTAATTCACGTGGCATTGACCTTTTGATCTCCAGCTCACTGAGTCGCGACCCCCCCCCACCCCCCTTCATTCTCTTCTTTTCACCCTTTTCTCTCTGACTCTTTTATCCTTACATTACTTCTGCAACGGGTTTGGGCGAAACACAATAGGTTTCCAATTTCCATCACAATTTATAAAATCTTATGGTGCAAAATGTCACGATTCTTTTCATATTCTGGAAATTCAAATAATTCAATCCATATATATACAGTGTGGACCAAATTAATTGTGACTGATTGTTAATTTGGTGAAATAAATACTCAAAAAATAGGCAAAATTGCCTGCGATGACTTACTGGAAACCGGAGAAAAATATTATTAAGAGATCACAGCTTAACTGGAAACTTTATTGCAAAATCTTTCCTGTCTCAACCTGTAATCTGTTGTCATTCAGCTGTTCCAAACAAAGCTTCTTTGTTTTATCGGATCACCAACATACATGAAAAATTCTTAAGATTCTTCACATGTCACCATGTTTTGTTTTTTTTTTTTTAAATTTGAACCACTGCCTTATTTCTTTCCTGGTTTATGGCCTCCATAGCTGCTCACAGAATGCATGGCACCGGTGCCAAACAGCAGTATGAGTCAGCAGCAGCAGCATAACGAAACATTTTAAAACATTTTCCCTGGAAAAAAAATGTCACTTGTCAGGTTCCTGTAACTCATCATTTGGCTGTCAGACCACACTCTTTACATCAAAACCACATTTATTATGTTCTCGTCTTTTTCCGTCTCTTCTAAAAAACCCATTTCACCTCCTGAACTTTGTGCACAGAGAAAAATATCTACTTCCCTCTCCTGATCCTACGGCAGCACGGCCCGAGGCGTGTCGCCATGTGTCAGTCACCTGCATACCTGTGTCCTGATGGTGTCTGTTTGCCATTGTTTCCACAGGACAGTTGACGGCTCGAGAGCAACCTGACTAACAACGGTGTGACAGGATAAAGAGAGTAAAGCTCTCTCTTCAGAGGCAGGTGAGAGAACAAAAGTACAAAGAGGAGAGCAAAGTGCTGTAGACGAAAAGTGGCTGTGCTGAAGTCAATCCAGTCTGCCTGCGAATACACACCTTTATTTTGAGGGAAAAAAGGGAGATAATTTATTAGTTTAGTTTTTATGAGGGTGACAAATGTTCAATTTGTGGGTTGTTAGTAAGTACAGGTGATATTTGTTGCATTTACAAGTACTTCAAGTTTGATTAATTTGTACTAAAACTGCATTCAACAGCACTATTTTTATGACATTGTTTGATTTGAAAAGTCTTCAAAAGCATGGCAGAATTTCCTTGTAAATGTACAAATTCTAAGTTTACTATTCATGTAATGCTGATATGTAAGAAACACTTACAGTTCTTACAGTTTTATCATTAAATCTCATTGTTATTTTCTTGTTTCGCTGTTAATCTCCTGACGGTGCCTCTTCTTGTTTTCTTTCACAGAGCTTCTCATTGTCTATCTCAACCTCATTGTAACGGCTGCAGGTGGGTGTCACATGACATTTATCACTGAAATGAAAACTGGAACTGCAATACTTCTCTGTCATATAATGAAAATAAAAGCTAACATTTGACACTATAAATTAATGTTGATTAAAACCATGATGGCACTGCCACGTCCTTTAAAATCATGATTTAGCCTCTGACTATGTGATGTTAATTTTTAATACATTTACGTTTATTTGCGCACGAGATGAAAGGATATTTTGAGTTTTACTTTTCTTTTAACTGTTTCCAACTGAGTTTTTTTTTTTTATTATTGTTGTTGTTCTGTTCTTGAAGTTTTCAATTCAAACCAGTTTCCTTTGTTCTGTTTATAACATTAATTCCTTTGGTCTGTAAAAAAAAAAAAAAAGAGACGCTTTTGCATGTTTCTCACGGCAGAACTCATTCATCCTCACTCACTGCTAACTGTGAGAAATATTTATAGAATAGAATAGAATAGTCCTTTATTGTGGTCTGTTGTAAAAAAAAAATAAATAAAAGAAGAAGGAGAACTTGTCAGCAAAAAGTTTTAAATCATTTTTTTCTTTCTTCAAGATCAGCTGACCGAAGTGTCATGGCTGCATATGGACAGACTCAGTACAGCCCCGCCCTCCAGCCTGCTGGGCCGTACACACCTTACACCCATCACACACAGGGCTACACCATGCCCTCCTACAGTAAGTACATACAGACATATAGTAATTTATGGGATGATTGATCATTTCATGGCCTAAGGCGGAAGGTAGAAGGTTAAGGAAAACTTAGCACATTTAATTCTCAACATATTTCCTTTCTACATTTACTGCCATGGAGCATTCGGATCCTTAGTTTAGGGTTGGTGTCTTAGATCACCAGAGAGTGGTTCACAGTAACAATTGTGTCTTCGTCACTGTCAAAATGGTGACCACTGAAGTCCCTCTTCATCTTGAGGAAGAAGTAGTAGTTAAAGTTAGGTCACATTCTTGGATGGTAGCTATTTCCTGCACGATGTTGCCCATTTTCTCAGACAGTGCTGACACGCTCCAAGGACTGTTTAACTCGTCTCATGCTGCCTTGGGCTACTGACTTATTAATCATTACTCTGATCATCATCTCAAAAGGAAAAAAAAGTTCATAATGTGCTGTTATTGCTAAATCTTAAAGTGATTACATCCAATTCTGCTAGTTAGCATTTCTCTGTTAATTTCTAACTGTACGGCAACATAAAACCACATGTACAACATTAAAAATCAGCTGAAAACTTGCATTAAAACACAATGACACTACAGAGCAAATAGGTGAGACACAAGGAGGAACTAGATGTTTTGCAGAGATATTTTACAGAGATAAATTTGCATTTTTTACTTATACATATGTATGAATTCTCAGCCTGTGGTTGGGTTTTTTAGATAAAGAGGTACACTTTCTGGAAATAGACAAGACATAAACTAAAAAGTGTACATACATAACAAAGATAGTGTGCACAGTCAAGACTAATGTGCTGTTCAGGCACAGTGGCTTCACTAAGTAAACTTGCATGTAAAGAGATAATTTGTCAAGCAATTTCTGCCAAGACTTTGATCTCCTGTCCTCTTCATGGCATCTCTCCATACGCAGACATTAAAACAGAGGACGGCCTGAGTCACTCACCAGGACAGACGGGACTCCTCGGCTACTCCAACTTCAGCAGCACTCCTCCCAGTCAGAGTCTCTACAGCTACTCACACACACATGGTGAGTGTGAGACAATGTGTTTACCAAATGGATGCACTATCACACACACTAGCAAACAAACCTTCTGTACATCTTTGATTTCAGCTTTACTGTCAGGAGCATCCATCTTCATTTTTTCTCAACTCTCTTATCCCCCTATTTTTTTCCTTACCTATCCTATCTTCCCTTCCTTTCTCCTCTCCTCTCCTCTCCTCTCTTCTCTCCTCTCTCCTCATCTTTCTCTACTTTTCTCTCCTTCTCTCTGCCACACCTGTTCTCCATTAGCTGCGGTCTGGACTCCTGGCGTCAAAAGTCTCCCCACCCCTCCTCTTTTCTCGGGGTCAGGCCCCCTTTCTCCACTCAGACCAACAACATAGCATGCAAGCGCTTGTGTCTGTTAAAGAAAACGGGAGAGTGAGAAAACATATAGACAGAGGGAAAGAGAAATAGAGAGGATGGAGGAAAAAAAACACGAATAATGGAGAGACGGATAGATGGGGAGAGGGTCTTTTCTGAAAAACAAAAACACAAAATGAAGACACGGTATTCCTGGGAATTCATGTAGCTTTCTGACCACACATGGCTGTGTGTGTGTGTGTATGTGTATGTGTGTGTGTGTATCTGTGATGTATACATTCCTCTGTCGTCCGGCGCCCAAAGCATGACTCGCTCAGTGCGACTTTATGGCTTTAAAAGCAGCATGAAATTGACCTTGTGTGTGAGAGGGGAGAGGTTAAGGTGCGTTATACGAAGGGGTGAGCAGGTTTGAAGTTGCACACTGACGAATGACCGTGTTTCAACTGTACAGATGAGACAAAGGACCAGCAAACAGGATTAAACTGTAAACAGATTAGTTTGTTTACAACATGTTGCTATCAAAAGTGCACAGTAAAGACATTATCTGTGTCTGTTCAACCAACCAAATGATCTGTCTCTGTATTTGCATAGAAAAAGCGGAAATGGGTGTGTTTTTACCAGAAGTCGTTAAACTGGGCGCATTGTGTATTTTCTCACCTAATATTCTCTGGCAATGAAATTCTTGTGCCTTCAAAGCAACACATTTATATTCACATATGATTTATTAACAACCATACCTTAAAATCATCATACTTTTTAAAATGTTTTCCTCTTTTAGATATCTTTTAATTTAACTTCATGAACTGCTTGAACCCTTCTCTGTAGAGAATACTTAATAATTGGAAACTGAAAAAAAATATTAGTAAATCAAAATGTTCTGTTTCGTATTTGAAACTGAATCTATTTACTGTAAATATGTATAGAAAATTACAATTCAGTCGGAGGCCTTAATCCTCAGTTCCTGTGATGTTGCGTTCACATTTCTGGACGTGTTGACATTTCTGCAGTCACTAGGGAAACTTACAAAGATGGAAAGAGTACAAGAATATTATGCTCAAGTCATATGGGGGCATTGAATGTCACTCCAACAACACTAGTGGAACAACATAAACCCATCAAGCCGCGCTGTGAAAACTGACTGTAAATTCCCTTTATATTCATGGGCAGATGCAGCCTGTGCAAACCACTGATAATGATTTATTAGAATTAAACAGAAAGAGACAAACCTTAGACAAATACAAAAGACCATTTAAAAGAAGATCTATGCACGCAACAGCTGGTGCAGTTCACAATATTAGGCTACAGAAGATTAAATAACAAAATAAAATGTCACTACAGCAGATGTAGAAACAAATATTAACTCCACAGCAACCACAACAATCACGCAGATTATTGCAAAGTAAGCTTTGCAGTTTTGAAACACATGATACCTTGGACTCACTGGTCTGAATCTCATCTTCTTTGATCGATCATTCTCAATTCATATAAAAACCACCATCTACCTCTTTGAGCCTCTGCACTCCTTAAAATGGTTTTAAACACTCTGAGCTAAAAGAAGCTTTGGATTCACAACTGCTAACTAAAAAGGTCAGAATATAATTGTTTTTTTCCATCGAGATGTTGGCGAAGAATTGCAAAATTATTCCGCATGGTGGCTTCTTTTTGACCTTAAAATCGTAGCTTCATAAATGTCAACTCAGTGACTATTTCCAAGTTTTTAGCTCTCATCACAGTGAAGTTTGCTCAGGTGTCATGGAGATGATCGGTCATGTGATAACAAGTAACAAGTTACATGAGGGGGAAAACCCTCTGTCTGTGTTCCAGAATGGTTTTTGGATAGATTTGAATGTGTAGTTTTCCATATCTCTTCCTCTTAAGAGAATATTCAGATGTCTGACATTATACGGGAATGTAAATATTCATGTAAACACACTGGAAACACACTGAAACCTCCAACAAACTGCAAAGCCTTCAGTGACTGTGCTCTGTCGGAGCACGACCGTTGCACCAACAAAAAACTTTTTTAACAGAGTTTGAGAGACACTGTTCCCAAACAAAATAAATTTGTTTAAATATTTTTATGCATAAATCATTAACTGCAAACTTCAAACGATAATAAACTGCCACAACGACCAAATGTTTGTAGGATTTCAAAATGTTTCCATGTCATCCATTACACTCTACACAATACACAAGCACGCACACACAGGCAAACACACACACACCGCAAAAAGCCATTGAAACACGTGCAATACACTGTGTGTACAACTGAAACCAAATGGGGACTATGGGAGTCTTTTTTTGTGTTTATTCAAGAGACCTCCTGTATTTTTCCTTTAGTCGCTTTGAAGATTGTTGTGTTGTCCGGGGAGATTTCAGTGTGGTTCCTCTATTGAGTCATTATTCTCCGGTTTGTCATGCACTGAGAAAGCAGAGGAGAAACAGGGTTCAAGAGAGTAGTGGACTGATTGAACAATGGAGGGGGGACATAAGGAAGTGAATCTTCAAAAATGTATCAGGACGTTTCAGCTCCTGTCATATGAGAGTAAATTTTTTTTTATTATCCCGGAAGGACAAACTGATGCACAGCCAGCAGACAAAACAAACAGGGTAACAGAAATGAATACTAAATCAACTTTCCCCTGTCTGAGAATATAAATCACCTGGTCCAAAGTGTAACTTCTTCCTGAATGCAGCACAAACCACCCATTCATCAAACAGGTGGAAGCAAAGCAATTATTTGCAATTGTTGTTTGATGTGTTTCAAATAAAGATGCGGAGTATAATTGCAGTGCACACAATCATCTGTGAAATCAAATTGTCAATATTTAAGTGTTGTGTGTATAAATGTCCAGAGTTTACTGCCACATCAGCTCCTGTGGATTTCTGCTGGTTTTGAGTGACACACGAGCTCAGACTCTTGCTGCTTTTATGCATTTTCTTTTTTACCAAACATCCTTTTTTTTAGTCTGTTGGTCAGTCAGTCGCTCCACCACTTTTCTCCACGCTACAAAATGTTAGCAACTGTAAGATGGACTGCCATTAATTTATTGTAAAGACATTCATGGTACCCAGAGGAGGACTAATTTAAAGGACTGACTTCTCCTCTAACATCACCAGCAGGTCAACGTATTTCTAGCCTGTTGACATATCTAAGCATCTACTCGATGGAGTGGCAGAATGTTTTATCGAGACATTCATGCTTGACGGATAATTAGTCCGACTGACTTTGAGGATCCCTGTCTTACTTGTAAGGCCACCGTTAAGAAATGTGTTTACAACTGTTGGATGGATTGCCATGATAATTGTGGTGTAGACTTTCGTGTTTCCAATAAGGATGAACTGCAGTAACTTGTGATCATTTTTCATCCAAAAATTTTATTTGTTCAGTGCTTTAAACCTACAGAGCTAATGACCTGTCAACCTCAGCTGCACTTTGTCTGTCAGGCTAATTAGTACTGAACTAAACACACTGAAGAAAGATGGTGAAAAACACACCAGTTTACCGTCAGCATGTTAACATTGTTGTCAATGGAATCATGTTAGTATGCTGCCAATAGCATTTAATATAAAACCCTGCTGTGCCTTATTACAGCCTCTTAAAGCCTGAGTCTTGTTAAAACTTAACTATCAGTGTATCTGTTCACTAATGACTGACTACCAAGTCCCTGTTGGCTGAACTTATGAATGAACTTACACATCACATTATCCAAAAAGGTAAAAAAAAAAAATCTGAACAGCTTGCATTGTGGAAAAAGTGACTGTCAACGCAGGATGGTCCATTTGTTCTTATAAGAGCCACAAATCTAAATCATTTTAATCCGCAATCAGCCGGACATTAGTTTGCTTGGCAAGCAGAGGTTTCTGACGCACAGGCTCGACTCCAACTTTTTGGGTTTAAGCGCCACAGAGCAGCTTTTATATGAGTGAAGAGGGTTCAGCCTCCAACATTGTATCCAGTGCTCCCTATATAGCCATGTGATCACTGCCCCAAGTACTGGAAATCAGTCGGAGTCTTGGGACTTTACACAACACTTTTTTCAAAAAAAAGTTACAAAGTACTTCACATGATTAAAACACGATTAAGGACTGAGGCCAATAAAAAAGGGAGTAAAAATTAAAAAGGATAAAAAACATCAACATAAAGATAAAAACATAACAATAATAAAATAAAAATATGTTGGAAATAAAAACAGTGGCTCGTGGCGATAATAAAATAGTTTTTCAAAGAGACAAATTTTAAGAGGTAACTTGAAAGATGTGACTGATTCAGCCAATGGCAGATCCTCATACAGGGAGGTTCAGATCAAAGAGGCTCTGTTTGTAAAAGCCCTTTATCACCTCCAGTCTTGGGTAGGAACTTGGGAACGGCCCTACCTGAAGATCTGACGCTGACTCATAAGAGAGCTGTGTTTTAACAACTAAACAGAGAGATAAACCGTGAAGTGCCTTATGGATCAAATAAAATCAGCAAGATTATAAAATCTGTTCTGAAACCTGTGAAGGCTGAAACAGGGCAGATACGACTTTGTCTTCTGAAGGGTTTTTAACCCTTTATGAGAAGTGCACTATAGGTGGAAGTAATAAGATTAAGCGAGTAATAAGAAGAGAAATAATTAATCAGAAAGACTGTATGAGCAGACCTGACAGAAAGATGCAGGGCGAGGCTGCATCACTGTGAGCGGATATTGCTTGGAGAAAGACATTCCTGCCTTGGCTTGATTAGACTGAGAAGATTCCCAGAGCGGCAGCAGCAGAGGAGCAACAGACTTTCCCACCTGTATTGTTATGTCAAACATAAATCTCATCCCAGCCCCTGCAGCACTGAGCTGTCACTGGAGGAAGGAGTCAAACTTTACTACTCCTTAACTTCCTACGCACAGATCAGATGTTATAAAGTTTTATATTTTTTAAGCTGATTCATCAATACAGGATGGAACACAGTCAAACCTCCCACTAGTTTACAGTTTGTAATTGTTCACTGTCTTGCATGAGAAATTATTGTCTCAGGTCTGACCTTTGTCTTTACATCATTTCACAGGTGGTGGTATTTCATCTGGAATTTTTCAAGGCACCCATGCAATCTCCAGTTCAACCCCCTTTAACCCTGCGCAACAAGTGAGTAATTACACTTAAGCAAGACTTTCTTTACTGTCAAGACTTCTGAAGAATTTCCCTAATTGTGTAAAGTATTTGTAGAGGGAAAAAATATAACCTTACGTTAAGCCTTGTCAGATAGTGGCTTACTTTACATCACATCATAGTTGTCTTATTTTTAATCATGTTTTTGGCCTTCTAAATGTAAAATTAGATCTCAATTTAAAATGTTTGCATTTTAATGACACTGACTGCTCTATGTTTTCCTGTTGTTAGGAGTTTTCAGCCTACTCAAGCTACAGTCAGAGCCAGTACTCTCCATATTACAACTCACATCACTACAACAGCCCCTACCTGACCGGCAGCAACATCAGCCCTGCCGCCATCACAGCACCGTTAGCCTATCAGCATCCAGAACACCCCGTCATGCTCCCCAATCACAGCCCAGAGTCACACACAGGTAAGGAGTGACAAACCAAATTTTTGATTTTATTATTTTATAGACAAAATAATAAAATTTTCTTAAAAAGTAGTTGGTGTGTTTACATGTGGCAGTATTTCTATCTAAAAAAGCATAAAAGCTAAGTGGCTAGTAGTAGAGAAGTTATTGTAACATGAGAGTGTGTAACATTAACCTGATTTGAAAAGTCTTGCTAAATTTAAAAACTTATTGAGATAGAAATGTAGTGGTGGTAGTTTTAGTTGAATTAAATACTTTTTCTCTAAGATTAGTCCATGTTAGCTGTTAGCTGGCTTACTTTTATCTCCAGGCAGAGCTCTGTTAGCTGTTCGCTTCTAAGCTAGCTCCGTTAGCTTTTAGCTCCATTAGCCAAACAAATGGCAGGACTCTGCTTCCCATCATGCAGCTAAGAGCAAACCACAGGTTTTTTGGGACATTATCAGGGAAAAATATTAGTGTGTCCTCTGTAATTTATAAGTAAAATGGGTCATATGTTTCATATCTCTTTTTGTAAAGTAACAAAGACAGCTAGTATGAGAAGACGTGCTCCGTTGTAGTCGAACCTAGTTCGGTTTGTAATTAGTTAATGGATGGTTATATACATTTATGCAACATTTTCTTTCACTCTGGAGATATCTTGCAGAACATCATTGTTCATTCCAAACATTTCAATCATGTCATCTCGATACTACTGACGTATATTTTTCATTACTAGTAAACCAACCTTGACATTTAAATTCTGGGGAGTGCTCCTTTGGCATGCTCTTACTTTAATAATTAAAGTCTGTATCTGGAAAAAGATTGTTTTAAAGAATGATTAACAACTGTGTTCCAGGAGAGTATCACCCGCCGCCCAGCCCTCCAACACCAGGTAAAGATGAGGGTGTCTCAGCACGAAGGGGGTCAGACGGGAAGTTGAGAGGGAGGAAAAGGGTCAGTGACCCCGCTCCACCTCTGGACTCTGATATAGAGGTAAACAGACACTCACACAGTGTTGAAAATTATCATTATTTGTCTACAATATTTGTCTTTCTCTTTCTCTCACACACATACATAAACTTCCATGAGGTTAACATTACATGTCTGTTATTTCACTGCAGCGTGTGTTTATCTGGGACCTGGATGAAACCATCATCATTTTCCATTCGCTCCTCACGGGAACCTTCTCCTCACGCTTTGGCAAGGTACGGTGATTCAACCCCTCCCTCTGTCATTAACAGGAAGAAGTTATGTGCTGTAGCTCATCACACTTTGACAATAGGTAATTATTACATAGGTAAGCATAGTTTGGCCTAAAAAACAATGTAATCTTGCTTAGGTCAAATCAGCTTTTGTCTCAGCGACCGAATGCTTATTTGAATAATAGTCAAAGGTTTGGCTGCCTTAGCCGAGTCCACGACCTTTGGGCCTCGTCCCTGAGCATTTTCACACGCTGACTGTTTTGCCTTTTTGCCCTCTTGTTTCTTTTCATAATGCACCGGGGTTGTTTAGCTACCCCAGAATCCTGTTGCGTGATTGACAGCCTGCGGGACCTTTACATAACAGACAGGCAGCTGACAAGGGGCGGACAGTGGTGCGTTACTTGGTTTTGGCCGGGGATCTTTATTTTGAATTCTCACGGTCCCCCTGCGGGTTGACACAAGGCTGATGGGAGTTTGAGAGCAGCGTTTCTGATCGGCTGAGCCCCCGGCAAGCCATGCATGCCGTTGTTTCTTTTCCTTTCTTTTCTGCAAGGGAGAAGGGGGATGAAGAGAAACAGGGAGGGAGAGATGAGAGAGAGAGAGAGAGATTGAGAGAGAGGAGTGGATGTGTTGAAATGTGAATCATGAGCCAAAAATTCCTCTTTCCTCCCACCACCCAAACATCCCGCTGCTGGATCCCGGGAAGCTCAGTTGGACAGATTCTGACATCAAAACTCAGACATGCAGCGGAGGAATTGGATGAGTGACAGCGGAAAAACAGATTAACAGTCCAAAGCGTCAAGACAGCTTACAAGCTAGCAATGTGTTTTCTTTTTTTTTTATTTCCTCCCTCCGAAATTTGCAGCTAATCCATCCCACTCAGACAACCATCCATAATGCAGTTTTTTTTTTTTTTTTACTTGTCTCAACTTCACTTTGCTTTGCACCTCACCTTCTGTCTACTTTAAGAGCCCAGGTTCTTCCCATTGAAGTCAGCTTATTAAACTCTTATCACAAACAAATGTTTGGACCTATATGCAAAGGCAAGTCTGGGCCCAGCATGAGGGAAAGACTAATGGGCGTGTTGAAAGACAGTTGTTTTCACCAGCTTGGTGAGCCAGAGGTGAATGGAGATCCACATAAGGAGCTGATTCCCTCCCCTCTAACAGCTCTTCCATTATCTCATCTATCGGAGAGCACCCTTCTCTTTCCTCTTGTGTGTGAATTTCTTTTTCTCCCCGGCTCTTTCATACCAAACTACCTTCAGAGTAAAGGTAAAGGTGGGACCTAAAAGCTTTGGGTGCTTTTTGTTTTTTTTGTCTTTTTCTTCATTCTTTTTTGTCTGGGATTATTATAAAGAGGATTTTATTTGTTGTTTCGTAAAGAGCAGCCTTCAGTTTTGGTGGAAGGAGATTAGTGATAATTATTTCAATTATTAGACAAGCACAATCCTTTCTTAAGCCTTTAACCCCACCCTCTTCATCCTTTCCATTCATCTCTTCCTCTTCTCGCCAGTGTTTCTGAATCCTCCCCCATCCTCCCCCTCATTATTTCCTCCCTGTCCTCCACCTCCTCCTCCTGCTGAACTCTTTCTGCCCTTTCTCTGTAATTACCTTTTTCTTTTTAAAAACTTTTTTTTTTCCTTTTTGGAGGCTGGTTCATTGTAATTGTCATCATTTAGCCTGCTTGTGTCATCAAGCCCATTTCTACCATTTTGCCCCAGAACACAGCTCAGCTTGTCATCTCAGATGCACTAATCTAACGTTCACCCTTGGCTGACACCCCTCTGCTTCTCCCGTCTCGCTGGCACAGACAAGCCAATGCTGCCATCAAAACAATGCCCCTAACTTGCACACACACACATACACGCACACGCACACGCACACACACACACACCACACACACACCACACCTGCTTTTGTAGTCTCGAACAGCGACACACCCTCGCTGTTTGTCGACCAGACTCCCAGCTCGTTATGATTTATGTTTTTCTCCGGGTGATGATTGAGAATTTGCATATGAAGAAACAAAAGTGAAGTTGATGTAATCCAACACCTGCATATGTGTTTGTTTTTGTCTTAAGCAAGAGAGAAAGAACAGGAGAAGACAGGACTGGGGAGGTGGAAAGTGTTGGTAGAAAGAGAAAACACAGAAAGAAGGTGAAAGACCAACATAAACAAAGAGCATAATGTACCAAAGATGCTGTTCTGATTTCAGGGATTTTAATAACAAGGCACATTTAAAGGAACTTTGCAGTGCTGTGTTGTTTTTGAATGATTGAATCCACTGGTAAAATAAAGTGGAGACATTTTTTAAGAACATATCAACATATTCTACCCCAAGAAATTACACAAACCTGTTTTTTATGTTTTAGACTTTTTATCACTTCATTCAATCAGTTCTGTCAGAAAAAACAATGACTGAAAAGAGAGTTTGCAATGAGCATGAACACAGCATTCATTTTTAGTCTACAGCGTGGCTCTTTAAACTCTACCCATCATTCCACTGATTTGGTCCAGACTGAAAAACTTAACTGCTGGATGGATTTACATGGAGTTTCATACATGCTTTCAAGGCTCCTAAAGGATGAATCCTGTTGACTTAGCTGATCCCTTGACTCTGAGGTTGACGATTTTGGTTTGAAGGAAGATGCCACATTAACTGTGGGATGGATGGGATGGAACTGTGGCATGCTTGCATGCTAACAAGCTAAACTGAGTTAGTTAACTTGGACAGTGTTATATTTGCTAAACACACTAGTATTGTCATTGTGAGTTACACCCTGACGCTCTGCCTCAGATTGGTTGCCTTTGTTGGGTTGGTTTTGTTCAAGCATGAAGAGTGAGATTGGTGAGCTTAAGAACACCAGATTCAGCCAATCAGAAGCAGAGGTATAAGGGGGGTTCAGGCTGTTACATTATCTTAAATAAATATAAAAATATATGCATGGTAAACAAGTAAATAACAATTTTTCTGCAATGTGCATTGCTCACTAGCTACAACCTGCAAAAACTGAAGGAGTTGGTTAAATCTTTAGATGATTGAATGAATGTGTTTTGTCATAAGTTTCATTGTTCCACACCTTTTTTTCCTGGGGCTCGGCAGTAAATTAAATATATGTAATTAGTTGCAGCTGTGCATAATTCACTGTAATTAATCAGGAACAAAGATTGACTGGAAAGATATGAGAAAAACTGATGAGCAAGATTTAAGAGAGTCAATGCTAGTAAGTTATAAAAGAGATAATGGAGATAAGAATCAGCGAGGAGTTTGACTGACAGATAAATATTCACACTTGCCTCTCCCTGAAACATATTTATGTCAGTCCAGTTGATGAGTTTGCAGAGGAAGTGAAAGGAAAGTTATTTGGAAAGACGAGCAGGCAGCTGCACCGACAAGACGGGAAACATGACAAGAAGAATGATGTCCGATAATCCGATTTAACTGATTATTTTTTAAATACCAAACCTCTCGGGCCATCAATCTCAGCCGGAACTCCAGATATTTTTTTAAAATCATCTTTTAACTAATTGATTAGAGGCCAGCCCCTGAGGTGACTGAGAGCTGTTGTTCTGACATCAGTTTATTAACTAGGTTAAACCACAAGCCGAAGTTTACAGACCAGTTTTCTTTCATTTTAATGTGGTTGATAGAGCGACAAGATTCTTCACTCTGCCTGGAGGGAAACTTGTGCATGCTGTGCACATACCTTACAACATAAAAAATATATATATATGGAGAACATCTACACTGAAACATGCATTAGATCAAAGGAAAATAAGTTGTGTTGGCCCATAATTTGTTTTAGTTTTGGTTCAAGAAGCCAAAGATAATTAAAAACAACATTTGTAATTCGGTTCTGAAGAACAGATGCAGATGTGTACATAGCAGCTTTAACGGTATAGTGGGGCTGTGTAGTGTGGTTTCTGTACCAAGTTATTAACTCTTGGGTTTGTGTGTGTGTGTGTGTGTGTGTGTGTGTGTGTGTGTGTGTGTGTGTGTGTGTGTGTGTGTGTGTGTGTGTGTGTGTGCAACAGGACTCCTCAAAGGCAGTGTCTCTTGGTTTGTGGATGGAGGAGATGATCTTCAATCTGGCAGACTCCAGACTCTTCTTCAATGATTTGGAGGTGAGATTTTTTTTTTAAAATCTGACTCATGAATTCACTAATGCAAAAAGTGTGAGGGGAGCATGATTAAAAAACTGCAAGATTAAAATTTGTTTGGCTAACTTTCACCCCTAAAAATAGTACAAAATATGCCTAAGTCACACAAAAATCTCTCTGCTTACTCATTTCATATTCCCCTTGCAGCTCTTTTTGCAATAATTGTGAAACTGTGAATTATTTCCAGTAAGCTGGAAAATAAGAGCATTGAGAACATACTCAGCAGTATAAGCTGGCATGCTGTTGACCAGAAACCCATTCCTGCTACCAAGAGGTTTGACATTTGGGTGCTGTTTTCTTACCTGGCATAAAGCACAGTGGCAGTCATTGTAGAAATCCCCTCACACAACATCTATCCTGTAGTAATTCTTACTACAGCATTTTCCAAACAATTTGCCCTCCTCAGTCTAGCAAGAATATTAAAAGGAGAGGCTGTTAACTGCTGGCATGAGCGCTCTTACAGTTAGGGCCAGATCTGCTGCATTAAAATCCCCCACAGTTAACATGGGCATTTGTGCAAACTCTAAAAAGGATGACTCCTCAAAAAAATCACTGCAAGTGGCTCCTAAATAGTAAAAAAAAGTTTGTGTTTTTCATACTGCATTCCTCTGCCTTGTTCTGACAAAGAAAAAAGATTAGAGAGGGACGGAGCGAGAGAACAAGTACACTTTGTGCTGTAATTATAGGTGTGTGTCTGAGTATCCGAGAGGAAAATTAGTCAAATGGGAGGAGGAACCGTCTAGAGTGGGGAAAGGAGCCAACAAAGCCATTTGCAAACCCGGTTCTTATCCCTTCTTTTGTTGTCAAGGCTCAGTAAATCTCTAAAGCAGTAGGCTGCAGCATGCTGACAACTGCTGTTAAATCTTGAGGTACAATTATCTTGTCCTCCCCATGTCAGAAGCAACGTTACTGGCTATGAGTGGAGTGTTATCACTGCTGTCATAACTGTAAAACTACCAGAAGATCACATTATTGTAATTGGCATGCGTGGCTGTCTGATTAATCAAAGCCAGATTTTCCAGTTGAAATTTTTTTTATACAAGTAAATTACTCTGGCTGTGTTCCTCTTAATATCCAGCTCTTTAAACTGAATTAAAAAATAAGGATCCTCTGTAGTATAAGTGTACATGTGAAGGGTCATTTGTGTTGTGTGGTCAGTCGTGGTGGCTCTGCGGGGCCGGATGGCACCTGAGTGGGAGCTGTGCTGCAGCCCCTGGGAGTTGAGTTATGAGGATATGGAGAGAAGATGAGGTAGCGTCTCCATCTGGCTCAAGACGGCTGAAATGTGATAGGAGACCCTGTCTGTCCTGGGTCACTGCGTGACAACTAGAAGTTATACTAGGACTCTGTTTTTGCACATATGTGTGCTCGGCGGTGTGTGTGTGTGTGTATTAATGCATGTGTAAAATGTGCATGTGAAAGAAAGAAGGTTGTGAGACTTGATGGTAAGATGCTGGATAAAAACAAAGAGAGATGACAGCTTTTACCAGACACGTTTTTTATATATATTCTCCTGGCATTTGATGGTGGATTTATGCTTCTTCTTTATTTTTTTGTTTTCATCCAACTTTTCTAATCTTAATAACTGTTTTCAAGTTCATGATTTAACTGCATATTGCTTAGGCTGTTTTGGCCGTGGCCCAATATTTAAGCCACAGTGTTTTAAACCCTGTGGTTTGGTCGGTTACGATAACGTTCAATAGAGAGGAACAACATGCACACCACAATTCGTGTTAAAGACAATGTGCTTTTCTTTATTTTTTTTTTTAAAACAAAATGTTGGATGCGTTATAAAAAAACAGATTTACTTTGCTTATTTTACTCCTCGGTTACACTAGAAGTGCACAGCCATGTTGTCCTGTATCCTGGTCGCCTCGCTGTCTCCTGTCTCGACACCTTATTTCCTCCTTCCTTGTCTTTTATTTTTGCTGTTTTTTTTTTAATTTCTCTAGCTCTGTATCACTCCCGCAGGCTCCCCTGAAGAGGAGAGACCTGCCTGTACAGGGCTGCAACTCTGAAATGGATCTCTTGATATATCCGCTCTCCTTTTCATTTCCCAGGAATGTGACCAGGTTCATATTGATGATGTGGCTTCAGACGACAATGGACAGGACCTGAGGTAAAGCTTCTCCTGTGTTACTGTACTTGCTTACTGAGTTACTGAAAATCCAACAGTTCTGCTGTGGCTTGTGAACCAGACTTGCCCTCTGGGTTTTTTAGTGCACAGGAGGAAAAAAGGCAGAGAGATGAGACGAAGAGTGTGTGTCTGTGTGTGTTCATGCATGCAAGCATGTGCATGTCTTTTATTTTCCCAACTTCCACAGCCATATAATATGTCACGGGATTATCCAACACTTTCATTTCTCATCAAAATATCTCTTTATCATTCCCTCTGTCTCCCGCAGTCCAGACGTTTTATTGCATAAACTTGTTGAAGCACTTTAGGATACTTTTAGGAGTGATTTTAGAAAGAGCCAGACTGTACCAAAGTACTTTTTTTTGACGTATTTATTTTATTGTACTTGGCTCTTTTCATTTTTCGAATATGTTTTTATATTTATCCTAGCTGTGCTGAATGTATATACTGCGTGATTTCTTACTGACAACGCTTCATTCATGGTCAAAAGTCAGTTTCTACTATGTTCAATTGTAAAGAGTTTCTTGTCCCTGAAATGTTTGTGGTTGCACTGGCGCACCTCCCTGAATGTGATGAATGGTTTAAGCACTCTCTTCTTGTTCATAACCAGAGTCGTTTGAATCGCTTCCTAGAGCTAGAAAATGTATCCATGAATATAGTTGTACCAATTCTGCGAGCAACCCCTCTGAAACGCAGATGATAGTGCTGCTTAAAGATGCTCTGGAAAAATGCAGCCTGTGTCTTTATGATCTATACGTTGACTGTTTCCTGTATTGTGATCCTGCAGCACTTACAACTTCGGGTCGGACGGCTTCCAGAGCCCAGCGGGGGCCGGCTCTCTGTGCCTGGGGTCAGGAGTCCATGGAGGGGTGGACTGGATGAGGAAACTGGCTTTTCGATACCGCAGAGTCAAGGAGATCTACAACACATATAAGAATAATGTTGGAGGTGAGCTCCACTCTTATTTTATTTTGCACTGCTGTGTGCTGGGAATATACAGTAGATACTATGATTAGCTTCTTTTCACTGAGGTTTACTATGGGTCATATGTGGTTTTCTTGTTACAAAATTACAACCGACAATGACAGAAAATAAGAGAGTATCGTGATTAACATCACTATGGTCACATAAATATTTACCTGCTGCTAAAACAGTTAAAGTTGAATACAGTTCAGCAATAAACCTCAGTGATTTCTCTGGGCTTTGTCTTTACTTTTGCAATTTTACATGAGGTTACAAAAACAGCTTTAGAAAAGGGCATTTTATGTTTCTAAGGCACCTTTTTTTTGTATAAGTTCTTGCAATGTCGTGCACTTTGATTTGAAATGAAAACATGCAGAACACATGCAGACAAACATTTATTATTTATACGTAAAAATAAAAAAAATGTTAATTTTTGATTGGAATTATTTTATGAACCTGTTTGCATCCACTGGATCCCCACTGATCCATTAAAGCTATTGACTAAGCACAACTTATTAAGATTTGAGCGTTTAAATTTTTGCCCTTTTTGGACATGCTTATTTTTGATTTGTCCAAATTAACTAATGCTATGCTTTTTTGGCCTAGTACTTTTCTGTTGAAAACTTTTCCATTTAGCTATCTCAAATAGGTCCAAAAACCAACCAATGACCAATGATGTGTTTTTAAAAAAGCTCAGGGAAAAGAGGCAGTGCTTGTTTTTTAACCAGGAGGAGTGATAAGTTGTTGCTCAGTATGGACTCTTGTGCACTGCCGATTACAGTTGGCTGCCTCAGCTCTGCTGGAAGCCATGCGTCTGGTTTTGACTAGAGGAGCTGTGTGAGAACCGTCCGGCATAGGACTGCAGACAGTCCTGCTGTCAAAATAAGCTTTCTCAGTAAATGAGCTCTTTTATGCATTAAGAGCAGTGAGGGTTCATGCCCTCCCTGTTTTGTCAAAGACTGACCATGGAGCATGTGCTTCTCCCCGGTGGGCAGGTTTGCTGGGCAGCCCCAAGCGAGAGGAGTGGCTACAGCTGAGGAGGGAGATGGAGGTCCTGACTGACCTGTGGCTGACTCAAGCACTCAAAGCCCTCGCTCTCATCAACTCGAGGTCAGTTCGTGCTACCTTGGCTTGATTTAACATTGGCTGTCAGTTGTACATTATTTAGTTTATTCTACATACCCCATTATGAGCTGAATAAATGTCAGTTCCTAATATAGTTAGTATCAATTAAGGTGTCATGATTTAATAACTTTGTCTGATCTGTTTCTTTTTTAGGCCTAACTGTGTGAATGTATTAGTAACCACCACCCAGCTCATCCCAGCCCTCTCCAAAGTGTTACTGTACGGTCTGGGATCGGCGTTCCCCATAGAAAATATTTACAGCGCCACCAAGACAGGTGAGTCTGAGGAAAAAAACAGTTCAGTAAGACGACAACAATCTTGACGAAAAAATACGGTCAACCTTAATCTCATACTGTCCTTATTAATTTTCTGTGCCAGTAATTATGTATTCCTTCAATTTTAAAATTATTATTCACAGGAACAATTATATACATATATTTATATAACATTATATTACTATGTTATTATTATTACTTTATATTATGTGATAATCATATGCTGTGATTTGACCTCTTTTTATAGGCAAAGAGAGCTGTTTCGAGCGTGTCTCCCAGAGGTTTGGTCGGAGAGCCGTGTATGTGGTGATAGGAGACGGAGCCGAAGAAGAGACCGTGGCCAAGAAGGTATAACTCAATCTGGGATTTTATGACTCTGACTGCTGAAAAATGGACCTTAACTAATCAGTTAACCTGCCGCTTCTGTGTCTGTCTCCCTTTTTTAAGGGCCTTTGCATTGAAATGTCTCAATTTTTCCTGGATTTGGCATTTCAGCAAATCCCTTTTTGTGTGTGTGCGTGTGTGTGTGTAAGTGAGTGTGTTATGCTTTTGTACATTATAGGCCAACATGTTATCCCCCTCCAAACCACAGTCTATATTTCACATCTGCACTGCATCTGCAGGAGCGCTGCGAGTATGTTCGACTAAAGTTTGCCTGTTTAACATTGAACCTGAATTTACATTTTTATTTTATTTTTGTTTTCTCAGAAGAACATGCCGTTCTGGAGGGTGTCCTGTCGGGCCGATCTGGAGGCCCTGAGCCATGCACTGGAGCTGGACTACCTCTAGAGGGCATCAGCTGACACTTCAGCTCTTCGACCTAAATCATTAGAAGCCCGTGAACTCCTGACTGCAGCTAGTGGATGAAGATGAACACTAGAGACTAATTCACAGTCAGTTTTTCCTTCTTTTTTTTTCTTGGCGTAAGGCATTTGATCCTCAGTGAGCACTCAGGCGGACAATTTTCTCACCGAAGCCAAAGGAACTTTGAGGATTTCGAAGCGAGGCTGCAGTGTAACTATAACACATAAACATGAAGCCATAAGTGCTGGACCAAAATAAAAGACCAAAGTAAAATAAGGGACCAAAGCTTCATAACTAACCCCAGGGAACCATGGGTAAAACTGCAAATACTTTTTTAAAAAACCTTTTTCTTTTTCTAATTCATTTCATCTCAACTTCATTAAGGTGTCCCTCTTTTGTGCACAAAAAATGATGCACTGAATGCAAACATTTACATCCTGTTTACTGGACACAGTGAGTATGTCTGGATGAATGAAAAGGCCAGATTGTTGTTATATTGTTTGTTCTGCTGTTTTATTTTTAATGGTTAATTTGTTTGTTTGTCTTTTTGTTTGTTTGTTTGTTGTGAGACTAAACCAATTAACCCCCTTCCCACTGACCAATACTATTGTAAAGATCCAAATTTAAAAGACCTTTAAAAGTAATGATGCTATATGGGATTTGATTTTGCCTTCAGTTTTATTTTAGATTTGTTTTACTCATATGTCAGCTAGATAAATGTCAGATGATATTCTCCTCATAGGTAGAGGCTATTAAAAATAGTCTGATTGTATTTACCAATAAAATGTGATCTATTTATTTTTAGTTAAATTCAAAACAAAATGAGGCATAAACAGTTTCGGAGATCAGAATAAAAAAAAAAAAATCTGCCCTTTAACCCTTACATTCCCTTTCCTTACCAGAAACATGCTCTTGTAAAAATATTTTGATAAGAACTTGTCTTGAAGATGCTGTATCATAGGCTGGTGCTCAAATCCTTTTGATTCTAGGTTGTATATGTTGTCGCGTTTTAACTCTCCTTCTTTCCTGTCTCTGTTTCATTCCTAATAACCTGTTTGTAATATAGATGAACTGGTATGGTCGTGCATGTGCCGATTACACTGCCTGTCAGCTTAGCTATGATTTGTATATAATGCTTTATTGTCGATTTCTTTTGACAGACAGCTAAAATAGATTAATAAAGATAAATTAATTGCATTGTGGGGAAAGTTGAGTCGAGTTTCATTTCATTTCTCTGAGTTGCTTAACACAGAGATGTGTGCTAAAAACACAGATAAAATAAGAATAAACGAATTATCCATGTGCACATTTTGTGCAGACTGAACAAAAGTGACCTTTTTTGAGGAAAGGTCTCCCTCTTCAGGGCAAAAAAAGAACTGCAACAACATAAATTCATGCGCACAGACTGTCAGAATATTGCAACAGATTTGAACATAAAGACAAAAAACTCTGGGATCAGATCAGTAAAAGATTCTGATTCTAATGCTTTTATTTGAATTTTTCATACGAGGCAAAATGTACAGCGATCAGTAAAAATTATTTGGTACATGTTCCAAAGCAATGTGAAAAGGTAGCACATTTCAAGTTGTCAAGCGAAGCATGAAAAATTACTCACATTTCATTAGTATATTTGGCTCACGTTACAAAAGAAGAACAAATTAACATTTCTGCGCAGAGAATTGATCAGAGCATTATATTGCAGCCTCTCATTTTCAAGTATTTTATGGATTTTCAGGTAGCAATGTTAATTTTAATGGCTCAAACACATAAATAGCTAAATAAATAAATACATTTATATGTACATTTATATCATACACAGCAATAGAAAAACACAAGGATTAGATGACTGCAGTCTCAATGTTTCCTCTGTGACTAGATGCTGCCTCCTGGTTGCCATTTTCTGGCTTCAGTTGTTATTTACAACATAAATGAAAAGAATGTTTTCAAAGCAAACACTTGAAATCATCAGAAATATAATAATTGGTTTAAAAAAATGACACTTAAGCCAAACAAGTGGCATAAAATATTTTAAAAAACAGGATCTAAGCTCTTTTGACCAAGACCATCTCGAAGCCTCTGACGGTGGACTTCATGTTGCTGAGTGACAGGCTGGCCTGCAGCATCTTTCTTCCCACCTTTGAGGGGATGAAGGCGATGCTCTGCTTCCCTCTTCTTCCTGGGAGCAGCTGCTGCATCCTGCAGGGGAAAAAAAACAAGATATACAAGAGTTCACAAACTGTACTACTACCAAAGTACCACCCTTACTACCAGTGCAGTGATTGCAGATGCCAGACACTGTGTAACCTGGTTTCATCCGGTTGGAGTCGACCGCATCCAACCAGTTCTGTCTGTGACAGCTAAGTTTTAATTAAATGTGAATGTCTTAGCACTAAGTGAAAGGCACAGGCCCTCAGAGGTGGAACATTGGGTTATTTATCCAAGCCACACCTGGCTGTGCATTGAACAGTCACACACTGCAAGTGGGACAAGCCTACATTCCTTCCACAAATAAAGACTGTAACATCACGTACTGTACGATGACACTCCTTTAACCGAGCATTCCTTCACCCATTCATTTTACAGCCATTCATGAATGCATATTACTAAGTGCCTATGGCATTAAACACTCAACGCATGGTTCTCAATAAAGATCATCATTCTTACCTGAATTGAATCTTTCCCTGGATCAGCCCGGCGCCAGCTATAGTCAGCACTCCACTCACGGGGTAAGAAAACGGGTTGGTGAAGGCCACTGTGGCCATGTGCTTCTCCCCCAGCACAACAGAGTTTTCATCTGCGATCTGAAGGAAGAGTTTGTGTTAGTGAACCCCGAAAGTAACTTTAAAGAACTCACCAAAAAATGTGGGCAAATATTCTGTATGTCTCTTACAGCACTTATATGAAGAAATATGATGCTTTACCCAAGATGCCTTTTTTATAGACCACTACGTCATATCAAAAAAACTAATATACCAGATTCTGTCTTGCTTATTTTAAACATTATCAGTTTGTTTAAAAAATATATATTTGGTCATTGTTGTAGCTGTGAGTCCGGTTAGTTGGAGGGATTAACTCTTTAATCTTATCATCATTCATATAAAAAACTTAGAGTCTAGCTTTTCTTTCTTAATCCCTCAGCAGCAGTGGCTTTGTCCACTGAACTGTAGGTGCATGAATGGTGGATGGACGTTGCTTTTAAACGCATTTATATAGCCCTTTTCTAGTCTTTCAGTCACTTAAAATGGCTTTACAAGCATTCATCCATTCACACACTCGTGGCAGGCAGCTTTCTCTTCTTTCAACCTGCTTTATCTCCTGAGCCGCAGCCGCCAAAGTAACAAAAAGAAAGTATCTAATACCTCTACAGTGAGCTCTGGGCTGGCGATATTGAACTCCTCTGAGGCCAAGGCTCGCTCCTGATTGTTCATGTCCTCCAGGACCACAGCGAGGTTGATCAGGTCGTCTCCATCTACGTCCTCATACTGAGCTGGGAGGATCTGCTGTTTAATTACCTTAGCTGGAAGGACAAAGGGAGAAAGAGGTGGACATTAAAACCACAAAAGTCCTTATAAAGTTTAATTTTCAGTGAGTAGATGAGTGAAAAGTGAATTTACCATCCATGGGTTCCAGTTGGATGACACCATGGCTTTCCCAGAAGGTGTCTGACGGGCTGTGGTTGTACTCTTTAGCCTGGGCATTGAGATGCACCTTTATCATCTTGGGAGCATTCTGCTTGTTAATGATGTTCACCGTGAAGCTGACGGGCTCTCCAGCAACAGGAGCTTTATCCAGGATCAGGAAGACTGCCAACCCCTTGGATGAGTCTGCAGAGAAAACATAAAGACAGAAAGCACTTTAGATGACATGCAGAAGCAGATGAAAAGTCTGACTAACGTGATCAAAATCAAGATTACCTCTTCTCAGTGTTGAGTCATTTGAGCTTGTGGAACTTCTTAGAGTCATTGTCGGGCCTGTTGGGTAAAGATAAAAAAGTACAAATGTGAGCAAAGCAACTTTTAAAATGCGTGAAACTGTCTGAACATGTTTTCTGTTTGTGGCTCATACTTTTGATGTATTTGTAGTCCCCTGTGATGTTCTGGTGTCTGGGGAAGCCGATAGCTTTGGTGCAGATGAGGGATCCCACCCTCTCTTTGTCTTTGCTGTAGCCGACCACCTGACCATTGCTCACAATGATTGTGTGGACATCAGCGTTCACCTCGGCGTAGACGAAGGGGATGTCATAATACAGGTCGATGCGCCGATCTTTGACTGCTCTGACCGGGGCCGGACCGCAGCAGTACACCCCTGGAATCATAAAACCAGGATGAAAAGAAAGTTATAGTCTTGTTTATTGAAGAGAACAAGTTTAAAATAACCAAAAGAAAAAAGAAATCTCCCAAAACAGGAGCTACTATGTTTCTCACACACCTCCACTTCTTTCCTGGGGGGTCGGGTCCAGAACCTGCCAACCATCCATCCCTTGTCCCAGATCCGGGCGGCTCATCCAGCACTCCACCCAGACGTGGAAGTTCCTGTTCAAAAAGAACCACAAGAGGATATTATAAAGCTTGAACTGGCTTCTTCTCTTCACAAAACTAAATAAATGTGATTAAAGTTTCAAATTTAATTAAAGAAGTGGTTAGATAAAGCAGGATTGCAGGATTTAAAAGTTAAATTGTCACCAACCATATGCTGTCATTGCTCCGGTTCAGCTTCCGCCCTGTTTCAGTGTAGTACTCTTCAATCACCAGGTTGTTGTTGGTGTCGTGAGCGGAGTTGAAGTTTGTGACGATGCGGCAAGGAATGCCAAGAACTCTCATGACTAAAAGACAAAATTCAAACACAGCCAAAGACATTTATGGGCTGATGGAAATCTGTGATCTTGCGTCATGGGAAAATGCTCCGTTATGGGAACAAGACTGACAAGACATCAATCATGAAATCTTGTTCCACGAGTTATTAAAAAAATATATATTGAGCTTCAGAGTAAAACTGCTGTAATTTTTTTGTAAATGATTTCCTTTCAAAGGTTTTAAATGATCAGCATGTATTTACCTGTGCACATGACAGCTGCAAACACCCAGCACTGTCCATACTTGACTGGGCTGTAACCAGACTGAGCCCACTGTCTCAGGATGTCCCCACTGCCCGTCCACAAGGACGGATGGACCCCCTGTTTGTAGTCACCTGACCACTTCCCTTGCACCACTCCACGGTCGTCTTCGCTGTTGATCTGAACATAAAGAATAGAATAGAAGTTATAACTTAGTTCCACGGGATCCCAGCTCAAGCTCAGGCGTGTCACATCTTTCCACATCATTCTCATTCACAATGGCAAGTTTAATCACTATTATGATCAACTCTTTCACTGCAATAATTACAGTGTTTCTGAGCGTGACTTTCAGTGTTCTTAAGGCCTGTATTTGTCTTGTCTACATGCAGAATGCAATGTCCTAATTCAAGCTACAGCATGTTGTTAATAAGCAGCTGTGTGTCGTGGGAAGCAAATAAAACCCTGGTGAATGAAAACAAAAGTATGTGTGATTTGTCCCTCTCTTAAAGTTTTTTATATTGAAGTTGTGCTTTTATTCGGAGTCTGATGGCACTCACCATGGCAGACACGACCCGGCCGATGTAAATGGGGTTGCTTCTGTTCAGGTAGTCCATTCTTCTGTTCTTCTGGTGCTGAGGGCTGACTTGGAGCAGATTCAGGCATGCCTCCAGCACACCAAGCTCATACTGTACAAGCAGAGACAAAAGAAAAGAGAAGAATAAGTTACAATGGAATGATATGCGAGAAAATACATGTTTAACCTGCTCTGTAATGACCAATACGTAACTAAGGTCAAGTTTATGATTTGAGTTTTGATCAAAATCAAGATTTTGCCACCTTTTATGTTTTCTCTTAACTATTCCCCCTTTTTCCCCTTTTCAGGGATTGTTTAAGTAGCTTTAGAGTGAACACAAGCAATATTTCCAATACAACATCGCTACAATAAAACTACAGTTGTGAGGTTTTTTTAGCTGAATATTCGCAAAAAAACAATCCTCATCTAAAAAAATCAATCATTTCATTTTCATACCTGATCGAGGGACCATGGTCTGGACACAATGTTCATAGCCGACCCCGTAAACATCAGCGTGGAGTCACTCTGCACGTACTCCTCTCTCTGGTCCTCAAAGGGAATATACACTGTGTCCTCTGCAAGAAATCCATCTTACATTTAGCACATCCTGTCCACAGCGTAATTTCAAATAACATTTCTACATATTCCATAAATAGCTAAGACGCCAGCTGCCATACTTATTTTTATTGTTTCCTCTATTTTTTCAAATGCGGTGCCAGACATATGCCGTGATACATCCTTACCTCTCTCAGGTATGATTCACACAGCCAGTAACACACCACATCACCACTGCACTGTAGCAGTCAGACTACCATAAAAGAAACTAATAGGTGATTAAAAGTGATGAATGAATCCAATACATCATCATCATCATACACTCATTTAACCACAAAAACCAGGAGTACATTTTTGTTGGTTAACTCTCTGCTGCACTATTATAAGCTATAAACAATTCACTTGACTGAGTTGCACTCACCACGACACCAGGGGTTACAGAGCAGGATGAATTTGCCGACGGGGCAGATCTTCTTGCCATCCTGAGTGAACACACACAGCTGAAATCTGTAGACCCCCACCGAGGCAGAGGCAGGAGGGCAGATGAATATGGAGGGGCTCCGGAGGTTCAGGCCCGCTGGGTCTATGAAGGCTCTCCAACTGGTGGAGGAAATCTTCATGGAGAAAGTGACTGGAACTTCTACATACAAGTGGCCTGAGGAGAAAAGAGTGAAAGACATTGAGGTGAAGGAGTTCTAACTTGTGGATGTCAGTTATTTATCCAGGAAAAAAAAAAGCCAAAATCCAAATCTAGACTACCTAGCATGACTTTGATCTTCAGAAAGTCTGTCTTGGGGTTGAGGGGTCGGCCGTTCAGCAGAACCGTGAATTTGAACGGGTCCCCTCTCCTCACCACCAAGGTTTTGGAGCCGCTGAAGTCCTCTGTCCTGTGTCTCGCCAGGTTTTCAGAGTATTCCAGGTTGACATTTTGAATTCTCAAATCTGCAAATGAAAAAAAAAAAGAAATTAAAAATTGCTATGGGAAAATTGCATTCAGTGCAACAGTTACACTGCACTAAAATTTCACCCTAGAAGTAAAGAGACTAAAAGTTAAAACGCTGGGAAAACAGCTCACATCTGTGAAGACAAATCTCACCTTCCATTTGTTAGTGTCTCTTTTTCACCGCAGTGCTTAATGTCCCTACTGTCACTCTCCACTGCTTATAAATCCTTGCCCAACCCACTGAAAGCATTTGGCAGGTGGTATGAAGAAAGTGTGTTACTAACGCCCTCAGGTCATTTAACAAAACATACACATCAGAACAGTACACCCCACCTTGCCGATTATTTGAAGGTGTACCATGTTTCATGCGTAAATCTGGCTGTTCGTGAGTAAGCAGAAACACCCACATCCAAGAAAAAGAACAGAAATCCAGAGAAGATTAATTTTGTGGGCGTGAAAACTTGCAACATGGTGCCACGGTTTGCAGAAATAGCAATACCGTTTTATTGGGTAGAATTCAATAAAAAACCCAACTGACTTTTTGTGAATAATATCTATTCAACAGCTCATTAAATCTCATTATATTATTATTTTTTTATTTCTTATATGGGTAGATATTGATAAAATGTATTACACTGTTTGGTGTATCATATCTGTCATTTTTATCTTTTGTGAGGCAGCTTTGAAATGAAGCTATTGCAAAATGACGTTTGAAACTGAGAAGTTGCGCAAGTCCTGGTTGGGACAGCTGCTTCCAGGGAATCCCAGACGGGCTCAGTGACAGTGATAGCTTCACTCACTGCTACACCTGTACCGTGTCTGACTTTCATCATTGTGAAATGACTAACAAAGATCATAGGCTTCTCTTTTTCCTTTAGTCTTGGCCTTTAGTGTTTGCTTTACTTGAATTGCTTCATTTACTTATGAACAATTAAATACAATGAATTTTTAATTTAAGTTTTTCATTATTTCATATGCTTACTTGCATGTCAAAGTTTGTTTACCCTTCATTCTTCTTCTTATTATTATTATTATTATTATTATTATTGTTATTATCATTATTTTTATTATCATTATTATTGTTGTTGTTGTTGTGGTTGTTGTTATTATTGTTGTTGTGGTTGTTGTTGTTGTTGTTTTGGTTGTTGTTGTTGTTGTGGTTGTTCTTGTGGTGGTGATTGTTGTTGTTGTTGTTGTTGTTGTTGTTGTTGTTGTTGTTGTTAGGGTTGCTGCAGACATGAAGTCTTCAGGGGCTACTTCGAGCCTCTGTGTAACATTCTGAAATGGTTTGGTCTAAGGTAATGAATTCATACCTTATTACTTGTCTTTTGATAAAGTTCCATCATCTGACTTGGGAACATGCCTGGAAGACCTTACTAAGTCTGCCCCCCTATCCCCCAATAAATGAAAGTCAGGGGTTGAATGGGTGTATAAATCATTTGTTTATTCATATGTTTATGCATCGGTTATCTTTTTTTCCTGCACAAACCCACTGACTAACCAAACTATTTGGTTTATACACCTGAGTTAGATACTGATCTGAGTGATACATTATCTGTTCATTAAGTTGTTTTGGCTGTGAGCTTCAGACAGTGTGGTGAACTGTTTGTAGTAGTTTCCCATTTTTTGTAGCTGTCTTTAACATAAAAATCTTGAAGATTTCCATTTAAATAAACGTCTGTCAAGTCACTGTCGCCAGCTGATGAGGCAAAACAATGACGACTGAACCTACGACCTACTGACGACAGCTCCTGCATTGGCGGTTTTACAATCTGGGTGACTCTAGTGACAGCCCAGGGTAAAATTACAAGCGGTACGCCCTTTAACCACCAATCTGCAGGCTTGACGGTGCTGCTCTATGACACAATTAAAATGCAGGTGTGGAGTTTGCTTAAAGCGTGTTATTATTTCCATTGATGACAAGGCTTGCCATTGATAGAAAAAATAGCTATATTGCACAATTCATGTTTAAACAGTAAGCCAGGCATCTGTGTTCTATTGAAAGGAATGTACAGAATCCCACAGTGGGTGGGATAATGAAACATTTTTTGAGAGTGAATATATGAAGTCATGAAAGGGATATCTACAGTATCTATCTAGTTTCAGCACATTATGGAGTGGAATAAAATATCTCATACTTCATTCAACTTTTCAATACACTTAATTCAAGTAAACAAAGAATTAACTTTTGGTTATGTCCTGCAAAAAAGTTTCATTCTTTTTATTCTGTTTAATGGCAACTTCACAACAAATAACAGCTCTTTTGTTTTTAATGCATTAAACAGATTAATGTCTTCTGTAGTAGAGGAATAAAGTGGCATATTCCTTGGAATTAAAATCATACAATTGCACATCAACCCAAATATCAGCAAGAAAAATCAAACAGGAAATGCACACAGAATATGCTGGTGAATCTGTTCAGCTGGATGTCCCGTGTCAAACAAACACAAGTTAGCTTTGACAGCTAGTGTGCTGTTCATTTAAGAAAACATATATCAATAAATCAGAACTTACACAAAAAAAAATAATACAGTACAAATTTATAAATCAGCAAAAATTTTTAAAAAGTCAACATTCAGTTATACTTGGCATTTTAATAATTATAGAAAAAAGCAATTCAATTATTGTATAGAAGAGAGCTGGTCCATAGCGAAAGAAACTAAAGCCTCACTACCGAGCAGCAGTCCTTGGCTTATTATAAACAAGGAAGTCTGAGATGTCATGCCACACGTTGCTGTCATGGTACAGGTAGTTCATTGAGGACTGCAGGGATGGCTGGAGGGTGTGTGGGTAATATTCAAAGAGCCACAAGACGATGCCCCACACCAGCGTGGCGAAGAGTGGGAAAGGGTCGTGTTTGGGCTGGGGGATAAATCCTTTTTCCACCGCCAGCCGAGACAGAGCGAACAGGATCCTGGACAATAAGTACATGTTGATCTAGAAGAGAGCAAAAAGGCCACATATTTACAGAACTGGCTTTACAGTGATTTGTTAATTGTGAGCGAATATGACAACAGGGAATTTTTGGACCCCCGAGCTGTTCATACCTGACTGTTGATGTTATTGTTATCTCCAAACACTAACCATCCTCCAACACAGGCAGCCAGAAAGGAGTGAGACTGCAAACTCTTCCCTTGCATCTTCTGCTGCAAGGCTTGCAGTCCTTTGTATGTGAACACAAAGTAAGCCAGGTTGCGGGAGTGGGTGTATGTGGCCTTCAAAATGGCTCTCAGCTTGTCCTTCAAACTGTCAGAAAAAAGAAAAACCTGCTCACACGTCCAAGGAACTGGAAATATTGTGAGAGCAAGGTACTTAGAAAAAAACTTGCACTCCAATTCTTACCTGCCATCTCTGAATAGAAACGTCATTACCAGCGCATGCGGTGCTCTGATTTTGGCCCCATATCTGAGAAATAAACACACTTTGGTGTCAATGCTGTCTAGGAACGTTACTTTGGCTTCAAAATTGGGTCATGCATGCAAAATGCTTTCATTTTAATAAATAAAAATTCGCTGTAATAGCAGGTTGTTCGCTGTCTTAAGTTACCAAAGTCTTTACAGACAGCTAAAGCTAGCGACCACTGAAAACTACAGCTGACCTGTGTGCCTCCAGATGTAGTAACGTAACGGTAACTAACTATTGTCGCAACGCTAACTAGCTAGCAAGTTTACAGAAAATATTCACTTACACGGCGCCATTTCTGAATCCTTTCAAAACTGCCAGTGCAGCTTTATATTTCTCTTGTTGGAGCAGATTATTGACGGTATACAGGAGAGTTTTTGTCAGATCAGGACCCGCCATGACTTTCAATGTAGCCGAGAGGACACAAATACATGTTGCACACACAGGTTAGGCTGTCGTGTCACAGTTAAAATTCGTCGTAGTGCAACATTACACAATACGTTCCTATGTAAATAAAGCTTAGGGTGTTATTGTGGTGATGCTGGTGCCAAAATTAGTTTTTAAATATAAGTTTTGAAAATAAACAAAAAATTTATACATATTTACAGAATAATATCTATATATCAACTCAAAACTGACCCTAGATTTTTTTTTTTAGTCAGCACATAGTAAACCAAGCTAAGATGTGACTGCTAAACTGCTTTGTCTCTGAAAGACTTTGGCATACACCTTTGCGATTTACTTGAGTCATTCAGCTGTTATATGACATCATTTAAGTATGGATGACTTATAAAAATAGTGCAGGCACATGTTTTAACTCCTTTAAAGGAAAACAAATACATTTAATACCAGTTATTAGTCATGTGCTGAGAGAGTAGTTACTGTCATGTGGCATAAAGGCATATAAAATTGTGAGCCAAAGAAAATACTCAGTAAGTAAGCAATCATTTAAAGGTATACATATATAGAGTATCCTAGCTATTTCACAGAAATTTTGCAAATTTTCATTGAGAGAGATATGATTAAGTAATGATTTCTAACAGTAAAGAAAAAGTACAAAAACCACATACTGGTATTACCAAGTAATGATTCTAAATTGATTGAATTGATTGATTTTTGTTGCCTTATGATGGTTATAAGAAACATATAAAGTAAAGAATATTGTAAACTAATGAGAAAATGCTGCAGTGATAATAACTATCACAAATGTTCAAATGTGTTTTAGTCATTATATTCTGGTGATCACTGTTTTTTGTTTGTTGGTTTTTTAATTAATCCAGCCTGTTGATACGTGAGACTCATCCTCCAAATTAAAAGTACTTAACCACTGACCTCCATGTTGGAAAAGTTAAAGCCTATTTAATCTATGTAAGTTGAGTAAACTGTGAAAACTATAGAGAAAGTATATCTTAAGTAAAATCTTGAAACAAAACCACATAAAATATGAGGATAAACAAAGAATTAATAATAAAAAAGTATATTTTAACCCAACTGCGTCCCTTTATTTATGCAAGAGCAAGACAAGACTGCAAACCTGATGTGTTAGTGTTATATAACTCGCTGGTTTTGTTGGATAAAGTTACGCTGAACTTCAGCATCTAACTTTCGTAATAACATTAGTCATTTAGTTTTGGCACATTGCATAATCTGATATTAGATGTCTCATAAAGAGAGGGTGGAAACATTTTTTGTGACATTTTTCAGAGGAAATACATAGAATTATGGGATCAGTCTTTTGTCATCCTGCAGAAGATTTCTTTTGCCTTAATACAATTTTAAGATTTTTTTATATATATAATCTTGATATTTTAAGGGGTTAATTTGTGTCATTTGTGTTTGTTATATTTTTAAGAAGAAATACACAAAAACAAGTATAATGTGTGTTGATATTGTAAACATATGAGGTGATAATAAACATTTCATACTTCAAACAAGAGTTCAGTTTTTTAATCTTTTATTCTTGTTTATTTTTTCTCAATCAGTCCAGTCCATTGTTACATGAAACCCATCCTCCAAATAAATAGTGTTCAACCATTGACTTCCATTTATCAAAAAGTTAGAGCCTCAGAAAACAGTGATTACCCTATCAACATGATTTACAATGCAATCAGTACAACTAGAACACTATTTTGCATATTTCTATACATTTAACTGCCCCATGATCTGGAACAAAGCAGTGATTTAACAGTGAGGTGATTAATTCAACCAGTTGGAGAGTCAAGGTGCTATGCCTATCAGTTGTAATCTGTTAAAATGTTCAACAGTCAACATTTCAATCACAAAACCTTTTCAATCAAGGTTTTTTGTTATGTTATGTTTTGTTGTTTTGTTTTGGTTTTTTTTACAATAATCTTTTCACAAGTCTGCACACCAGTAGTTACACGCTGAGTTTTGCCAGAAAGAGGAAAAAAGTGAGATAATGTGAAACATCTGACACAATTAAGTATAAAGTGAGCAGTAACTGGCATTGACTGATGGTCAACACACCTGTCTGTCAGGTTGGTGAGGGCCTTAAGCCTTTAAGAACAACCAGCATTTTCTAAAATGCAAGAATTAAAATCATGAACTGACATACAACCATGTGGTTTATGCACAGGCTACTTTGTGAACCATATGTGTGGAGTTAAAGGGAACCTGCTTAAACTTAAATTGTAATCAAACCTTTTAAGTCATCTGGAACACACCTTAAATTTATACCACAAAGTTTACACCACGCCGCCTACACACACACACTACACAGCTTGATGCTTGGACAGGTAATCATTAAATAATATCACTTAACAGATTTAAATTAGTTCAAATTTATATTTAAAATTAATGTAGCTAAGCTACCTCTTGTTTGAATTCTTCGTAGTTTTACCAACTTTATAATAAAGGACAACTACAAACATAATAGTGACAACTGATGTGTAATCATTTAGGGGATGTTAACAACTGATTACACTTGGTGTCTTTAACTTTTACGTCAAATAGTTTACAAAATTTTTTCATATATGATCCTTTGGTTAACTGGTTCCATAGTCATTTCCTTTACGTGATAATAAAAGAAACAAAGTCTGATGTTAGGGGGGAGTTATTTTTGGAAAAGACATGAAGGACACAACTACTATACAAATCTGAATACCTAACACCCTATAAAACTAGGGTCACTTTCTATAACGTTAATTCAAATCTTAGTGATCAACTTCTTCCTGAAACTCAAAAGGGTCCACTGCGTGAACTAAATGTATTAAGATACTAAACACATTTTCTACTTTATTAATTATATTTACATAAACTGCATTAGTCACTTAACACCTTAAACAGTTAGAATTCAGCATTTTCATTATTGACCTAACATAATACTTAATACAGGACATTTTCCAGAGAATTGGCTACCTTTCAGTGGGAATAGTTAATTATTCAACATATCATTGCTCTGTAGCACAAGATACATTCTGATGCCCCCACTTCATTAGTAACATCTCCTAATTATCACGGAAAAGACATTTAAATCCCCCTGACCGGTAAAGGAAGTGACCATCTATGGTCAAATGGTCACATACAGCACAGACCATTTGGGGAAGGCAATTTTGTCAGTTCAAATCACAACCATACTGGTTTCGCTATACACTTGCAAATATGCAAGCATTCCCTACTTCAAACTGAGAAATTTAAATTAATAGTAAATGCTGAAACTTACCAAAGTGTTATAAAATGATCAAATAAATCACTGTTTCGTTCTACTATTGGCAAAAATGTTTTCTACAAAACTATTGCACAGAAAAATACAACCTCTCTTAAGAACAATCACAACTGTCTTACTGCTCACATAACTATGTGCAAACTAGTTCAACGTTTCAACTCATTACAAAGGTAGGAAATCAACCTGGTAAAACAAGAGAAATTATCATTTCAGATAGCATGATCACATTTATCAAAGTTATTTAAGAAACTGCATATGTGCTACAGGAGTCAGTTCAGTCAGCTGTAAAAAAAAAAAAAGAAAAAAAAGACAAAAAACTCTCCATCCATTCACTGAACATTTCGATAAGCGAAAAATAAAAAGTTGAGTCTGAAAGACCCAAAACTAAAAATGTGCTTTTGATGTTGTTTTTAGATATGACGCTTTTTGTTTTAGTCAAAATGCATAAATATGGTTCTTTCCTCTGAAATCTTTAATTCTAGTGCATAGACCTGACATGTCGGCTCTGTCGAAGTTACTCCTGCACAGATTTGCAGATGTACACACAGAAACTGTACTTGCACAACGTGCAGCAAGTGCCGACACGTCAGGGTGGGAAAGGTGTCTCTTGTGCCTCCATCACATGATAGTGGGCTGATTCAGGGCCAAGTGAGATTAGCTGGATTAGGGTGGAATGGATCATATGGGTGCAAAGTGAAACAGGGTGGGGAGAGTTCACAGGTCTCATGTGGAATGAGTGAATTTATGACAAACAGCTTGGAAAACAGCTGTTACTGCATGTGATCGTGTGACAGAAAATAAAGATTTTGTGTTCATCTACCAGTTTATAAGCAGCTCCTGTCCACAAGGAGAACGAATTGAAAAGCGCTCTTGTCTGAAATGAATATGGCTCCTCCAAGCCCACATCCCTCCATCCAGTCCTGCAGCTCCTGCTCTTGTTGCCTTACTCCTGCCCAAAACCCTCTGTCTCTTCTATGGCGAACATGAGCTTCTCCTTCAGCTGCTCGTAGCTCTTGTATGGGGGGAGGTCCAGACGATTAAAGCTATGTGAAGAAAAGAGGCAAAAACTAGATCACTCTTCACAGAAATATACGAGGTTTATGCTCACTCAAAAGCACCTTTAGGTCAAATCTCTTAAACTAAAATTATTCTACTTATTGACCAAATTTTAGTTTTACTGCTAAAACGAGAAATATTTTCCTTTCCCTCTTGTTCAGTGTCATTTATGCAGTTCCAGCCTATCTGGTGACAGATGTTCACTTATTTTACTGCTGCAGAAGAACACAAGCTGATTAAACACTTTCTGAGCTATTTTAGAAACTGTGCAAAAACAAACATTATAATACAGCATTATATAACCTCTCGTGCCATCATGAAGATCAACAATAAGTGAACGTTGGTCATTGGTTGATTCAGTAATGACTAACAGGGTTGGGTTATGAAAGTTTAATCCTGCGTCCCTTTGAACAAGACATCTGATGAAAAAACCTGAGGCATGAGGACTTATTTAGAATTAGAAGCAGAATAACTCGTCTCACCATGTGTGGCTTCGTGGAAGCCAGTTCTCCTTGCCCACTTTCTCAATACAGAACTTCTGGGGGCCGTTGCTTCCTACATTAATAAAAGTATGAGGAAGATTAAATCAACCAATCAGCTCTGGTTGTGACATACAGTGTGCGTTATGTGTCTATTTTGCGTACCCATCAGGTCAGCGAAGCCTCCCACAGGAAGACGACAGGTTCCTGTGACAAACTGCAGCAGTCTCATTCTCTTCTCGTTGTCCATCTCCTTTACAAACTGTAAACAGATCATATATAATGTTAAAAAAAGAAATTGATGACACACATTGCCTTACATTACAGGAATTTTAATAACATAATACTCTTCAGTTCCCAAGTATTTCTTTGTTAAATGAAGAGCTTTGAGAATCTTTGGACGCTGTAACTTAAGCAAAGGGTGATCCAATCTTCAAGCTCAAGCCTGAAAACATCTGCAAAACTACTGAGGAATATTCATCTAGAGGGTCAAAGTGAGAAGGAACGAAAGGTGTGTTGATCTTGAAGTTTGATTTAACAGTGCAGTCCGAATGTGTTCATGTATGAACCAACCTGCCAGAACCAGAGGATCTGTTTGCTGCTTCGAGCATAATGCCTGTAGATTGTGTTTCTCTGCCAGTCCACCAGGTCTATCTCCTGCATCCCACACAGCATCACCTACAGGTCACAGGTAGCCAAGATCAATATTGTTTAAAGCTTACATTTTAATATGAATGTTTTTCCGCTGGGGAATTTTTTCAAAGGACCAACTCTACCACAAACATCAAAATACCCTTTTTCGGTAAAGGTTCTAGAGAACAGGCCTAGTTGCTACTCTACCTCCAATTCCTTAGCATCAAAGTACTGAAGATATTGTTGAGGCAAGACTTCATTAAAGCCCTCAAAGAATGCTTGCGTCTGCTCCTCCACACCTCTGGAAAGCCTCCACTCCGCCACCAACCTGCATACAGAGAAATTAATGTATAGGCATTATAAAACTAGAATTACTGGATTCTGACATGTGACTCTGCCAACCCCCATGTCATCCTGTCAGAGTTTGACTTTGGGAAATACTATGTTATAACTGCAGTTGTTCCCTGAGCAGTTTGTAGTTTAAAGACAGATGATGAATGCTAAGCAGCAGAGGATGCAGCTGTACCTGATGTATTCCTCCTTATTTTCCTCAGTCACTTGAATGTTCCCCCCATCTGGTTTCAGTTCATGGGTGGTGACCTCCCCGAGGATCTCCTTGTCAACTGAGAAGAACATCTCCAGACCACACTCTTCTATGTTATTATCCCTGCAGGACGGGGAAAATCATTTTCTTTATTAAACACAGAATAAGTAGGATTTTTTCTTAAAAACAACCTACAGACTAATGCAAAAATAATCCCTTTCAATTATCACTTATGACCCACTAGAGTTGTGTGTTGTGTCTGTATCTGTGTCCTGCTAAACTCTCGCTCTGCCTGTACAATCCTATGTTGCAGTGTTCAGTAGTTTTCTAGGAGTCAGCGTTTGGGTAGTGGATGCATAGCCAATGACAGTGTGCAAGGTATCAGGGCAAGACTGTAAAATCAAACCGCTTCTACACACACATCCAGGAAGAGTGTTTAAATTTTCACACCATTTTAAGTGACAAACATTCTATCCTGTCCATCTAATTATGCAAACCCTCCCCATCTTCACCATACCATGTGCTCCATCAGCTAACCAAGTCACAGGTTGAGTTTTCTATCCACTGACTTACTTGATCCAGATGAGTGAGTTGTAAAACTCTGGATCTATGGACTCCAAGTCTTTGAGAGCCAGAGGTTTGTTCAGAATGCGCTTGTAGAAGGGCAGCGAGAAACCTGTGTCGATGAATTTGCCATGGAACAAGGCCTAGAGGAGAAAACAGTCATTGTCATTTGAATTTCACATTTGAAACCCGTACATGAGAATGACGTCTTTAAAGATAGTTAGATACAATCATACATGATTCACACATAACCGTTACAAATTCTGTCACGTAGGAATGTAGGCTTAAGTTATGATGCCATCAACTTTCGTTTAAATACTGATGGCTCACTAAGCAAGTGTGTAGACAAACAGTGCAGGTACCATGGCGATGAAGCGTCCAATGAACTTGAAGTACTTAAGGTGATCAGGGTTGATGTAAGAGGCGGGGTTGATCTGTAGACAGTAGTTGTCCTTGCCAGCATACTCGAACAAACAGTACATGGGGTTCAGTACTTCATGAGACAGCAAAAAGAACCATTCCCTAAAAAATATGACGACAGAGAACAAAAAAAATAATCAAGTGTAAGTGGTCATACTCGTTAAGCGACAGGTTTTGTCTGTTTTTTACAATGCAAGGGTGGTGTCAAAAAAGAAAACAATCAGACATAAACGTGCATAATTTCAGTTGAAATCATTACCTGGCCACACCTCCATAGTCTAAACCTTCCTCACCAGGGAAAATTAACCACAGTCTCCGCCTTAGGTCTTGAGGGTGGAAGCTCATTATCTTTGAATGCAGAAAAAGAGTTAAAATAATAACACAACTGAAACACTGACAAGACAGCACTGTTCACCAAAGAAATGAGAGTAAGAAGATATTGTATTGAAATAGCCACCTGTTGGAATGAGTCTTCAAACAAGGTTTTACGGGAGACTGTGATCTTAATATGCTGAGGCATCGACAATTGCTGGGAAGGGAAAAAAAAGACATTTTCATGTCTTTGCAAACCAGCAAACATTTATTTTTATCCTTGAACTTGTAAGTGCTAGAGAAATGAGAAAAAACAGTAAAGCAGCATCATGATAAAGACAGATTGTATAAGAAGAGATAAAAAAGCATTTCAACACCTGTTGTGCAGTACATACCTGACACCAGAACCTGAAGTATTGCACTTTGGCTTTAAAGTCCCTGACATAGGTTATCTGTGGCCCGTTCTCACTGTGGAAGAGACCAGATAGGCCATTTTTCAGTGTCCATTCAAAAGGCACACTTAGATAATGTAAGTACAGGCTGTTGTGTACCACCCTGTATTCACATTTGTGGCTTGAAAAGATCAAACAGGAACTTACAGTGAGGATTTTCCTGTGCGGGGGTCAATGTAGGTTGTTGTTCGCCGGTTGTGGTCTACAAAGTAGGGAATACCATCCACAGTGAACCTCATCTCCCAGCCCTCTGGCAGGGGCTTATCATTTAACAGCCTGAACAAAGCAAAAACATCAAACCTCCTGTTATAATATAATATACAGTAAATAAATAAATAAACAAAAAATTAACAGTGCAAGTAAAAACGGCAGGCGAAAATATACAAGGGACAAATAGCCAATAATAACAAAAAGAAGCTAACAGGAGCATAATGATTTATGTACACATCAAAACAGCAGAGAAAAAAATATAATTATAGAAATTTCATATTCAGATATATTTTCAGAGTAGAAAATATGCGACACGAAAATTTATATCTTAACTTTAGAGGTCAAATTAAATTTTATAGACTACAAGCAGGACTACACAGTAAACCGAGAAAGGTAAAAGTAAACACACAACAACCTGCCTATAAGATATAAAAGCAGGGCTTTCTCCATATTGCTGAATAGTGTTTAATCAGATGCTCCTGTGCTAATGCACATGAAACTTCCTCATCAGAAGCAGTAACGAGTCAGAGCAGGCACAGTTTTCAAGGAAGTATCATACACACACACAAAGGCATAAGCTCACCCTTGCGTCCTGGGGTCTTCCCACTGTGTCGTCCGAGTCGGGTGATGAACAAAATAAACTCTACCATTGGTGTCCGTTCTTTTCTCTGACATAAAAAACAACACATTTTTTAATGTATGATTTAGTGCAAAGTCACTGTCATAGTCACTGTTCAGTAAGTACAGCTCAATGAAATGCTAAGTGATATTTACCCCAGCCATGTGGCAGAGGTCCCAGCGGGTCAAACTCTTTATTGGCTGTGGCTGCCAACTGGTCCTGAAGCTGAGTAAGACAAAAAGAACAACAATTAACCTTCTTGTCTCTGGTACAATGGTGAGTTTACATTTTAAAAATTTTTCAACCATGTGAATCGACATTTGCTATAGTTATCAATCATTATAGGATCATAGGGAGCCATTCATAGTTATTCACAAGAGAGTATTTTGACAGATCACTGATCATGTCTGGATGGGACATTTAAGTAAATCAAAAGAGATAAATGTTCAAGCTGCACCTCAAGTGACTGTAACAAATCCATCAACTACGACAGTGACTGCTCTCACCCCATAAATGAACCTCTGGTTGAACTGCTGCATGGCTCCCTGCAGCTGGCTGCGCTGGTGCTGCCACTCCTCATAGTTGCGCACTGACTCCTGGGTGGGTCGTTGCCATGTAGTCGTTCTGGTTATGTGGTCAACATAATACACCCTACACATCGGGTCCACCCTGCGCTCCCACCTACAGAAAAATGGAGAGTGAATTAAAAAAAGGAAAACGGTGCTGAGTTGATAATGTCGGCCAAATGTCAGATGTGCTTAAAGGCTCCACGTGACATCCAATACCAGAAAAACCAGTTGTTTTAATCTGTTCAATTATTTTAACGTCACTGGCACTACATGTATTGAAACTCAGATTGTGAACAAAAAAGGGGCAGCTCTTCACAGTCTAAAATAGCAGACCAATAAGCATATTAGTAATTGTACATCAAATGAATCAAGCGTTTTGGTACCCTGTAGGCAGAGGCTCAGGTCTCTCCCAAGTTGTCCTTTTCTCAATGTGATCCACATAGTACACCCGACCATTTTGGTCCACCCTTTGCTCCCACCTGCAGAGACAGATACACATGAGTTGACGACAACAAAGCAGAGGAAACAGGATTCGACTGAGGTCAACGCAGAGAAAAAAAATTCTGTCAATGTCAAATATTTCTTTCAAACACCTACAACCTTATTACATTACACAGTAACAAAATACAACTATTTCAAAGGCTGCTACATAATATGTTTATTAACAGTGGCCATCAGACAAGACTCAGAGACCAAGCATAGTGCCTTGTTCTTTTACCCTGGTGGTAAGGGAACGTTGTTCATAGGTGTCATTCTTGGATTTGTTGTGGCCAGAGCTGCTGAGGCAAAGGTCCCTGGTTTCGGGCCACTCGCTGTCTGTGAAGGACCTCCTGTCGCTGCTCCGGTGCCTGAGTCATCCTGCTGATTTGAACACCCACTCGCTGAAGCCTGGGATGAGCCATCGGAAGCTGGACCTTCACTAAGCTCACTGGGGGAGGAGCTGCTAGAAGATGCTGGGTAGGGAAGTGACAAGGACAGCAGAGAAGAAAACCTTAATATCTGTGGATTAATTCACTGAGGTGTGTATTGCTTTGATTGCATTATATACCGTGTACAATGTTGATTTCACAAAGAAATCATTTGTATGTGAGAATATGAACATGAATGCTAAGTAGTGTGGCTGGTATGCCAAACAGTATGTGAGCTAATTTTATAAGTTCACATTGATGTCTTGTGTTTTTCCTACTTGGTGAGGCTGCTGGTCTGCGAGGGGTAGCAGGAGGAGGTCTGGCTGGTCTGGGAGGACGTGAGGTGTTGGAGCCCTCTGGAGATCGGGAAGGAGAATCGGTACCACTGACAGCATGACCATTCGGTACAATAACCCACTCCTCTGAGTCACTAGAGGGAGATGTGTCTCGGCTTGACCTGAGGATTAAAATATTAACTTAAGTTATTCTACAGGTGTACACTTAGAATTTTTACTATAAGTAAGCATGCAAACTTCATAAAGTTAATAAACCTGTTGTCAGTGTCCCCATTTTGTCTTGCATTTCCATTTGGCACAGCAGCTAAAATGACAGAGAAAAAGATTACAAGGGACAAAATTTACATAAAATAATTTGGAATGACACTTTCACAGTACAATTTAGTGACTTAATAAGGGACACTTTATGGACACTCCTTTAAATAGCAGAAATTAGTACTGTTGTTAAAATAAAATAATGTGCACAGTGTTACGTTATACTGTCTTATGGCTCAGGTTATGGAAAGCAATTGCTGTAAATAAATTGCATGATTTGTGTTGCTATATAGATCTGTTGCACAAGCTATGTCTTTGTAAAGTAAATCATTGTGGAGAAAGTGCAGTATGCTACAATTGATTTTCAGTTGGATTTACTCTGTCAAGTAACATTAGGCACTTAATTCTGAGACGTGTTGAAGAAAGAGTGAGAGAAGGTCCTGTAATATGAGACAGTTTTGCAGAAAATGTTTAACTTAATAAAAAGTCAACGTTTTATTATAAACATACTATTTTATTTTACAGTACAGAAAACTTACAAAGATATTTTTATATGCTTTCAATTACAAATCTTTGACAGAAAGAAAACTGAAAGCTGCCAAGATCTGAATCAGCTGGTCAAGCCAAAAATTGTGTTTTCCAAGGAAAATAGTAATCAGAGCATCTCTATTCAAAATACTTTTAACAGCTAAACTATTATATTTTCTACATATTTTTAGTGTCTTGCTGCATGTTGTACCTTACCATGTTCTCTCTCTGCTGAGGCAAAGGTTTCTGAGTCGACCTGCATGCCATCCAGACAGACTGACAGGTCACCAACAACATCTCGGGGGTCTCGGTCAGAGGACAGCTGCAGTGACTGCACCACCTCACATACTGAGGAGCACACAGAAAAAAGTGTTTAATAGGTGACAAAACACCTCAGGTTAAGTCAATACCAATATAAGCTGGGGCAGGCAGCCATTCTATCAGCTCAAGCTGATTTGGTCACATGGGGAGTAACATCCTCCATGGACTAGAGAGGCCCTTGGCAAGTTTTTATAATCTTGTTTAAGAAATTAAAAGCAAACATGTACCAGACTTTTCACATGTCACAGGGTACATGCATGCTGACAAGGTCTGAGGGGAGCCATTGTTTTAAGCCATAGACATACTGCAAATAAGCCGAAGGTCATTAGCTTAGGGGAGGCCTGTATCCCAGGGAAAAGAAAACTTAGTGAGCCTTGTGCATGTTGGTTGTTAAGCTTATCAAAGCCCAACAAAACATTCTCATGACAGCACAGGCAGATGTGCACTCCTACATAACAAATATGCACAATGTCTACAGTGTAACACCTGCCAAACATAATAGCTGACAAGCGCTGATATGCAAAATGAATACTGAGAGGGAAATAACATGGTGTTACATCTGGTAATTATCTTAAATTAAGCCATGTGGAGAGGTTTTTGTCCTGAGTACCTCAGCCAGGATTCCTTGGGAAAACAACCCTTACAGTCTAAAAATATGAGCTCCACATTCTGCTCTTTGGAAAAAAAATTTTTTTCCCATATTTAAGGTTAAAATGACAAATGTCACAAACAGTTTTTTAGTTGTGATGAGACCACAGCTGTCTTAGTAAATGAATAAGTGAGTGGACCTTTAAAAATTAAATATTTGAGATTTTAAATCTGTAAAAGACAACAAATCCAAAGATTACCACTTAGGACTCAGAAAACAGTCTAAACTCACATTTCAAGTCGTTAGCCTTAAGAGTCTCACTGATCTCCAGTGTGGCCATTCCTAACAGAATGTCTGCTTTCAGTGTCTGGTGGCTCCAAACACGAAAGATCAGCTTGCTGACCGGACTTACAATTCTGTAGCAAGAAAGATGACAAGCAAGAAAGCAAGAAAATGACAAAATACAAGTCATAATCCCACAAATTAAAGGTGATCTGCTTAAAGGGTTCAGAGTCAACAAACTGGTTTGGATCAATTTGTGACAATCCTGGCTTAAGTTTAGGGATTCTGCTGTTTACAATTATAGCTTCTTAACCTCTCTCACCTGTCTAAAGTCTTTTATCCACTTCTTTTATAATTTCAGAAGTTCATTTTGTAGTATAAATTCCAGCACCTAGCATTTGCTGGTTGACGCTTCAGTGTGAGGGTTTGTTTGTTTTTCTGTGTTTGACACAAAATGGTAGGACCAAACAATAATTCTCAATTTTCACTTCTGAGCATTACAATTTACTAATTATAAATGCCACAGAGCTGTACTACTAAAACAGCCATGAGATGGGTTATTAATTTTGCTAGTTGTTAACTTATTTGTATGCACCAGTTACTATCTCTTTAGTGTGATGACTATATTGGACACGTGGACAAACTCATCTGCTACTTTCATTTAAATACATTAGATAATCATTCAAAGTTCATCCAACAAGTATTTAGTCCCCCCTTGTTGACAGAATCACCAAATTCCCTCATGTGATGAATTATAGATCTTAAGACCCACAATGCCACACAGAGACTGATGTCAGTTCAAATTAATATTTCTATAATCAACTACTGCAGCATCCAGTAATAAATCTGTCATTTGTTCAACTGCATCCTCTCCTATGACAAACACAACATACTCACACTGTGAGAGCCTGCTTCCATTTGGGGCTGTGTGTATTGTTGCACTTCTCAGTCCTCTTCGACTGGCCGTCTACGGCTACCTCTACATACGGACTGGGACCAAACCAGTTCTTTTTGTTTTCCTTCAGCTTTGCTGAAAGAACTAGAAAGAAGAAAAAACACAATGAAATTGCAAATGATTAACTTTCAATAGATTTCAGGCCTTGTATTCACTCTGGAAAATTAACAACCCATAGCATATAGCTTCTTGCACACTAAGTCAAACAATATTTAACAGAACTACTTTATTAATATATCAAATTTTCACCTATTTTGTTGATAGACATGCTTACAAGGCTTGCCCCATTTATTTACCTGTAACTTGCAATTGAGCCTTCATGGTTCATCCATAACACTGCAGCCTTGTTTGGCTACACCGTAAGGACCTGCAACAACTGCAACAAGTGGCATCAGATGTAAACATGGGACACTTGCGGGCAAGTAACCTACTTAAATAGTGATTAGGCTATTAGGTTGCTACAGTCAGTGGAAAAAAAAAACATGTCTGACCCAATGTACAATACAAAGGCAAGTAATGACATTGAAGGCTATCTGGATAAAATAAAGGAGTATGTACGACAGTTTCAGGTAAGATAGAAAAAAGATACAACCTATCGTTTAATCTGAACAATAAAAACAAAACTAAGTGTTTCAGGTGACTTAATTTCGACTGTATGATAGACAACTGTATTTCGTTATTGCCAGCCTCTATTTAATTCTTTCTATTAAGTATTTTTTCATAACTCCACACAGAGACACATTGCTGTGTCAATAGAACAGAGAACGATGCGGAATTAAAAAAAATTTAGTTTTATTGGGCATATAAACTGCAATGAAACGCACGTAACCATGTGACTGGATTTAGTCTTAGCTATTTCAAGACACCTACGTGTACCTTCCATAACGGAAAAGCCTATCATTAACTTGGCTAAATATGTCTCACTAAACCTGCTTTGATAATCTTTGACAATATCTCCAGACAGGGCAGGAAGGTCGTTTTTTTTTTTAAATGCCAGGTGAGGGGACCCTGACCTTTAATATAATATAACAAAAAGATGTCGATTGTGTCTGACAGTGACATTACGCCGTCAAGGAACAAAATTAAGGCAATAAAACTGTTAGTTAGCTTAATAGCTTGTCATGTTAGCAGGGGGTTAGCCAACAGGAGATTTGTTGTCAAGACAACTTCACATACTAGCCTGTTTTAGACAAATGGTTTCGACTGCATCATTACCAAGATATAGTAAATGGGTTATAATATAATGATTTTTGTTATTTATTAATGGAACTGAGAAGTTTCACCCCCGGTAACAACTTTGTTCGACGACGTCCTGGACACCAAGGCTTTAGCTAACCATGCGTTAACTAACGCTAGTTGTGTTAACAACAACTAGTTCCCTGACTAGCTTTGATTGTTCAGTCAAGGAAATCTAACACGTTATTCCGTGAGAGACTAAATGCCCATACCTAAGAGAAAGCAGACGATAAAGGGCCACAGGGACCTTCGTTTCAGCTATGCATAGATTGTTGACAGATAGCTAGCTACCTGCCATCGGCACAGACCTGTGTTCCGCTGGCCAGAACAAGATCGGCTTTTCCGGTAGAAGTTTTTCACTATAAAACGGGATATCTAAAGCACCAGATTACTCATACTCTTTCATTTTTTAAACAAACAAAAAAAACCCAAATATATACTACAGCATAATAGCAACAATCCAATAAAATTGCTTAATCTGTAAAATTTAGCTTAAAGTAAAATTTAGTTAAACATAAATGTCCATTCTTGGAGGTGAAAGTAATTGTGGAACGAAACATCGCCAGCTTAAGTTCTAACAAGTATCTTTTTCACGAGACTGCAAATCCCTTTAGTGCATATATCTGTTATTTCATCTTTCCGTACATTGACATTACTATTGTGTTATCTTTTGCGATAGTACAAGTACTGGCAGTAGCAGTAGTATTAGCAGCACGAAGAAGCTTGCTGTAGTTATAGCAATATGTAAGATTTTTAAATGTTTACAGTTTTACTTTGAAGGAACAAAAGGAAGTACGTGAAACTGATACTGACATCATAACCACATAAATTGTTGCAATTAAATTTCAAATTAAAGAGCACTTACATGCCCTAACTTTGAGTGTCACCTCATTACGTAAACGCTTGTCTGATCTCTACACTGTGTGTTGCGTTGGTTAATAACAAAACTATAAGAACATCACCTTGACTACAATGATTGGTGCTATGCGAGACGCCATTTTTGGACACGCCCACTTCTGTCTTTCTCCGGTTCGGTCTCGTGATAGCGACTGTGCTAGTCAGCTGTCCTAAGCGCCTCAGCACATGAAAGCTATGTTTTTTAGCTAGTTTAAAGAAAGGCTACAATTGCAAAAAAACATCAGTTCTTTAAAATGTTGTCTCGTCTATTGAAGGAGCACCAGGCGAAGCAAAATGAGCGAAAGGAGCTGCAGGGTGAGGATTTTAGCTGGTTTACTATCATGCTAACATGCTAAAAACAAAGCTGATTGGATTTGTATAGGGTTCCACAATTAACCATTTGTTTTTGGTTTTGATGTGTTTTACTCCCGCAGAGAGACGCAGGCGTGAAGCGATCGCTGCAGCCACCTGTCTAACAGAGGCCCTGGTAGACCATCTCAATGTTGGGTATGAAAATTCAGCTCTTGGCGCTCTGATATTACTATAAGGTTTAGCTAACGTTGTTATCTCGCAGTTGCAGAGAATTGGTACTTCAGTATTTGGACAAAGTGAGTGTTGACATCCTGGTACCCTCACTAAGGAGGGAGTTATGTCCCTCCAAAAAGTATATTTCACACAATGTAGATGACAATTATGTAGTCTGTTATCAAAATATTGTCTTAAGTATTTGCCATTACACTCAAAAAACACACCCACAGAAGCCAGCATTTATCACCAGTTTGAGTGATATATGAAATAATACTTATTTAGAACAGTGGAATATTCAATGTTTAGCTTTTCTGATTCATACGTGTAATTGTTATGACAGATCTTCTTAAGGGGTGGACTGATCATTCCCAAACATATATCCTTTTAAGCTGACCCAGCCAGGTTTTTCAAACCACTGATACCTTTTCTGAGCCATGAGAATAAATAAATCCATTCCTGACAGAGCAGATTTGGCCTAATGTGTGACTCAACCACAAATAATACATTAAGTTTGATAAAGTTGTGAAAGTTGTGGTGAAACCAAGACAATCAGCTTAAGAACAAGACTAGGATGCAAAGACCAGTGTTGTTGTGTTCTTTTATAGAAAGGATTAATTCCAGATTTCTTCAGAGACTTGGTAAGATTTAGTTTGAGTCTAGTTTGACTATTGCAGTATGTTTTCAGGATACATTGAGCAACTAATGACAGATTGGACAATCAGATACAACTCAATTCTCACTTGCTACAATGCACATATAATGCATTATCCTATGCTTTCATTTATCAACAATACTGTACCACTTATCATTTTTGTTTGCTGTTTTACTTTCCTGTAGAGTTGCTCAGGCATATGTAAACCAGCGCAAGCTCGACCATGAGGTGAAGACTCTCCAAGTGCAGGCGAGCCAGTTCTCCAAACAAACTGCCCAGTGGATCAGTATGGTGGAGGGTTTCAATCAGGCCCTCAAGGTGAGATGCAGTGTATCAGCAAGAAATTAATCTAGAAATACAGGGGTTTTTTGATGTAATACCTTTGTAAACACTTTCCTCGTCTAACATCAACTCAGATTCGCATAACAGCAACACTGTATAAGGATATATTAATTTTAAGCAAAGTTTTGTCACCCTTATTGATTAATTATTTACCACTTGGGTATTCACTGTAAATAAAAAACAGTCTAATTTTGATACAAATTCATGATTGATCAACTCAATTATCTAGCCTTTATCATCTCCAGGGGGTCAAATGCTGCAAGGAAATGTCCAGAGCTTGCCAGTTGTTGGTCCTGATGTTAGGTTAGATTTGCAAATTTAAGCTTGGATGATATTTATTTCGTTTCTCAACTCTCTTCTGAACAGGAAATTGGGGATGTGGAGAACTGGGCCCGCAGTATTGAGATGGACATGCGGACCATCGCCACAGCTCTGGAGTATGTGCACAAGGGTCAGCTTCAGTCTGCTTCATCATAAACTTCATGCTTGGACGTTTACTACTGAAAATAAATACACTGGAATGAAACAGAAGTCCAGTTGACTTCTATCAGCAAAGATGGAAGCAGCAATGCCTTTGCTTGTGTGAATGCCCCTCTGAATGGGCTAATGCTGATGGTTTTCTTGTTCAGAGAAACAGGTTAGAAGTCTGTTGATTTGACAGAAATTGCACACCTGCATATCTGCCTAAGTTCTGGTGTGAGTGACAATATTGAACAGTGCAAGCACATACTGATGCTGAAGGTCAAGCTAGTGTATGAAATAAATTAGGTCTGGCATGTATTTTAAAGTGACTTCTGTAAACAAATCACATTCTTGTTAACTTTAATTGGACAAAAAGTTCTTTTTTGTGTTTTTGTTTTTTTGTCTTTTTTGAAGGTGCTATGTATAAAAACTCTCTTAGGCTCCTGCTTGTGATAGATTTAAGAGGACACAAACAAATTGCCACTTAATTTGGTCTGTAGTCCCGTGTCCCTCCCCCCCCCCAAAAAAAGGAAACATTTCATAGACGGGCTTCTCTTCTGCACTTAACACCTGAATTATGTATGTCTGTTTGTGTATTATTTGTCTATGTACAGTGATGACTTTGCTTTTTTTGCAAGACAACTTGACTAATAATTTTGTTACCATTTTGTTTTGAAACATTATTTTTAATAAAGTTAAGAACTTCACTGTTGTTTTTTTCCTATGAAAGAGGGCTCAAATGTAACTCAAAAGTGATTATGTATCTAAGTTTTCACAACAGCTGCTGTCTGTAAAGAAAATCTAAGTCATGTAAATGGCATAAAGAACCTCAGCCTTTGCAGGCTGCTTACAAAAGGGAAAGTCATTAAGTTTTCAGATGTAAAGAACTTCCGTGTCAAGGATTGTTTTTTGGCTGATCGTGTAATCACAACTGTTACAAAAGTGCAAGGCAGAGGGCCAGTTCTCAAAGTAATAACAGAAATTCAGGATCCCAAAGTGTTGGGACAAAGTGTTGCAATCAAATTACTGGTAAACTATCAAATACAACAACTGGATAAAATTCTGCCTGGATCTGGTGATTAGACAATACATGGAATGTGTGACGTGAAGGAACGTTATGTCACAATGCATGAGGCTGTTGACAGCAGGCATGTTTGGTAACTAATAACACTTTCAAATCACAGCGTATTATTATGGTAGAAAATCAGTGCTAATATTGAGGCCCCCAGTTTGCAGGTCACATAACACAGAAGTATGCCTGTTTGTCTGTAAAGAATTAGTCTTGTTTCATTTTTCATCTGTTTTTTTTATGGAGGGTGCAACTGTGAAGCAGTCACATTTTTACAAACTACTTGTTCTTATTGCACCAGGGTTCCTGTGAAATAAATGATTGATAAGCCACTATGTAATGAACAGTGCCAGGTCTAGTGTCAACATCAGCAGTATGAACTGACAAATAACTCTTAAAACACAAAACACTTGATACGTCTGTATACCCTTAGAACCAGCAAGTGAGATTTTTTTGTCCAATACTACAACAATTTCTTTGATATCTGAGGTCACATTTTGTTCAGAAAATTCTCTGTGTATCCTGTAATTCCAACCACTTTTTTTTTTTTTTTCAAACACATACACTTACACAAACCCCAATAGTTACGGATTGGGGATTACCAATTGCGGACTTGTCTTAAGGGATCAGCCACAGGGATAAAGTCTCTCACTGACCAGCCTTTCTGAGTTAAGACAGAAGAGGAAAAGGAAAGGGAAGAGGACGGAGAACTTCTCAAAAAGTGAACAAGGTAAGATAATATCGTTTTCATGAAATTATCTCACTCACAATCAAATTACAGCAAAATACTTTCTCCATACGTCATGTTCTGGGATATTTATTTGAACTAACCATCAATTTAATTAACTAATCAGATTTTCTATTGCTTTTTTTAAATTTAATTCATAAAATAAGTAGAAAATTAAATGTGTATAATAAAAGTCTAAAGCTAACTCTGTTTTCCTGATCAAATAATATTGATCTATATGAGTAATCAGGTATTCTGGAATATTTCTTGGTGTGTATCAACTATGGGTTGAAACTAATCTCCCCTTGTATTTTTACAAAGTCATAATTTTTTAAATGAATGATCTCGCGCCAGCAGCAACATTATGGTTCTCATATTTGAATAACCCTGCAGCTCATTTTGATATCATGGGGTAACATGATTCAATAAAGTATTTTTCTTTGGTTTTTCTCAGTAATAAGCCAGAAAACTAATTGGTTTTCAGCAGTGAGCAGCTTAAGCAGATCTTTCATGGGTATTAAATTTATGCTTCAAAACAATGCACCCCTCCCTCCTCGGGTCTCCCTCCCTCACAAATGCCTTTCTTTCCTCCATAAGAGTATTATCCAAATATTTCTCATGTGCCCAAAGCTGTTCTATATTAGAAGTACTTCTACTAAAGCCTCTGGTGAACAAACTCATTGTTTCCCAAAAATTTAGCAAAGAGGTTCAATAAACTAGGAAAACGCTTGAATAAAACCTTAAATATTATGAAATCAAGAAGGGATTTGGCAATGGGGATTCCTGGGATAAGTCAGCGTATTTCTATTTTCCCCTCTTGCTTGAAAAGTAGATTTGGCAGTTGGCCATATCAAAACGTAGTAATATTTGCTCAACATGTTTTTTCAGCAAGCACTAAGTCCTCCAGGTGACCAAAAGCCCACTTCAGATCTTGGGAGCAGCATGGATACACAGTTTATCTACGACCTCTTAGGGTAAGAAATACCAACGCCAAGTTATGTTTTGGGAAATAATTTGGCAGCTTTAAAGCTCACACATCTGGGCTACATTCTAAAAGATAAATCCATTTTTTATTCTTGTTCTCTTTCAGGGAAAATGCTTGGTTGTACATCAGTGTTACTTTTGTGGTGTTGTGGATACTTGTGTGGCTGTACAGAGACAGCCTGGAGATCGAAGACATCAAAAACAAATATGTCTTTGTGACTGGCTGTGACTCAGGCTTCGGAAACCTGTTGTGCAAGAAGCTCGATCGGAAAGGTTTCCGTGTGCTGGCCGGCTGTCTCACGGAAAAGGGAGCTGATGACCTGAGGAGGGTCGGGGGGCCTTATTTGAAGACTGTCCTGCTGGATGTGACCAATCAGGACAGCATCCAGAAAGCCATGGAGTGGACTGAGAAGGAGGTTGGCGATAAGGGTGAGAGAGGACTCTGCATCATTTGAAAATGGGGAGACTCTGCCAGTCAAATTTCACAAGGTAGATCTCTTAATATAAATATGTTCTTCCACCTTTTATCTTTTATTTCCTTCAAAGGACTTTGGGGTATCGTGAACAATGCTGGACGCTCGTTACCAATGGGCCCGTCAGAGTGGATGAGAGTGGAGGATTTCCACAGTACACTGAAAGTCAACATGAATGGAGTTATTGCCATGACAATGACCTTCCTGCCCCTCATCAAAAGGGCTCGAGGCCGTATTGTTAATGTGGCATCGGTGCTGGGCAGGGTGGCTGCAAACGGTGGTGGATACTGCGTCTCCAAGTTTGCAGTGGAGTCTTTCTCTGACTGCCTCAGGTAAGACTTACACAGCCTCATCCGCATTAAATGAGACTGTATTTTGTGGAGCCACTTAGTTTTTATGTCCATGAGAGAAAATAGTCATTTAAGTCATTATCTTTAATGTGAAGACGAAGAAAAACACATACAAGTACAAAGTGAAGTAATAGCCGTGGTGATTAGTGCACTAAAACTTTGTTCTCAAGCAAAAGAACAATGACTCCTATAAAAATTACTCATTCAAATAAAAAAAGCACAAGCCAAAGTAGAAGTTAATCTCCATCTTAATATTAATTTAAAACTAATTTATATTAATTCATAATATTTATTTTAAAGCCCAACAGATTACTTTTGCTACAAAGGAAAGTCAGTGTCATTACAGTAATATCAAAGATCAACATAACACATGGTAGCTTATGTCAGCTAACTACATTTTCCCTTGCAACAGTAGTAAGAGAAATACATGGTTTGGGCAAGTTTAGTGTAGTTGAAAAGTAGATTACCGGCTCAAAAATATAGTTTTAAAAAATGAACAGATCTTGTTCCTTAAAAATATAATGAAGAGTTTCTGAACTGAATAACACAAAACACTCTGCCTCAACAGACACCAGGCAGACAAGTGTTTGCTGATGAGACCAGACAAGGAAGAAAATTGTCTTTATCACTTCTTCTCAATAATTTAATTTATCCATTCGTAATAAACAAATATATCCTGTCGTCATTCAAACACCTGCACCTGTTTAAGATATTAAAAGTTCATGCAAAAGGTTGCAGCCGTCGTCACAAATGCATTTCAAGCTCTAAATCTCACTTTCGGTGCCATTCTGTTTTCAGGAGAGACATAAACTACTTTGGAATCAACGTGTGCATCATTGAGCCGGGGTTCTTTAAGACTGCGGTGACAAGCCTCGACCCCCTGGAGAGGGAGCTGCACCGCCTGTGGAACCAGCTCAGCCCTGAAGTACAAGCCAGCTATGGAGACAAGTACCTAGATAAGTGTAAGTAGACTGCTAACATTTATTTGGACTCTTCATACAAGCTATGATAAGCGTCACTTCATCACTGCTCATTCAAAGGCGGAAAAATACTTTTATTCATATTTCTATCAATAGTAACTGTTTTATGTTCGTAATTTTGATCACATTCACAGTCTCAGTTGTCAGAAAAAGCCAATTACATTTTCAGAGGCAAATAAATCTCATCCTTATTTTGGAGGTAATGATGTTCTATTTAAATTATAATGAAATGTGAGCATCTGCCACTTTTTCATAAAAATGTATTAAAATGTGTTCTATTTAAGCAATGAATGCCACGTTTTTTTTCTAAGTGTACATAATTTTCAGTGTTTTTATGTAAAATACATATTGAATATATTTTCTCATAAAAACATGATCTGGTACACATTAATGAAATATAAAACTTCAAAAAAATCCACATACTATATTTTAACAATCTTAAAATATATATATCTATACATAAGGGAAACACACATAAAATTAAGGCTACAAAACACTGTCAAAGGTTTGTTATGAATTAAAAATGCCTTGAAATCTCATTCAGTATGCAATACATACAATGAGAGGTCAAATCAAAAACATGCATTCAAGTTAATTAATTAAGTCTCATTCACAAACTGTAACTTTTCATTTATTGTGACTTCCAGACATCAAGGTCCAGCGTTTGATCATGAATGCTGTCTGCGACTCTGACCTCTCCAAGGTGACCAACTGCATGGAGCACGCTCTGACCTCAGCCTACCCACGCACCAGATACAGCGCCGGCTGGGATGCCAAGTTTATCTGGATCCCCCTCTCTTACATGCCTTCCTGTGTGGTTGATATTGGGCTCAAGCTGGTGCTGCCTCGTCCTCTAAAGAGCGTGTAACTCATGATGACTTTGAAGAAAAGTCTTCGAAGTTTTCAGTCCTTTTGATGCAGTACAGAGGTTGACTCAATAAAAATAATCTTTTGCCTTTCAAAATGCCTGTATTCTTTATCTATATTGGCCATGCAATGATCTGATGTCGCAATTATTTGTATGTGCATAATCTGCCGTGTTAAAGTGTTATCTGTTTGAAACAGTGAAAGCAATGGGACTGTATAATGTAATTTACTGTTAAATTATTGTTTTGTTTATTAACACATTGCGGTGCCTTTTGACCTTCATGTCAAACGAACAATATCATTGTGGACATAAATAAAAATAAATAACATGATAATTTCCAAATAGTCCTGTCACGTGTGGTATGGATGAAAAACCTGTACATGTTGGTGATTTTCATGTTTTCATTTTGGTTGAAGGGTGTGTGTCCACTATGGTTTGAGACAGACTGACCACAGTGAGAGATTCAGTCTAGTGGTAAAAGAAGGAGACATGGATGGAAAGTCTTTACTTTGGTGCTTTGTTTCATTGCTCTCTGGTTGTATTTCATGCTGTATAACTGTCTCTTCCTGGTATGAATAAATTGCATGAAATGAAATGAAGGAAATGAAATGACACTAGTCAAATGAAAAGTCTAGATGTGAAAATGGGAACTGTAGAAAGGAAAATTGAAAACTCACAAAAAAAAACTTAATACAAATACATCAACCCCAGAACTGAATCATTGCATATCGATGAACTGCACAATAGTATTTCTGCAGTCCTGATAAAAAAAAAAAAACATCTCTCTGTGCTAGCCTACATGTGGTAATTTCTTCCACATCCTCTTTAAAAATGTTGTATTTTCCCACTTCTGTTTAGACAATCTGACCATGGAACTCTGTAAAGGTGACAACAGAAGGGACAAAAAAAGGACAAATCAATTGGAAACCCAAGATAACCTCAACAAAACGAAACCCAACCCTGCCCCCTGGTGGCACTTCTTACAACTGGCCATCAACAGACAGCACAGCAAGCAAGCCAGTGCAGACGACCATGTCAAGGCTGAGTCCAACACTAATACCAAATTTAGCCTCAAAGGCCAGCAGTGACACTGTAACACAGGAGGAGCAGCACAGCAATGATGCTAACTCAGCACAACACAAGAAGTTACAATACAATCAGATGACAAGATGGTAATACAGAAGAAATGTATGTTCCTTGTCCGTGCGTATGAACATAAAAAATACCTAGGGTTCATGTGTGCATTATTCTCCAAATAGTGTTTGTCAAGTTAAAAGTTGTTCATTATATATAATATTATATATAATATAGTATATACATATATATTATATATAATCCCCATCATCTTGTCACCCCATGATATTCTGCTTACTGTGATTACATGTTGATTACCTGTGTATCCACATTTTCAAGCTCTTTTTGTCTTTAGTTTTTATAGTGTGAGAGACAATTAAAAATACTCAGACTTTGTTCACCTGTATTTAATTCACATATATTTGTCTGGATGACATTTTTATTGCTTAGACCATTTATATTGAAGCTATCAGCTCAGTTAGTTATTAGCTGAGCGTTTGACAGAATGTACTGAACAGGCTCAGCTGGCTGGGACCATATTAATAATGTGAGAAGCTGGTTGGCTGATCAAGTGTTGTTGCACAACAGTTCAAAGGCTTTTTCAGACTTAAATGTTCCCAAAGAAAGAGGTAAAAACACCTGAAGCTATGTTATTATGTCATCATGACTAAGAGTAGCCTCCTGTATAATAAGCCTGCTTAGGTAATGTTGGTGTGTTTAAGTCATAATGATAAATGGTGGGAAAACAAAAAGTGACATTTTTCCAGATTCACTGTCAGAAACACTGTCCTCGTGGCAAGCCTCTGTTCTTAAACACATTTCTAGCTTCTGATTGGCTAATATAATCTATCAGTCACGTGATAGCAGTTGCACGAGGTTACTTGCCTGTTATTTATTATCGCAGATCCCCTAATGCTTTCAAGTGCCCCTCGTAATATTTTATTGTCCCTCTTAAATGACCAACACGCTGTGGCACTCAGACAAAAATCTGTCTATCAGTCATTTTTAAGATTTAAATAAAGTAGTGCAGAGCATGTAGGCCTACAACGAAGTGCATAAATGTGCTAATTATAAAAGTTATAAGGATTTTAACAATAGAATCCAATCCAAAAGAAAGGCTCACACGCCGAAAAGACAAAATTACCGACTGCACTTGAATGCATCCAAACTTCCCCGTATCATTTGAAAGTCAGTGACCTCGCAGAAGCCGCCATGAACCGTCTGAGAGCGCTGCGGCTGTCAAACTCTGTGCCACTGATCGTCAGAAATACAGAGGCAGCGAGGAGGGTTTTCATCATCCAGCCGGCATGTTGTCTGAGCAGCACATCAACCAAGGCGTCCCAGCGACGACCGCCCACGCACGCGGATCATTTCCATCCCGAAATGTGAGTGTTTGTGTGTGATGAACAGCTGAGTGACAACATCTTCCTCCTGCTGGTGTGGATTCACAAACACACACACACACACGTTGGCGTCACCCACACTGCTAAATGAGCTGTACCTGCACATGTTATTATTACACACATTTCAGCAGTGGTGAAAGAAGTATTCAGATGATTTATTTAGGTTGCCTAAAAGTTGCTCCAATAATAACATACTGCATAAAATACTCCATTAAAAGTAAAGTTCCTGCAGTGAAAAAGTTACTTGGGTAAACATCTCGGAGTTTTATTTGGAAAATGCAGCAGATTCTCACATTTGAGAGGCTAAGAAAAAAATATTTTTTTATATTTTTGGATGAAAAATGACATGAAAAAAGTTGCTAAGTTAGTTTGTGTCAGTTCAACAGTCATTTAATTGTTTATTACATAGTAAAGCATCATGTTTTTAAGCTCTTTGAACTATTTGTATGCAAATTAAAGATAAAGTAGACTTAACTTAAGCTGCCAAAATAATGAAGTGGACTTATAAGCGTTTCAATCTAAGGAGGAGAAGCACAATGAAAAAATACTCAGTTACTCCAAATGTTCACTCAAGCACAGTAATTAAATGCAGTTTGTTACATTCCAGGTCTGCATTTTGAATTATATAATTGGTTACAATGTCTATTTATGGACATGGGATGTACAGAGTTAATAGTGTTAGCACCAAATGGGAGAAAGTCCAGCTCATTTTTGCTGTCGAGTGTCATCCAGCAGCATGTGTCAGCATTCAATGAGACAGTTTGCACTTTGATATGAGAGTTTATGAGATTTTTAAAGGATTAGTTCTGCAAATTCAAATGCATGTACAAAATAAATGTGCTATTTTTCACATGAACTCATCTGTAAAACTTTCTGAGGTTTGTTTTTGTCATGTGAAAGTGACACATTTACTTTAAAAGGGATTATTTTTCATGACTACATTATTCAACAACATTCACTTTTATTCATTTATAACAGTTTTAAAGGGAAATTTTATTTCAGCCGTGCATTTTGTAGCCATATGTAACTGAATAACACACCATGATTGATTTCCATCTTGACTAGAGTTCACTCTTCACTTCTTTAGGAATGTCCATTTAAAGCCCACTAGCTCCATAGTGGAAGACATGCTTTTCTACACCATCACAGAGGGAAAAGAGCAAGTCCCCATCTCATACTTTGCCTCAGTGAGTAAACCAATCACAAACAAGTATCCTTCAGACTATCTGCCTGTCCATCTGCTGTTATTATGGTTTAATCTGGCTTGTTTGCAGGCTCTGAAGAAAACTGGCCTTGACCCCTCAGACCCTCGTCTAAAGGACTGCATGGAGAAGCTTCAGCAGGCTCTGAATGAATCTATTGGCGAGGTGATGATGGACAGAGACCTTTTCCACAGGTGAGACAGTGGAGGAGAACATGTGGTTAGAACTGAATCAAATCATTAATAAACTAAAAAAGACTCAGTACTACAGTGGACTGGGATTATCTTATCTATCCTAAACTGTCCTATTTTCTGTATAAAATGCTCTTCTTTAAGTTACTTTTTTAAGTTACCTAATAATACTTTTTACTACTTTAATCATCACAAACCAAAATGTGAATGGTTAATTGGGTTTTTAGCAAATATCTCCAGATGTTAACTCCCTCTTTGAGTTCAGTGTGCAGCACCTAGCATACGAACTCTAAGTCCACTTGTGTCTTCACAATCCTGAGGGCAACATTACACATTATATTTTTAGCATCAAAGCTGGAAGGAAGTCAAATCCTAAACATAACACCATAGCACATACTGATACTGAGAGACTGTGTTTTGATTTTTTGTGTGTGCTCTTGCAAAAGTCTTCTTATTATGAAATGATTTCAAATATTACATACTATGATGAACTCTACTCTACTAGAGCAAGAACTCAGGCAAAGAGACACAACTTTTAGGGAATTTTACTGACTGAAAGTAGCCAAGAATTATAGATTAATCTCTTATTTGACAGCAAGTATAAAAATAGATTAGATCGCCTGTTTTTGGCAGTGCTGCTCTTCTACAATGCCCCTTAAATCTACTTGTACCTCGACACTGACTGATGATTTGTTTTCCATCCACCTCCCTGCGAAGGCACGAGATCAAACTATTTTTAGTCTGACCTTCAAACAACAATCCATCGTAATGAAGGATTTGCTGTATGCAACCAGCTGCATTGTCGTCTCTCTGCCTCTCGCTGCTTTTGTCTTCCTTCCGGAACAGAACCGATCATGATTCATTCATGGAAAGTTTATTAATGATGTTGTCAATACGGAGAATGTGAAGGAAATCCTAACCACAGGAGGTTCAGCACATTTATAAAGTAATGCAGTTAATCAATGCTTTTGTGGGTGTTAAATGTTGGTTGAGACTGATGGTAGGATCTTGACTCTCTGGTGGTTTTTAACACTCTGGTTTGTTGTGGGGTTTTTAATTAAAGTGCAGTTCTGCAGAGTGGTTATGCAAATACTCCTCAATCTCATTGCCATGTATGAGTGGAAATAGGTTGTATCATATAATGCACAATAACGCAGTTTAATACATAAATCATTTCGTTATCTGAAATATCATCAAACCCTTAACATTTTAGATAACTTGTTAACAGTAATTTGTTGGACCTGCAATAAATCTAAACATATTTTCTTTCCCTCCGTTGTCTCTCTTGATTAACATACAGTACGACCATTCAAAACAAGTCAAACATCATTAGTGTCAGAGCTTTAGTTAAAACTAACAGTCGGAAATTAATAGTACATGTGGTGAAAATATCCATTTTAATTGGCTGTTGCCCAAATCTGGAGGTGTGGAAGTCAGTGTTAAGTAACACGTGTGAACATGTCGGCTTTATTTACCGTCATGCTGATCAAAGCAAAGGCCTGTTGCTCCGGCTGAGAGCTGGCAGCTGCTGCTCTCCGCTCTCTTCTCTCAAAGGGGGGAATCTTTTTGCATGCCTGATCTGATCCATCCCTGGCAATCTTCTGCAGACACGTTCATCAGGCTTTCATATTTTACTGTATCCAAACACATCACATCGGACAGTACAATTATTCTTAGAACAAGACAGTACAAATACCTGACTTGCACCCATCGGTTCACTCAGTGAAAACAGGCGTTCGGAGTTGGATGCCCTGCGACTGAAGGCATTTTTTACTTTTTTGTTTCTTTTTAGATGAAGTGGCAAACTGTGTCAAACTGCAGTTTAAGTTAAAGTCAATTACCGTGTGTTATTTTTGGAATGTAAATTTTCTGTGTCTGAAGTCTTTACACATGCAAAGCAGAAGGTAAATACAGTTTTCATGGTGAGTGAGGAGGAAACGGTGCGTGTGTTTTGAAAGATGCTGTCACTGAATGTGTTTTGTGTCAAGATATAATGGTAAAAAAAAAAACAGTGTGGAACTGTATTATGAAAGAAAAGGTTTGATTTTCAGTAAGTGTTCCTCAGTATCTCTGTGTTATGTTGTTTCTCTGTCAGGTGTGTGGGTGGAAACATGGTCCTGCTGATCCAGGCGTTCAGGAGGAAATTCATCATCCCTGATTTTGACGCTTTTGCACAAAAGATAAATGAAATCTACAACACAGTTCAAAACCAAAGAGATGGGAAGGCAAGCACATGTTGTCTATTTATTTCTTATTGTAAAGAAAAACGAATTCTATAACATTGGTTTTTGAGTGAGCAGCTTAACATCATTGTTTCAGCCTTGGACAGAAATGGTTAGTGGTTGCCACATGTACTGACATTTTCAGCTATAAAACAGAAAAAAAAATTCTAAGAACCCAGACTGTAAATTTCACAGACTATTTACTGCACCTTCTGCTCATGCAACCCAATTTTTCACTCACACCGTCTTTGCTGCAGTGCTTTTAGTTGTAACACATGCTTCTTAGTGTAAAACTGATTCACTATATGTTTTTTTTTTTTTGCATTTTGGCTCCAGGTTGCAGACTACATCCCCCAGCTGGCCAAGTTCAATCCACAGCTGTGGGGTGTGTCTTTGTGTACAGTGGATGGCCAGAGGTGAGAAAAACAGATTTGTACATGACAAGCTGATCTCACCGCAAGATCCATTATGTAATTTTTCTAAAGTTTTCAGCTTTATTAAAAAATCCTCCTCTGCAGATGGAGTTTTTCTTAGATGTAACTGAAATATAGATGTTTAAATCAGAATTAAGAGTAGTTAAGTTAAGAGTATTTTAGAGAACTTTCATCTTTGTTGGCTCAATGGAGGAGGTAGCTTTCACTTGACAAATGCTGAGGAAGATTGTGTCATTTGATTCAAAGCTCAGTTACTAAATGGACTTGTGATGAGGCCGTGATGTTAGCTACTGTTTTCAAGGTCAAGAATGAACTTTCAATCCCAACGGACTTGTTAAACTAAATTAAAGAACAAATTAAGTTGTTTTTCTTTTCACTTTATCACAGAGTTTCAGCATTAGACTGTGTGTTCATATCTATCCACCGTGCAGTTTCAAGCCCTCAGGAAACAAAGGATTAGTCTGGATGAGAGAACGAGGATTGATGTTTGCTCTTTTCATTATTTACCACTGAAATGTTCTCAAGAAAGACACCTCGCGCCCCCAAACTGCCCCAGTGTCGCCGCAGAGAAGCCGACAGATATGAAAACAGATTTGATCGTGTCAGAACAGGATCTGTTTTATCTGCAATGAGCCTTGAAACATTATTTTCCACACTCTTGGAGTTTTACATGTCTGTTCTATCTTCTTCCTCCAGGCACTCAGTGGGAGACACCAGGCAGCCGTTCTGCCTTCAGTCCTGTGTGAAGCCCCTGCAGTACGCCATCGCCGTCCATGAGGCGGGAACAGACCAGGTTCACCGTTATGTCGGCATGGAGCCCAGCGGTCTCAAGTTCAACATGCTCTCGCTCGATGATGACGGTGTGTGAGGCCTTGATTAAGGCTGTTACGATGGGGGGGTCCCTTCAAAATGACGTGTTGTTTTCTCCGTTAACTATTATTATCTTCATGATATTTTTACATTTGGTTTTTAGCATTGGCTTTGTGATTTCATTATATTTAGGCATTGCGTTTTCTAAAATTATTTGTTGAATTAATTCTAAACACCATTTGATTGAGCTATTATCTAGTTTAAATGCCTTATCAGCATTGAGTCTTATCTCTTACCGTCTCCCAGATAAACCTCATAACCCCATGGTGAACGCCGGAGCCATAGTGATCAGCTCTCTTATCAAGGTAAACAGATGTGTGACGTTTACAGCCTGATGTGTGATCACATGCAGTAAATCTGTCACCAGAGACATTTTTATTAAAAAATCAATGACATAGAAAATTTGAAATTATTATTTGTATTTTTTTCATTCAGAAAATTACAGAATTAGCACTTTTAACACCGTCAATGTTTGTGGAATGTAACTAAAGATGTAATATGGGACATTTCCTCTTTAAAATGTCAAAAAATGTGCTGTTGGTTGAGGCAGGGGTTTTTTTTTTTTTTGCATTATGCCAGTTCTGTTATTCATCATTGTTCTGAGCTTTTATCCTCATTACATTGCGGCACATAACACTCAATCCAAACCAATTCTGCAAAAATGTTCATCTCATTTTTAATAATATAGAACCTGTTATTTAATTTAGATAAATAGCAAGTCCCAGCAGCCCCAGACAGCCCTGTAATTTGCAGTATGTTCTACTTGAGCACCTGCAGCTCATTTAGTAAGTCTGTTAAGTTGATGATGATCTTCATGACAACGCTGAAGGAGAAATATCTTAAAGCTGCAGCAGCAGCAGTGTATCAATATGCTGTTTCTTTCAAAACATCCAAATCTATGAAATATTTTGAGAGACTGTGGCTGCTTTTCTTCAAGATATTCAAAGCCTGTCTTACTGTTGGAAAACAGAAAAAACAGGATCAGCTGTTTTATTATTTTTCACTGTTTTGTGAAGTCCTGATTTGTGAGTGACTCCCCGAACTCCTTAATTATGCAATGAGTGATGCTTTTGTGTACTGTGTCATACTGTGTAATAATGATTGAGGGTCATATCCAGTGTTTTTCATAAGCAAGTGACTCTGGTTTTATTTTTCAGCCTCAATCAAAAAAAGCAGAGAAGTTCGACTACGTAAGTAGAAGCTGCATCTTCTCATCTTCTTCTCTGAAAAATCCACGAATGAGAAACACACAATTTTTGTTTTGTTCACCAAGGTAATGGAGTTTGTGAAAAAGATGGCAGGCCAGGAGTATGTGGGATTCAGCAATGCCACGTGAGTCTGCTGTCAAACGCATTCGAGGTGTTTTTATGTTAATATGTCTTCGTTTTGCAGGCCTGAGTTGAAAGACGGGGGTCGTTCAAATAGCCTGTCCACCGGCCTGCTGCATTATTGATGATTCAGTATTGACTCGTTCTGCCTCTCTGTCTCAGGTTCCAGTCAGAAAAAGAAACAGGCGACAGAAATTTTGCCATCGGATACTACATGAAAGAGAAGAAGGTCAGTTGAGACATAGGGGATTATAGATTCTTTTTGTTTTCTGTGGCATCTGTTTGAGATAAAACATGGTATTCAATAATTTTTTTGTCACATGGTTCTTTAGATTTGAAACATTAAATATGGCTGCAACATGAGTCATGTCCCCATTACTTTTTTGATTAACTGTTCATCCTTTTGGTGTATAAAATACAGTAATCATAGAAAAAGCAGTTTCAATGTGCTGTAACTGCTTATCAGCTTACTGTGATTATAAAACAAAATCAAAACAGCTAATCTCCATATCAGAAACGCTGCAATTAGGGAAAAAATGACATAAATATGAAATGATCTTTCATTTCTAACATTAAGTTTTTATTTAGTTTATTTGTTTGACCAGTCAATTAATTGTTACAGCACATGACAGACATTTAAAATGACAATGAGTTAGCTAATATTTAGAAAAAATAGATACTGGTGTAAAAATCATTGTAAATAGTACTTTTTTCAGGAAGTAAAGAATGCATGCTTGACCCGTCTTCACTTGTTTCATTATATTTTTCTCCAGATGCAGAAAGACTTCAAATCTTCTTGAGATATTCTTTTTTTAGGTTTTTCCAGTAGAATATCTTATATCCTCCCTCCATCTAGTTTATCTTTCATCATCAGTTTGCCAGGAACAGACTTGATGTTAGAAGCCAACTGAGTTGTGCTCGCTGTTCATCTCCCTCATTGCCACATTATCATGTTAGAGAGAAGCTATGCGTGACCTTTTGACCCTTGGAGCTGTGTTGTTGAGGGCAGTAATCCCCAGCGGGGTCTCTCTTTCTAAACTTATCCCATTTCAAAGGCCAAAGTAAGAGAGAGAATCATATTTTTGCCACAATATTCTTGATTTTCTGGTTGTGAAATCGTCTGGTTCAGTATGTCTGAGCCTTACTTGGAATTCTTCAGTCAATTGAAGAGTCACGATGATCGTATTACTTCAACAGTGTTTCCCTCCGGGAGCAGAAATGATCGATGCCCTGGACTTCTACTTCCAGGTAAACTGCTCTGCCAAAGCTACACATTTTTTAACAGCCTTTCGCTGTTTCTTGAGCATTTTGCCAGATTTTTCTGTTTTTTAAAGAACTGATTGTCTTTTGGTCACAGCTTTGTTCCATCGAGGTGACCTGCGAATCAGGAAGCATAATGGCTGCCACTCTGGCCAACGGAGGGATCTGTCCAATCACAGGCGAGCGTGTCCTGAGTGCCGAGGCAGTACGAAACACTTTGAGCCTCATGCACTCCTGTGGCATGTACGACTTTTCCGGCCAGATGGCTTTTCGTGTGAGTAACACCAGGAACTGTCACAAACCCATCTGCCTCAACAGATGTTTTTAGAGGGAATTTGTTCGTTTGTTGATCCAAAATGAATCCCACATCCATCCTCCTGCTCTCTTCTCACAGGTGGGCTTGCCGGCCAAATCCGGGGTGTCTGGTGCAATCCTGCTGGTGATCCCCAACGTCATGGGAGTGATGTGCTGGTCGCCTCCACTGGACAGAGTTGGAAACAGCGTCAGGGGAATACACTTCTGTGAGGCAAGACTGAGAGTTTGTCTTTTTGCCTTTGCATTTGGACATTTTGTGGAAAAAGAGATGAATCTTAAATGTGTGCAGAATTTATTATAGCATTGAATGATTCAATGGCATGTAGCTTTGTTGTTACATTGTCTGCTATAGTATCTTTTTTATGACACTACCAGTCTGAATTTTATTTTAGTCTGAAGACCTGCTCATTCAGTCAAATAAGTTAACATTACTGAAAAATCTACTCGCAGCTAAAGCTACAGGCTCAAAAAAAATATCATCTCGAAACTCTGTAAACTCTGTTGTTGCCTCATAGAGACCAAACTGTGAAAGGTGTGATGCATAAGGGGTGATTGATAAGTTCATGGCCTCTGGTAGACTGAGTCAATTTAAATGAAATTCCAGCATTTTTATTTTTCAACAAAGGCCCCAGCCTACATTTACACAAACAGTCTAGCATGTGCATGTGAATCTGTAAAAGATGGTGTCTTGGATGTTCAGAAAATGGTCCACAGCAGCAATTATGTCTTCATTACTGGCAGAAGTGGGGTCCATCCCAGTCTGGGCAAGAGTTAGCAGTAAAGTAGTTAGCGGTAAATGTTGGAAGAACTCAAATTTGCATTCTTGGATGACTTAATAAATGCCATTTTTCTCAGACAGTGGCAACTTTTTTACTAACTCAAAACAAAAAATACTGCATAAGATATCAACTTCAAACTTTCTGCATAATCACTCAAAGAGTTAAACTGCATGTTCATTTAACAAGAGCTGTATAACTCATCTCCTTCTACTTTACACCGCAAATTTATAAATCAACCCTTGTGACACCTTCAGATTTTACATCCCAGTTACTTCATAGGTTTTCATTTTCTATTTGTAGAGTTAAATTTGTCTCATTCTGATTAAGTTTGTAAGTTTTTTCCTTATGTTCAATAGAAAAAAAGCATAATTTCTCCAGTGTTTTTTCCTTCTGTAACCGTCTCATTATTCTGTATGTGATCTTTCTCAGGAGCTGGTGTCTCTCTTCAATTTCCACAATTATGACAACTTGAGGCACTTTGTAAAGAAGCAGGACCCTCGCAGACAGGAGGGAGACGACAGGGTTTGTTGCTTTGTTAGTTTGTCTTTAGTCTTATGTTAATGTGCTTTGTGCTTCAGTGTTTATGCTTCTTTCTTTTTTCTATTTGCAGAACAAGTCTGTTTTCAATTTGATGTTCGCCGCCTACAGTGGAGATGTGTCGGCCCTGAGAAGGTGAATTACCAGCAACCTGATTATTGTTTTCCTGCATAAAAGATGACCTTTAGGCTGTTAACACCAGGCCTGGTGATAAAAGATGTACCAATGGATACTAATTAAATAAAAACCAGACAAAGTGTCGGTATGAAGTGTAGTGAACAGTTTCAATGCTGTTTGGCGCAGACTGTCCTAGTCTATCAAATATTTATTTATATTTCTCTTGTTTAGTGTCTTAAATAGTGATAATAAAAAGTGTTGTCAAACAGTCCAAGTCTCCCATGGGTCCTCGGTTGATTTAAGCATCTATGGGAGGCTAATCTGTAACATATCTCACAATCGGACCAAAAGTTTGTTGACAAACCTGAAAAAAATCATACTAATTACTGCATGTTGATGTGCTTAAATATAAGCATGAAGCTAAAATTGATATTCTTTTTCTTTTTTTATGTCACTGCAGGGAGAGACGGTTTTTATTTTAATGCTTGTAAGGAAAAATGTGTGAACTGTACTAATTTATTCCTTCAGGTTTGCGCTCTCGTCCATGGACATGGACCTGAAAGACTACGACTCTCGCACAGCGCTACATGTGGCTGCAGCAGAAGGTGAGCTCAGCGTGATCTCTTCATCTCTGGTTCTGATATTTAGTAGTTGATCAGTTCCACAAGCAAATTAGAAAACAAAACTATAAATAAACATATTGAAGCACAAAGACATACTCCACCATTAAATAAAAATGACAAATCTGAACCAGATACACCTTTATCACTTTCACTGGTTCATGAACTCACAAATCCGTGAATATTTTTTTAAGAAAAGCACTACAGAACTTCATCCAGAGCAGAAATCTAATTAGCCAGATCAAGTGAAACCTCCCCTGTGAGGTGTTCAGGACCTTTACCAAAGTGTGTGACTGTACATACAGTGTTTTTGTGTGGTGGTTCCATAATGCCCTTGTGCCAGTGAAAGCTGCAGCCGGAGGCGTTGTGTTTTTAGGATTGCCACCCTTAGGTCCATCTCACGCTCATGAACGTGATATGTTGGGAGTGCCTGGGGGGGATTTCCTTCAAACTTGTGCACAAATATTCATGTGGATGTACTGATTAGAATTTGGCGCTCAAAGGTCAAGCATCAACGTTACTGTGACCTTCCAAAATAGTTTAATGCCAAAACTTAAAAATGTATCTAGCAAACATGATGAAACAAATGAAAGATAATTGTAATTGCATCACACGTTGACACTTTCTAATGCTGCTCTTTGTTGTACAAAAACTATTTTCTGCTGCTTAATTTGTATTTATTTTAATGTGTCATCTGATTAAAGATGAGAGATTTTGCGTCTATGCGTGACAAACACAGAGAAACATTGATACTTGTTAAATAATTTGTTTTGACACTCACAGGGGTAATTAACGCTTAGATAGTTTTTACTTAATTTGTTGTCATGATTAACTGCGGAGGCATGCTACCTTTGGCTCACATTATACAAAACCACTAATGGATCCGCTTACAAACCCTTGCAGAGCACCATATGGCCGATTATTCGTCTTGTGTTTATGCACGGCACTGCAGCGTCGACACTACAGTGTCATTTTTCAAAAGGAGTCTTGGAAGCCAGTCGTTTGTTTACAGGATAAAAATGGAGCAATAACGGTTTTCATCCAAATGCAACAAGCAGAGCGTCTGTACTCTGGAGGGATTAATCAGACTTTTTTTTTTTTTTCATGGCATTCATGGTTCATTTTTGTGTAATTTTCTCCACCCACATAATGTCATGCTGTTAAATAAACTTGTAAATAATGAATAGTTTGCCAGCTTGGGGTGCTATAATTTTAGGATATCTTGTTTTTTTGACACAAAAGTAGAAAAACAGTGTTTTCGAAGTTGTCAGAAAAAGATTATTTTGATCTAATTCCCCTCGATGAATTGGATGAAACTGTAAACTGTCTCCATTCTCTGTTTATTTAGGTCACATAGATGTGGTGAGGTTCCTCACTGAAACCTGCAAAGTTGATCCATTTGTAGAAGACAGGTGAGGTCGCCATCCATAAATTCTGCCTTTTTTTTTTATCCTAAAGCGTTGAGTTCACTGTTCCATATTTTTGGCTCACTGAGAATAATCCATACTGAGACAATCTCCTTTCCAGTCTGTTACCTAAGAATGTTATTCTAACCCTATGGTGGGACTACCTCATTTAAAACCTGTTTTTACAATATGCTGCAACAGTGCAGTCATCGTCCAGAGCAAGTTGTGTAAACATAATTATATAGACTATGAATTTAAAGTAACATATAGTATAGTTTCTGCATATTTTAACCTGTGTTTTTTTCCATTAATATGGCTGTCTAGACTATCATTTGTTGCATTACTCCTGCCGGTTTGCTGACATGATCAGTTTTATCTCATTTGCTACAGCTCCTCTAGTATGAACACTGACAGCCTCACACATGTAAACAAACCTGTATGCTGTCAGCCATTATGGCTCTTCTAGGAAGCTTTTTTTGTGTGTGTGTGTCTGCAGTTGTGCTTGTGATGTTGAAATGATTTATGTAAAGATAATTGTGTTAAAAAAAATGCAGCTCGGCCAGATACGCTGTTTTATATATGAGTCCTCATGTAGAGACCATATATGAGTCTCTACAGGAGGTGGCAAAGACAGATGAACACCATAGTGTGAATAAATGAATACGCACCAAGAATTGACCACATATTGTGAATCCACGATGGAATATTTAAATGTGCATCACAGGAGAGTCTCTCCTTCCATCTTTACCTGTCCTCATTCCTGTGCAGGTGGGGTAACCTACCGGTCGACGATGCCATGCAGTTCGGACATGACCACATAGTGAAGATGCTGAAGGACTACCAGCAGGTTTACAGGCAGCAGGAAAGACAGCACACCGAGAATGAACATTCCCTGAAGCTGGACACCATCGATGGCATGCTGTGACCTCATCAAACAGAGTCCCCAAACCGTAACATGCCATTGCATTTGTGCAATCTGTTAAACTTAGAGTTCCTTAAGTAGCCCACAAAGAGTGATGGGTGATTGATAAGTTTTTGGCCTTAAATAGAAGGAGATAAGTTATGCAGCGCTCATTACATGCACATGCAGTTCAATCTTTGAGTAATTAGGCAAGAAGTTTCAAGTTAATAACATCTGCAGTTTTTTTCTATTTTGTATAATTTAAATTTGCAAACCAGCACCGTCTGAGAAAATGAACATAAGCTTTCATGCTGTCATCCAGGGATGAGATTTAAATTTGTTTAACACAACCAATTCATTTGATTTTACACCCTCAGATTACTACTTCTTCCCCACGATAAAGAGGGAGCACAGAGTTCAACAGTTTGTTAGTGATGATCAGGTCATTGCTGTTTGTTAAGGTCCAAGATGCCGACTTCTATCTTACAGTGTGTAAATGTAGGTGTTGAAGATGTTGAATAATAAAATGTGCTTAGTTTTTCAAAATGCACTCTTTTTATGTTCGGCCAACAACTTATTAATTATTCCGTATATGTGCCAAATAAAGCTGAATATAACTATTTAAACATAAAGGGAAAAAAATGCAAATTGCGGTGAGGAAAATGATTCATCAGTGAAAAAAGGCAACAGTTGGAAAACGCAAACAGAATGTAAAGTAGGAAAGAAAATAAAATACAGACAATAGAGAGAGTAGAAATGATAACACAACAAGCCGAGGAGAGACATTTGTGGGTTTATGTGAATAATAGCTGCCTACTAACAGACTCAGCCCAGCTTCAAATCAGTACTGCGAGAATACATTATCACCAAGACACGAATGTCATGCTATTGTAGTATTCATGTAGGGGGTTTTTTTGTAGGAGAGGATGGCAGATATTCACAAAAGATGGATGTTTCTACATTCAGTACTTCACATTACTTACAACAGCACATTTTTACTGTTATCTGTTTTTAGTATCCTATTGTGCCTTGTTGAAGCTGTTAAATATGCAAATATAACTGTTATGTTATGATGTGAAATCTAAAATATGGCTCATTATGAAGAGGAGATGAGACAGGCAATGTGCATGATCTCAATAAAATCAAATCAGATAGCTTGTATATATTGTGTTCTTGCATATTAGTATCCTGATCCACAAATAAAAAATCATACGCAGTGTCGTAACATTTTCTCCCATTTAAACATGACAGTTCAGAGTAATTTATTATGTGAAATATTTTGACTGAAGATAAAAATTAAAATGTTTTTTTTTTTATCTGCCGTCTTTGTTTCATTTTGTTGTGATGTTATTAGGACAGTCAATTCATCATGAAGTCAACGACGTGTTACTAAATATTTATCAGTTATGTATTAAATCAGATGAATGTAGGGACACATGATGAAGGAGCAGCAGGAGGAGTCTGTCGTTGTCAGGAGGTGGGCTGTGCTAAATTGCTTTAAATGCTATTAGTATAAGAACGTGTATAGCATAATTATTTTATTGTTTAAGAAAAAAAAACAGTACAACAAATAATTAATGTAATATAAGACATTCAGCTGTCCCTATAGTGGATAACACTGATGTATGCTGAGTCACAGCCAGCTCATTAAAACACACTCAACCTCTTTTTTATTTATAGATTTAAAGATAATCAGTGTTGACAGACTGTCCCTTTAGTGGCCAGATTCATGGAGCTGATAGAGGCTGAAGATTAAAGCCACAGTTTGCACAACCCACAGTTTTCCTCGTCTCCATCAGGTGGCACTGTGCCCCCGTCAGAGAAAAAAAGTCTGTGATCTCATCTGGTAAACACACAGCATCAGTGCTAGAAACTGTATGATCCCTGCGGGAAAAGGAAATAAAGGAGCAGACGACAGCTCATATAAGACTGACCTGACATTCGGAGAGACTGCTGCCGCCTGCACTGACCCCGGCAGTCCTGAAAACATCCTCCATGTTTCTCCATTGCAGCAACAGGCAGGAAACAGCCTGACTTCAGCTGGGTCGAGTCAAGACACCAGCAGCTAATACATAAACATTCTTTAATAATCTCTCAAACTGGAAAATGCCTGTTTTATCCATATCCATCTTCATGAATGTTTAAAAGGAAAATCTATTGGTTTTCTCATTAATGTGAGCCAACTGATAAAAGAGAGGAGGAGTGAATATTGTGCTCTCTGTTTTCTCAAAAGCACTCGATAAAATCAATCATTAGCAGTCAATCACTAACTTGCAGCTCACTGCCTGAAGGAAGTCAGCAGCTGAGACGTGAATCTGTGCAACTGAGCCCAAACACTCGGCTGTTTGCTGTTTATATGCTGCTTTCAACAATCATGACAGTCTCAGACTCAGTATTCTTACTGGTCAATGTTATCATGAATTTCTGGGAGAGTCAGTGTGAGCCGGTGAAATTAGTTATGGTGTCAATCTTGTTTTAGTAGGAAAATTGTACTTTTGAGAGTTGCAAGATATCTAGATTGGTTTTAATATTTTTAGCAGTGTTTCAGAGGAGGCTTCAGGGACGTCGCTGTCTATAATCAGAGTCATTCACAATCCCCACAGGATGACTGTTAATGACTGTGGTGATCCCAGAACTTATTTCCTGTCTGAGCCATGAGATTCTTGTGTGAGTGAAATTCCTCAACAACTATTGGGTGGACCGAAATTTAATTTGGTATATATATATATATATATATATATATATATTCATGATGTCCTCAGAATAACTGGAAATAATGTTAATGATTCCCTGATTTACCGTCCATCAGGTCAAAAAATCATTTTGAAAGCATTCTTATTTGTATTCAGTGCTACTTAGCAAATGTGATCATGTTAACACACTAAACTGTTAAACATTTGCACTGACTTGAGCATTTTAGCATGTTAACGCTTAAAGGCATGATATGTAATTTCTGCCACTGATTTTCAACCAAAACAACGTAAACAAAAGACACAGTCTGATGATGTCATGAAGTCGTGTGGCATAATGGGATTTGTTTGTTTCAGTTTTAAGCAGCCGCCATTGCAGACAAAAGTCTGTCTGTCTGTTTCAGGCATTAATGTTTACAGATGAGGTGATGTGTTAAAGTTTTATTTACAATACATTTTGTCAAGTTTGCCAGTTTCCGTCTTCACTCTGTAAATGGTAGCACCAGCAATGGAAATTAGTGACAGGCAACAAAGTGAATCACACCATTAACTTGAATTAAATTGCAATTTTTTGAGTTTGAATATTGTTGGAAACATTTGGAATGGGATTTTAATGTGGAAAAATTACACATTATACATTAAAATGACTGCTGTGCCTGAGGAAAACTTGAGTAGTTACAGTTTCATGCTTGAAATTAAATTATTTGACTGTTTTCGCATGAAGAATTTACAAAAGTGGCAGGCACTCAACCAGCACATTTCCAACACACAGCCCAGATCTCATTAGTGTTTTGTCTGCCAGTTTCTTACTAATTTTCCACCCTGAGAGTAGTGATGATTAATTTGTCTAAGTGAGTATGAATACAGTGAGTCAGTGGAGGTTAATGCGGGAGGAGATGTGGTCAGTTTGCTGGTAGTCTGAGCTGTAGTAGTAGGAGTCAAACATGGCTTCAGTGTCAAACCTGTGGAGATCAATGAGTCAAACAGAAATGATTAAACCTTCTGTGACAGGATCCAGGTGATACAGTGTTTGAGAGCACTTCTGAGGATATTAGGCAGAGATTGTATCCTCACTAGCCTATTACCTCTGACAGCGTGTTAAATTGAGCAATGAACATTTTTCATCACAAGAAAGAAAATGATTGATCAAGCGGAAAACATGATGAATGAGTTTTAATTAGTCCTCCAAGTGAACTGTTTCTCACAGAGAACGGAGATTTTACAGATACATTAACATTTTGATTTGGTTCCATCAGCCAAAAAGTGGTAAAAATGTTGTTAGCAATTAATTATGTGCTGATTAACTCGTGTTACAATTAGCAATTAGTTCCCCCATCTTGACTGAGTATCTTGAAGTGATGGGCTCAGATGATTAAATATTTAAAGGGCCACTGTGTTGTTTTGGTAAGAACCAGAGGATTTAGAGAACCCTTGACAACAGACAGAGCTCCCTTTTGATTAAGGGCATAAAAAAGTACCTTATTTAAGGGTTAGCATGAAAATGCTGTATCCAACATTTTCACAGACATGAAGAAGGTTTCCCAGACATGTTGTATCCAACATTTTCATGGTAACATTGAGGTTCAGTACCACCATAGTCCAACACTAAGGACTGACCTTCTGTTTGTATTTGTGGAAAGTGACTACTACCAAATTTACAATTCTTTAAGTGACCATGAGAATATCTTAGTGCTTTATTCTTCTATTAAACTACAGTTTTAAGTGCCTTATATGTTATCAAATACATTAAAAAATACCTCCACTGAAACCACCTAAAGCATGAAAATGTTTTTTTGTGAATATATACATAAGTAATTATAATTCAATAATATTAAAAACTTTTCCTTAATTTTTTTTACACTTAAGGGCTCTGACCCAGATAGATAGATAGATAGATAGATAGATAGATAGATAGATAGATAGATAGATAGATAGATAGATAGATAGATAGATATTTTTTGCGTATTTTCTCTTCTGGTATCTAGTTCATCTTTGATGACAGTTATTTCCTCCCTCTCTGGCTGTAACATGTCGATATATTTTTTTTTTCTTCAGACTGACTTAAAATATTTTTTTGGCAGCCTAGGGGACTGTCGAGGTTCTGGTTTAGAAATGATTTGACAAACTGTTCCACACATTTAAAGTATATTTTTGATAAAAAATAAGGCATCCAATCTGAGCAGTGACACAGTTAACAGAGTAAGAGCTCTATTTCTGCATCATTACCCACAAAGCTTTTATTGTAAATAGGGTTGATGTGCTTTTCTTCATGAATTTAAAGCCTCTTTTAATCCCTTGAAATCAGCTCATTTGTCTTGTTGAAATTTATCACCAGCCTAATCGTCTCTCTTTGTTTAGCTTTCGCATTAAAAAGCAGTTTAACAAAATGTCCACTGCCAGGCTGAAAGCAGTATTTAATTATCCATATTTATTACGGTTAACTGTTAAATCAGTTAAGCGTCTTAAGATCTTTAAAAAAAATAAAAGCTGGCCGGATATGAAAATTATTCATTAACACTGCTCTCTGAACAAATCTACCATACTGTATTTTGCAGAACCTCTTTTAAAACCTGAATTATACTTCACTTCCAGTAACTCAGGTGAACGTTGCTGCTGTCTGTAACACCAAATACGACACAAAAAAAATGAGGCAAGTCAAATGCACATTATAGGTCATTTTATTCTGACGGAGTTGGACAGAAACCGAGATGAATCCAGAGTATTTGCCCGTTTCCATGGAGATCCTCCTTCTCAGCCCATGATCTGGCAAAACAAGGACAAGGGAATGATTATGTGACTGCCCTCAAGGATCCCAACAAAAGCTGCACAAACAGACATGTTTTGTCAGGTTGAATGAATGTAAGAAAAAGATTATGAAATCTTATGATTACTGCATGAAGTGGGTTTTATAAAAGCACAGCTATTCTGTAACTCAAATAAGCAGAAACATAAGCTACATTAGAAGTTTAATGTTGGAGTGTTTTTTTAAACATCTAAACTATTTGTTTTATATGAGTGAGTGATGAATACTGACGCCGTTCATCCAGCTGATGTAGGCAGAGACACGGGTGAAGACGGTGGGCTTCCTGTAGGTGTTGCAACCGGAGGCAGAGACAAAGCTGGTGACACCGTGGACGACCCACTGGCCACCAACACTGCAGTTGAGGGGGCCACCAGAGTCACCCTGGATGTAGAAAAAACATCATTAACAAACCTCAGAGTCAAAATGTTCATAACCTTTCAGCAGAGACAAACCTCAGAGGCAGCAGTGCATAAGCTTTAAGCAGAGCTGGAGGCTGATGCCTCAATTTACAATGCACATAACTTGTTCCCACTTGCTTCTCATATCTCCTTCTATTCTCAGACAGCCTCAAGCAAGTTCGTTCAGAGGATAAACTTGCAAGATTTTGACACTTTATGAAGTTTGAGCACCAGCTTGGATCATTGTTTCTGACTTCTGCCCCTGCTGATGCAGCAAGTAATCCTGCATGAGTCACCAAAATATCCCCCTTGTCAGGAAGGGGTCAGCCTTCATTTCGGCAGGAGACGTCCAGTTTCACTCTGTCATGGTGGAGAGGGATTCAACTCTGACAGCATTTCCTTCAGGCTGCTGCTTACACCCCCAAACACGACTCCTGCCACCTAACTGCAGTGTGACACTGGTTTTGGAGACAACTGGAGAAACTGGGTGCAAAACATGAGGCTGGAAGATTCTGCTGCTGAAACAGTCATCCTTTATAAAGGATGACGCTATAATAGCTTTTATAAATTAATTTCTGGAGCTTTAGAAATCTGTTATTAGCCATAGACAAGTAAATTTGGGGTCACAGGTTCGAAGAAAATCCCTCAGACATGTGTGTATCCTTTCCATTTTGTAATATTTCAGTCAAAACTGTTAGTTAATCAATAAAAGTTCTTTGTAAGTTTTAATAAATAGATCTAAATGGTCCAAATCTCCTACAGGTTTCTTCCATGAAGTGGGCGGCCATGCAGCCTAATTAGTCAACAGGATCAGTCACAACTTAAGCTTTAGGTAAATAATTTATTAAGCTTTTATTGAGCTGTTTATTTCAAATGATAAGACCCTTATGAAGATAAGGGTAGAGCCCTGAAATCCTCATCAAGTCCCACTGATAACGTCTCCATATTTTGTCTCCATATACTCTAACTGAGTTCCGTTAAAGGGTGATGCCACCAATTATACACATCACTGCATATGTGAAAAAAGCTGCATAAAGGTCTAGAGGGGGCTGCACGAAAAACTGTAAATTGTCCAAAGTGATGTCACATGACTCGGCATCTTTAAAACAGCAAGTTTCAAAGAAGGGGAAAAAAATCTAGAGGCCTGGAGTTGAGAATAAGTGAGTACAGCAGACTTAAAGAGGCTAGAAACTCAAAGCTACTGTCTATTACTCGCACAACACACCTGAATCTCAAACTGACTTTTCATTGTCACGTTGCCTTGTGGGTAATTTAAGTATCAGGGTAATGTCCCATGAGTGCAACGCTAAAATGGTTATGAATGAAATGTGAGAGCAGGTGTGGTCCTTTTTAAGATCTCATACAAACTCACCTGGCAACCAGAGTCGCTGCCACCACCAGCACAGACCATGGAGGTCTTCACAGTGCTGCCCCACCAGGAGGAGGTGGAGCAGGTGTTGTAGTCAACAACAGGCAGGTAGGCCTGCTTCAGTTTGGCAGACAGCTGACCTCCAGCTAAGGACGACAGGAGAAACCCATCATACAACTGTAACAAAGCCTATAATAACAGCAAAAAATCTACTTTTTTACCCTAAAAATGTGATTCAATTTATGGATTACCTTCTCACTGTGATTAAATGCTGAGCTGAACACCGGTTTTTATCTGACTAGTGTATCATTATGTTTGACTCACTCACGACACGACCCCATCCTGAGAGGTAGCAGGGGTTGTTGTTAGGCAGAACCTGGCCAGAGGGAGGAAGGGCTCCAAGCTGGACGTAGTTATTAAGTGAAGCATCAGAGGACAGACGCAGAAGAGCGATGTCGTACCTGAGAGCCACACCGACATGTCATAAAGTCAGTGAGTTCTAAATCTTTTCCCTGGTTCATAAAAACTCATTGTAATGGTTTTGATTTATTGTTTTATGTGTATGTGTGACTGCTGTTTTCCTTTCTGTGAAAGTCGTTGTGTTAAAGAGTGAAAACAAATGTTTTCTTTCAATCTGCTTATTATTTATCAGTTTCCTTTATGTATTTATGATGTTCTGACAGTCAAAAAATCAAAAATATTTAATCTTGAGAGGTTAAAAGTCAGTAAAAACAGCAAATCTTCATATTTGCACAATACTTTTCTAATAGTTATGCATCATACTGTGTGTTTGGGATGTGCTTCCAAAGTTTATCTTCAGATTTCTACACTGAATCAGAATTTGTCATCAATTATTTAATTTATAAACATAAATAATAAAATGTGTAGTGATTTTCTGTCAAATATTTAATTTAAAAAATCAAATCCATACAGTAATGTGGCTGCTGTATTAAACATTATGGCAAAAAAAGCCTTTTGGCATTTTTCCTTAGAATCATATGTTAAATAACCAAATGCATTCCCTGTATATGAAATATAATGTACACATATTTGTTAGTTATGTACAGAGGGTCAGAACATGATTAGTAGCCACTAACCCGGCAGCAACGTTGTTGGTGTTCCAGCTGGGGTGGATGTAGACGCGGCTCACGCTTATGTACTGCTCTTTGCCTTCGTGATTGTAGATGTCATGATCTCCAACAACAACACGCAGAGTCATGGAACTGTGAAAAAAAAAAAGAATCAGATTTTAATTCTTCCACTTATATGTTCCTAATTTTCATCCTTACACTTATCCTGTCAGGCAGTTAGTATAAATATCTGTTAAAAAAATTATATTTTACACTGAAGCTACAGATGTTAATCATTAATGACAGATTTTTCTAAAAATAGACAAAATGCAACAATGTACTTGGTAAAATTTAAGGGCAGCTATAAGGGCATGTGTAAAGAAATAGTGGCCCAAATTCAATCTATATCTCCAGTAGTTTAAAGCTCAGCAGCTATTCTGTGACTTATAAAACTCTTACCTGTCCACACAGTGAGCAGCTGTCATCACCCATCCTTTCTTGACCAGGGTTCCTCCACAATTGTGGTACCAGGAACCACCAGACTGGTACTGAAGAGAGATCTGATTGTTGGGGAAATGTGTGAACATTAGTAACTGTGATTCATGAAGTCCATCAACATTAATTCTGCTCAAACTGCTTGCATACATTTTTTTTTTCATTTTGTGTTATCAGATTACCTGCCAGGGCCAGGAATTAGCATTGGCCACCTCACCTCCTACAATTCTCTCATCTCTGTTCACATCCTCCAGGTACCTGGGCTCAGGCGCCAACTGAGCCAGCGCTGAGCCAAGCAGAACCACAGGAAGCATTAAAGACAGACATCAGTGTGTTTCTAAATATTTTTTGTGCAGAATGTCAAAAGGTAAGAAAGGAAGGAAGGAAGGAATCGGACAGTTCGTACCAAGGGCTGCAAAAGAGGCCAACACAAGAAACCTGAGCATGTCTGCAATCTCCTGAAAACTTCCTGCACTGGATCCCTCAGCCCACTAGGCTTTATACCCCTAAGGGGCCCTTCTGCCTGTCTGTCTGTGCGTGCACATGTTTGTTGTGCGTGCGTGTATGTGTGTGTGTGTGTGTGTGTAAGAAAAGACAGTGTTTTGATACCAGCACATGCCCACCTGTGTCTGTCTCACAGTTATCACCACAGTTGGCACAGGAAGAGCCATACATAGATTAGCTGACTTAGCAACTAAATCCATTTTTTCCATTTCTGCTGACCATCATGTGTAGATAAATGTGACCATGGACATACTAGCTTCTAGCTGAAACTCTTCATCAGACGTTTTTTCTCTTGTACACTCAGTGAGAATTACTTTTTTTGTTTGTTTGTTTTATTTTTTTTTTCTTAAAAGTTAACTGAAGTTGATCAGTTAAGGTTGCTCAGCGAAGACAATTTTAATATATGATGTATCACTCAAGGGCAGATCATTCCCAGCAGTTTCTATGTATTAGCTGCATAGAGCACATGTTGCTTCACCGGCTGGAAAGTTCATTTCAATTTCAATTTCAACATCTATGCTACCAAGAGAACACTGCTTGTAAAAAAAAGTTTCAGTTATGCACTGCTGTTAATGTAATTTGAGGATCTACGTAATGCTTTAAAAGGGCCACATTAACCGCAAAAAATAATAATAAATAATAATGATAATAAAATAGTTAAGCACAGAAATTCACATTTTGCTCAGAGCTGTTCTGAAGTCAACAACAGGCGGTTTCAGCTGGTTGACAGCTGAGCTCTGGCTGTGCAGAAGGTAGGAGTGGGGGGGCATATAAAGAGGAGGCAGGCCTACTGTAATTAGATTATAATGTGTGCTACAGGTTGCATGCTGTTGAATAGTATTGACTAAGATAAGTATTAGTAGCTTGTACAAACAACTGAGGCCACAGTGCATTATTGCACTTCTAGCCTTAGATAAGTATTCAATAGGCCCAGTGGCGTTTTTCGTTTTAGCTCTGTAGTTGCCAGTGTTAGTGGTGTATTGCAGAGAGGGATTCCACAGCACAGAACCTGGTTTAGACAGGATCATTTGCGCTGTTCTCTGCTGCTCTGCTATCCAGGATACACATACACATTCACACATCCTGGAGCTGCTATGCAACACTTTTAAACTTATCAGTGACATGCTGTATGATCTGAGCTACTTGCTTGCTCTTCTCTAACAAGATCACAGCAGGTTAGCGGTGCAGACATGACCTTTGTAAAGGTTCTGTCTGCTTCCACAGGCTGCAGTCTCACAGTGAAACTTCCTGCCTGTAATGTAACTATCATAAGAAAAAAAAAATCAGCTGATATACAGCCATCATGCTCATATATTGGTTGTTGAGAACAATGTTAGGTCATGCTGAGGTTTAGAGAAGAGGACTGATATCATTTTCATGAAATCTGACCTTCTGGTGTTCAAAACCATGGAGATGACTGTAAACTTCAGGAGGAGCCTCTGAATACAACTTCTATCACAATACTAAAAAGCACTGTTAGGTTTGCTGTGGACACCTTCAAGTTTAGGATCCACAAGCTGCAACATAGACCCCATAATTAAAAAGAGCTGGTCAGGGATACATTTCCCACACAAGCTCAGGAAGTTCAACCTGCCTCAGGAGCTGTTGATCCTGCTTGTGAACATGTACTGTATATAAACTTCTATATATGCATATGCTGCACATACATCATCAACTCAATATATATCTCTTCAATATTAATTTGCACTATTTGTATTTAGTGGTGGGACTCAATTAAAAAAAAATAATCTAATTAATTAAAGGCTTTGTAATTAATTAATCTCAATTAATCGCATATCAATATTTGACACGAGAAGCAACA
>JAQMCX010000028.1:7852745-7894876 GCA_029814765.1 Acanthurus leucopareius | reverse complement strand
CCAACACTGATGAGCACCAGAAGTAAGGAAAGAAGACCAATGATACCCATGCAGCACTCCAGGCTTGTGGTTTTTTTGAGAGCAACAGCTAATTCTAGATATGCAAAAGTGATTAATGCATTTCTTAGAGACTATGCTGTTACAGATGTGTGGCGCTGTCTGAACCCCAATACTAGTGGATATTCTTTTTTCTCCCCTGTTCACCACACATTGTCCAATATAGATTACTTTCTTGTCGATAATGAGTTACTACCATTTATTTTAAGCTGCAGCTATCAGGCTAGGGTAATTTCTGATCACTCATCCCTCACATTGGACATGAAGGTTCAAGGAAGTCTACCTCCTGCCCACCTTGGAGATTGAATACATGTTTACTATCTGATGTCAGCTTTGTGAAATTTGTTTCCAAACAAATAGACTTTTTCATTGAGACAAACACAAGATCTGAAACAAATCACAGTACGGTTTGGGAAGCATTTAAAGTGTACATGTGAGGTCAGTTAATTTCCTATGTATCACATGAAAAACGTCAACGTACTTCTACTCTTTTGAATCTTACCAATTGCATTCAGCAGTTGGAGAATGAATATACAGCATCTCCTTCTGCAGACCTATATAAAGAAATACTCCTTAAAACCGAATTTGACAACCTCTCCACTTACAAGGCTGAAGAAACGATTATCAAGTCCAGACATAAATATTATGAATATGGTGACAAACCAAGTAAACTCTTGGCACACCAACTCAGACAGTCTTCTGCATCCCGGTTAATCTCAGAAATCAATACTAGCAACGGCCTTACTCATGACCCACAGAAGATTAATGATGGATTTCAAAATTTCTATTCTTCTCTTTATACCTTGGAACAAAAACCCAGTGCAGACGATCTGCACAAGTTTCTTGAGAACCTCTCTATGCCTGAATTGGCCACGGATATAGCTGAAGTTCTTGATGGCCCTTTAACACTAGAGGAGGTGACTGAGGCAATTGTAGCTTTACAAGGTGGCAAGAGTCCAGGACCCGATGGTTACCCAGTGGAATTTTATAAAAGATTTTCTGTGAAGCTCGCACCACTCCTTCTGAACATGTATACTGAATCATTTGAATTTGGAGTTCTCCTAAAAACTTTATGTCAGGCTCAAATTTCTCTTCTCCTAAAGAAAGATTAGGACCCTCATTGTTGTGGCTCCTACCGCCCAATTTCACTAAGAAATGTCGATGCTAAAATTATTGCGAAGGCTCTTGCTCGCCACCTAGAGAAAGTTTTACCGGAGATTATATCGTCCGATCAGACAGGCTTCATTAAAGGTAGGTTTATTAGAGAGGGATTTAGGCAGGGATTATTAGAGAAAGTCATGAAGAAAAACTCTTGTTGTACGCAGATGATTTGTTGCTATACATCTCTGATCCTGCAAATTCCCTCTCACATGTTTTTCAAATTTTTAGACCAATTCCATAACCTTTCAGGCTACAAGCTGAATTTAAAGAAAAGTGAACTGTTCCCCATTAATGATGCTGCTTATCAGTATTCATTCTTGTCCCTTCCATTTAAGGTAATGCATAAGTTTACATATCTTGGTGTTTGTATCACAGACAAATTTCAAAACTTTTCACAGCTAACTTTCTCCCTCTTATAGGCCAGACATAGCTCACTCTTAAACGCTGGATGTCTCTACCGCTCTCTACCGCAGGCCACATCAGTTCAATACGAATGAATATTCTCCTTAAATTCACATACCTATTTCAATCCAATCAATCATTTTTTCATAAACTAGATTCCATACTTTCCTCTTTTATTTGGAATGGTAAAACTCCCCGGATAGCAAGAAACATTCTACGACATCCAAAATGTCTTGGGGGAATGGCAGCACCGGACTTCTTAGCATACTACTGGGCAGCTAACATCCGTCCCATTGTGCACTGGCTTTATGAAGACCCTGGTGCAGACGCACCATCATGGTACACTCTTGAATCCTCATCATGCCTACCCTCTTCTCTACCAGCCTTGGTGTATGGCCCAGTTGTCACTTCTGCAGCAGATCGCACCAAAAATAAAGTTGTGAAGTCAACCATTAAAATTTGGACATAGATACGATGCCATTTTGGATGGTTATCCTTATCTTTCAAATCCCCTACTTACGCAAATCACTTTTTCAAACCTTCCTTGCTAGATAAGACATTCGCAGGCTGGCAGGAAACAGGCATTAAGTCCTTCAGGGATTTGTATTCTGATGGCATGTTTTCGTCATTTTAATAAATTTGCCTTAAATTTAGCCTCCCCAGAAGCAGCCACTTTCGTTATCTTCAGGCTCGTGACTTTCCTCATAAGACCCTGACCCAGTTTCCGGCCCTACCTCCATGCAGCCCAGGTGATGCACTTTTGGAGCGGCCTCCATCATTCAAAGGTATAATTTCCATACTCTACAACAAGATCACATTGGCACATCATTCACATCTCCCCCATTGCAAGGTGGACTGGGAACTGGATTTGGGTGAAGATATTATATATCTTATATAATATAGGATATGGGATATAGGATATAGGAACTATGGCAGTCTATCCTGAAGCAAGTTCACACATCTTCTATGTGTGCCAGGCATGGTGTAATACAGTGCAAAATCCTGAATCGTGCTCATTGGACAAAACAGTAATTGTCCAATTACTTCCCAGATATTAATCCATCATGTAATCGTTGTAACTTATCTCCCACTACCCATGCCCATATGTTCTGGTCCTTTGCTAAACTTAAAGAATTTTGGTCTCTTATCTTTAAAACTATCACAGAATCCCTGAACAAAACTATTGACCTTTGTCCATTCCTAGCCATCTTTGGCACCCCTACAGACCCCCACAGACTGTCCAAGTCTGAGGCCAACTGTGTCGCTTTCGCCACCCTGCTTGCCAAACGCCTAATCTTACTAAAATGGAAAGATGCATGTCCACCTTCCTTTACTCATTGGATAAGAGATTTACTGCACTTTCTGAAATTAGAGAAAATAAAATACTCATTGAGAGGCTCCACAAAGAGTTTACATAAAGTATGGAATCCCATTTTTAACTATATCAAAGTGAAAGTCCAACTACCCGCTGTTCCATAAACAAGGAGGGAAAAAAAATAGTCGGCCATGCTCACTTCACGGAGTTTTATGCATTGCTGTTTTCTCTCCACAAGTATGTACCTGATAACCTGCCATATGTATCTTTATAGCTATGTACCTAATTGTGCCTTTTTGGTTTATCAATTAACCAGTTAATTTTGTGTTTTTATTTATTTATCTATTTATTTATTATTTTCATTTGGGGAGGGAGCTTGCTTTTGTTTGTTTGTTTTTTCTGTATCTGCTTGTTGATATCCTTTTCCTTTTCTTGTGTAGATTGTCTTTCTAATTGCTATCACATTCCTTTGTATTTTCTTCTTATTCCTGTATACCGTGTTACCAAATGTATCAGACAATACCTTATTGTTCTGGTTGAAAACCACAATAAACAGAGTAAAAAAAAAAGGGGGGACTGAATAATCTTACTAAACACAAAAAGCAATGACTTGGTCTCATTTTCAAAACAATACACACAACCCCCTTCCTATTTAGACTTTGCTGCCCTTTATTCTACATCACCTGATCTCTGAAGCCTCTGCTGAAGCCTGAAGTGTCCTCTAGGAACTATATATTCAGGGGAAACTCAAGGAATATGCAAGAAGGTCCTTCCCAGGCTTTATCATAGTTTGTGATAGTGTGTGATGGCATGTTGCCACATCAAACTGGATATACTGAAGCATTAAATGGTCTCTAAAAAATGGCAGCAAGTGCCAAGATCTGATTCGCACGCTTTATGGCTAAATTTAAATTTTAGTAGTCATATGCTACAATAAATACATTTTTTATAGGCATCATTTTTGGCTGCACTTTGTTCGTGTTCAGTTGCAGGGAAGGAGGATAGCTGAAGAAGTATAAACTTCATAATGATGTGCATAAGTGTGTTGAGAAATTAGTCATCACTCAGAGTTTAATCGAGTTTATTTTTGGTTGAATTTGGTGGAATTACAGCATATGCAAACATGGTCAGATGTTCTCTGTCATTGTTTGCTTCAACACAGAAGAGTCTCCTGTTTAGTTGATGATCTGGGGAAAAAAAGAAGCCAGAAATTATTACACATCATATGTGACTTACAGTAAATATTCATCACACCCATACCTATACCAGCATTTCTGTATTGATGAGAAATTGTTTTATGACTTATTATATTAAATAAAATAGATAAACATATCCTGATACCCTAATACTGACCGAGTCAATCCAGCCGATGTAGGCAGAGACACGGGTAAAGACAGTGGGCTTCCTGTAGGTGTTGCATCCGTAGCCAGACACAAAGCTGGTAACACCATGGACGTAATACTTTCCATTGACTTGGCAGTTCAGAGGTCCACCAGAGTCACCCTGAGAGGAGATTACACAAAGCATCTTCATATATTGTCCAATGATTCACTGGTGGATGCAAAATATGAATAACACATAGAAATGTTCTAGGGATTTTTAGGTTCTTTATAATAGCACATTAAAGTAAATGTGTGTACAACTTTTCCAAATTTATTTTTCAGACTTAAGGAAACTCACATTGCATCCAGAATCAGAGCCACCACCAGCACAGACCATGGAGGTCTTCACAGTGCTGCCCCACCAGGAGGATGAGGAGCAGGTGTTGTGGTCAACCACAGGAAGGTAGGCCTGCTTCAGCTGGGCAGAAATGTTTCCACCAGCTAAACAACATGACAGAGAAACGCTTAAGATACGTTGAACGCTGAGCCATGCAGAAAAGACCCCACTGCAGCTTTGAAACTTACAGCTACCTGCAGGGATCATGCAATCTACTCACTGGAAGTACGTCCCCATCCAGTGATGTAGCAGGGGTTGTTGTTGGGCAGAATCTGGCCAGAGGAAGGCAGGGAGCCCAGCTGGACATAAGAGTTCAGGGTGGCCAGAGAGCTCAACTGCAGCAGAGCAATGTCGTACCTGAGGTGGAGATTTGTGGCTCAGACAGGACCAAAAATATCTTTGCAAAGATTTTGAGTGAGACTGCCACTTCCCTAAGGTAGTATTCTTACTTCTGCGTGAGCTTAGAACATAAAGGTTTTGCCAAAAGACATTTAAGAAATGATGGAAATGAGAAAAACGGACTCCCATCAAAACACAACAACTTTCTTTACAAAAAGGTTTTAACAGAGATCTGTCTTTGAAGATCAACAAAAGCATGTGGGTCAAAGATGCTTATGAACACATGAATGTACGCAGATGAAATCCTCACCCTGCTGCCACGTTGCTGGTGTCCCAATTGGAATGGATGTATTTGGCCTTGACAGAAATGTACTGCTCTGAGCCAAGGTAGGTGTAGAGGTCATGGTCTCCAAGAGCAACGCGGAAACTGAAGTTACTGCAGAATTTAAAAAGAAAAAAGCAAAGAGAAACACAAACTATATTTTTTAAATAAAATCATTCAATACAGCTGTGACTTACATGACCACCTGCAAGCCAGTATTATGAAATCTTACTACACTAAACTGATGTGAACAGTGAAAATCCCAACAGGCCATTAAATGACTCATGCTGAAGCTTTTGTTGAAGCTTAGACTTTTCTGTCTTTGGAATCAAATGCATGAACCTTAGCAGTATTTAACAGTTATAAAAAGAGGCTGTGAGAAGTTTACTCACACCGGTGACATTTAGAAACTCTGGAATGAATCATACCTTGGTGTTGAGATAAGAGTGGGCTACAGATATTCAAGTCAGAGAGACTGAAAAGTGCCCACGAATACATGCCAAAGGATATACTGAGTCTGTGCTCCAGTTAATCCTTTTGTTACCTGTCCACACAGTGAGCAGCAGTCATGACCCAGTCTCTTTCAATCAGAGTTCCTCCGCAAGTGTGGTACCAGCTACTGCCAGACTTGTACTGAAGAGAGATCTAGGTAGGGACAAAAACTTGAAGACTTAAGTCACTGATTCACTAAGTCTTTAATCGTGATTTCCTCTCAAACCGTGCATGTATTTTTTTTTGTTTGTCTTCATTTTGTGTTATGAGATTACCTGCCAGGGCCAGGAGTTAGCACTGGCAACTTGACCTCCCACAACTCTCCCAGAATTCACATGCTCCATGTACCTGGGCTCAGCCAGTACTGGTCAAACACATAAAAACAAGGGGGCTCACTTCATACTTTATAATACTATTTGCCTTCCACCCACACAGAGAAGAAAGGAGAAATGTCGGCTGCAATAGTGCGCTAGAAGAGCAGAGTGTCTGGAGGTCCTACTTGTTGACTAAACTAAAAATCAGTGATGACTGGGCGACAGAGAGAGTGACTGTCTGACAGAGAACAAGAGAATGAATGAGACAGAAAAAGATCAATAATAAATGATATTGTTATTTTCTTACCAACGGCAGCAAGAGTTGTCAACACCAGAAATCTGAACATGTCTGCGGTACTCTTGAACCTCTCCACAGGGAACAAATGCTTCCCTCCTTCTTTTATACCTCTACCTCGACCTTAGCTGGTGTGGAAAAGTATGGCTGTTTTTTTTTCCACCTGTGACAAACGCCAAGTATGCACCTGTGGTCAGTCTCACACAGTTTTATCAGTCGGTAGCCACACACAGCTCCTGCTTTGATCGGCAGAAAAACAGGTTCACAAAGCAGAATGACACGTAGACTGGAGAATATGACATGAGTCACTGTGATTCAATGGAACTGGAGAACTATTTATTTTTTTTATCAAATCTCCCACATCTATTTGGAATATTTAAGGGGAAAAAAGACTATTTGTATCAGGGGATTTGAATTGAGGCTGAAAAGTTTTATGATAACTGGCTAACATTATGGCTGCGCAATCCATCTGATGTAAAGACAAACTTCACAAGTTTCTCTTTTAATTATAACAATTGTGACTTTTGTCTTATAAAAACTTTTCAAAATGGTCTTGCTGTGTAATTTTATGTATTTACAAATAAGATTTAGTTTTTTTATTTTCCAGTAAGTTGGCTTAAAATAAATTATCTGATGTAACAGGTGTTATGCCCAGCCTAGGGGTGCACAGGCACAACATGAAAAGAGTCCCATCTTCCCCAAGTCCTAAGTAGCCACAACCAGCACAAAAGTTTTCAAATTGAAATATGTGTTTATTTACAAAAAAGAAAACGAATGAAAGAGTTTTTGAGAACTAATGACTTCAGGGTGGACCAAGGTCAAAGCAACAAACAAAACACTTTTCACTGGGAAGGTGATAGATAACCTAACAAAACAAAGGAACCAAAAGACATGAATCTTACCTCCCTAACTAAATGAAAACAGGAGACAAATGGGTTAACAAAACTGGCAGTCCACCCCTACTAACACACATAACTGTAGCAAATGACAGAACAAAGTGTGGCCAGTTGGAAGAAGAGGGAGATGAGGAAACACCTGCTGCCCAACACCTGCCATCTTGGCCCTTTATATAACAGGTAACCCCCTGGAAGCAGCCAATCACCAACCAGGACTGAAACCGATCAACCAATCCTCTCTCAGCAATGACACACACCAATCTACATAAACAAGACAAAGGAACACAGACAAGGAAACACAGAACACCAAAAACTAACAAAAATTACATCTATAGTTGTAACACAGGGTGCAAGTTTTTGTGAATATTTGCGTACAAAAAATAATGACGCTTCCATCTGAGTCAGCATGAATTATAAGGTACTGTGAGGATAAGAAAATGCGTTTCTTTTCCATCTCTCACTCTGTTTGTCTTGCATCCTTCAGTGACTTTTGCTGCTTAACTGTACATTAGATTGGCCAAGGTCATCCATGTATGTAGGCGGAGATTAAGGGGAAGACAGCGAGCTTCTGGGGAGCACTGCATCCTGCATCCCATATAAAGATACAGAGCTGGCTTTCCCAAAGACATAACAGTTTTTTTTTAACTCTGCAGCCAAGAGGGCCACCAAAGTCATCCCAGGATAAAAACAAATACAACTGTTTGTCCTTGGTGTAACATGCAATACATCAGCATTAAAAAGCCTAAAAAAACATTGAATCTATCTTGTGTATATTATTAAGTTGTGTACAAACATCAGTGGCTAATTTTATTTACTATCTGAGCCCAAACCACTTTGATTTTTCATAAATCTTACCTAATAGTTTGGTTGCCTAAACTTAAAAAATGGGACTCAATCATCCAACTAAACACAAATAAGCAATGACTTGGTCTCATTTTCAAAACAATACACACAACCCCCTTCCTATTTAGACTTTGCTGCCCTTTATTCTACATCACCTGATCTCTGAAGCCTCTGCTGAAGCCTGAAGTGTCCTCTAGGAACTATATATTCAGGGGAAACTCAAGGAATATGCAAGAAGGTCCTTCCCAGGCTTTATCATAGTTTGTGATAGTGTGTGATGGCATGTTGCCACATCAAACTGGATATACTGAAGCATTAAATGGTCTCTAAAAAATGGCAGCAAGTGCCAAGATCTGATTCGCACGCTTTATGGCTAAATTTAAATTTTAGTAGTCATATGCTACAATAAATACATTTTTTATAGGCATCATTTTTGGCTGCACTTTGTTCGTGTTCAGTTGCAGGGAAGGAGGATAGCTGAAGAAGTATAAACTTCATAATGATGTGCATAAGTGTGTTGAGAAATTAGTCATCACTCAGAGTTTAATCGAGTTTATTTTTGGTTGAATTTGGTGGAATTACAGCATATGCAAACATGGTCAGATGTTCTCTGTCATTGTTTGCTTCAACACAGAAGAGTCTCCTGTTTAGTTGATGATCTGGGGAAAAAAAGAAGCCAGAAATTATTACACATCATATGTGACTTACAGTAAATATTCATCACACCCATACCTATACCAGCATTTCTGTATTGATGAGAAATTGTTTTATGACTTATTATATTAAATAAAATAGATAAACATATCCTGATACCCTAATACTGACCGAGTCAATCCAGCCGATGTAGGCAGAGACACGGGTAAAGACAGTGGGCTTCCTGTAGGTGTTGCATCCGTAGCCAGACACAAAGCTGGTAACACCATGGACGTAATACTTTCCATTGACTTGGCAGTTCAGAGGTCCACCAGAGTCACCCTGAGAGGAGATTACACAAAGCATCTTCATATATTGTCCAATGATTCACTGGTGGATGCAAAATATGAATAACACATAGAAATGTTCTAGGGATTTTTAGGTTCTTTATAATAGCACATTAAAGTAAATGTGTGTACAACTTTTCCAAATTTATTTTTCAGACTTAAGGAAACTCACATTGCATCCAGAATCAGAGCCACCACCAGCACAGACCATGGAGGTCTTCACAGTGCTGCCCCACCAGGAGGATGAGGAGCAGGTGTTGTGGTCAACCACAGGAAGGTAGGCCTGCTTCAGCTGGGCAGAAATGTTTCCACCAGCTAAACAACATGACAGAGAAACGCTTAAGATACGTTGAACGCTGAGCCATGCAGAAAAGACCCCACTGCAGCTTTGAAACTTACAGCTACCTGCAGGGATCATGCAATCTACTCACTGGAAGTACGTCCCCATCCAGTGATGTAGCAGGGGTTGTTGTTGGGCAGAATCTGGCCAGAGGAAGGCAGGGAGCCCAGCTGGACATAAGAGTTCAGGGTGGCCAGAGAGCTCAACTGCAGCAGAGCAATGTCGTACCTGAGGTGGAGATTTGTGGCTCAGACAGGACCAAAAATATCTTTGCAAAGATTTTGAGTGAGACTGCCACTTCCCTAAGGTAGTATTCTTACTTCTGCGTGAGCTTAGAACATAAAGGTTTTGCCAAAAGACATTTAAGAAATGATGGAAATGAGAAAAACGGACTCCCATCAAAACACAACAACTTTCTTTACAAAAAGGTTTTAACAGAGATCTGTCTTTGAAGATCAACAAAAGCATGTGGGTCAAAGATGCTTATGAACACATGAATGTACGCAGATGAAATCCTCACCCTGCTGCCACGTTGCTGGTGTCCCAATTGGAATGGATGTATTTGGCCTTGACAGAAATGTACTGCTCTGAGCCAAGGTAGGTGTAGAGGTCATGGTCTCCAAGAGCAACGCGGAAACTGAAGTTACTGCAGAATTTAAAAAGAAAAAAGCAAAGAGAAACACAAACTATATTTTTTAAATAAAATCATTCAATACAGCTGTGACTTACATGACCACCTGCAAGCCAGTATTATGAAATCTTACTACACTAAACTGATGTGAACAGTGAAAATCCCAACAGGCCATTAAATGACTCATGCTGAAGCTTTTGTTGAAGCTTAGACTTTTCTGTCTTTGGAATCAAATGCATGAACCTTAGCAGTATTTAACAGTTATAAAAAGAGGCTGTGAGAAGTTTACTCACACCGGTGACATTTAGAAACTCTGGAATGAATCATACCTTGGTGTTGAGATAAGAGTGGGCTACAGATATTCAAGTCAGAGAGACTGAAAAGTGCCCACGAATACATGCCAAAGGATATACTGAGTCTGTGCTCCAGTTAATCCTTTTGTTACCTGTCCACACAGTGAGCAGCAGTCATGACCCAGTCTCTTTCAATCAGAGTTCCTCCGCAAGTGTGGTACCAGCTACTGCCAGACTTGTACTGAAGAGAGATCTAGGTAGGGACAAAAACTTGAAGACTTAAGTCACTGATTCACTAAGTCTTTAATCGTGATTTCCTCTCAAACCGTGCATGTATTTTTTTTTGTTTGTCTTCATTTTGTGTTATGAGATTACCTGCCAGGGCCAGGAGTTAGCACTGGCAACTTGACCTCCCACAACTCTCCCAGAATTCACATGCTCCATGTACCTGGGCTCAGCCAGTACTGGTCAAACACATAAAAACAAGGGGGCTCACTTCATACTTTATAATACTATTTGCCTTCCACCCACACAGAGAAGAAAGGAGAAATGTCGGCTGCAATAGTGCGCTAGAAGAGCAGAGTGTCTGGAGGTCCTACTTGTTGACTAAACTAAAAATCAGTGATGACTGGGCGACAGAGAGAGTGACTGTCTGACAGAGAACAAGAGAATGAATGAGACAGAAAAAGATCAATAATAAATGATATTGTTATTTTCTTACCAACGGCAGCAAGAGTTGTCAACACCAGAAATCTGAACATGTCTGCGGTACTCTTGAACCTCTCCACAGGGAACAAATGCTTCCCTCCTTCTTTTATACCTCTACCTCGACCTTAGCTGGTGTGGAAAAGTATGGCTGTTTTTTTTTCCACCTGTGACAAACGCCAAGTATGCACCTGTGGTCAGTCTCACACAGTTTTATCAGTCGGTAGCCACACACAGCTCCTGCTTTGATCGGCAGAAAAACAGGTTCACAAAGCAGAATGACACGTAGACTGGAGAATATGACATGAGTCACTGTGATTCAATGGAACTGGAGAACTATTTATTTTTTTTATCAAATCTCCCACATCTATTTGGAATATTTAAGGGGAAAAAAGACTATTTGTATCAGGGGATTTGAATTGAGGCTGAAAAGTTTTATGATAACTGGCTAACATTATGGCTGCGCAATCCATCTGATGTAAAGACAAACTTCACAAGTTTCTCTTTTAATTATAACAATTGTGACTTTTGTCTTATAAAAACTTTTCAAAATGGTCTTGCAGTGTAATTTTATGTATTTACAGATAAGATTTATTTTTTTATTTTCCAGTTAGTTGGCTTAAAATAAATTATCTGATGTAACAGGGTGCAAGTTTTTGTGAATATTTGTGTAAAAAAAAAAATAATGACGCTTCGATTTGAGTCAGCATGAATTATAAATTACTGTAAGGATGAGAAAATGTATTTCTTTTCCATCTCTCACTCTGTTTGTCTTGCATCATTCAGTGACTTTTTCTGCTTAACTGTAAATTCGATTTATTTATTTATTTATTTATTTATTGGTTTGTTTTTAAGCACTACAGGAACATTGGAGAAGTTGATGTTCTTTCTAAATACCTTAAAAATTAAACAAAAAAAACATCATCAAACATGACAATTTGACTGCATTATGAAAACCAAAATATAGATATATTTTTCAATATTTTCAAAATAAATGTTCCAAGGGTTAGGGTTAAACAACACAAAACATTTGTATCTGACAACCCACAAGACTTTACAGACAGCTGTCTCTTAGCAAAAGTTAGATAATGTTACTTTAATGTTTAAGTAGAAAGTAAATGAAAAAAAGGGCTCTGGAGTTCAGTTTCAGTGCAGAGGTAAGATGAGGTCATGTATTTTTCAAAATGAACAGGCATCACATGTCCTCCTGAGTCACTTCAATAAGGAAAACTCCCTTTCCCAGAAATAATAATTAAAGATTAATCCACCCTACTGTCACAGCATGTCATAACTCCCCTCCCATGCCTCCATCTATAAGACATATGCTGTTAGTTCCTGCATACTGACTGAAACACTGTAACTTCAAGTGATTATTTATTTCTAAAATGTAAAAGTAACAGAGACATAAAATCAAACTCATTCAACTGATTAGTAAGTCTTACAATTGTATAAATATTCTTGTTTTTAGTAATTTTCTTCTTATTCGTAAAATATGGAGGCATTAATGATTTTGGTCAGAAGTCATTAATCATTTGGACTCCACATGCCTTTTCAGTCCAACACTAGATGGGGCTAAAGACTAAGAAACACACTGAATCAGTAGTCAGCTGCAAACACACATTTTACAAGGCCATCTGTATTTTACAGTGCTTCTTAGACTTCTGTCTCAGCACCTAAATCATGATGCACATCTAATTAAAATGTCGATTTTAGTGTAGTTTGCAACTGACTTTTGAAAAATTAAAACATTTAAGGACAAATTCAAGTCTTCATTGAAAAGAATTAAATCCAGTGTGAGAACTGAGTTGAGGAGGATTTCACCCCTCCTCTTCTTCTTCTTCACTCTGACCTCTTTGACATTGAAGAGTTAGCTCTGATATGGATTACTTGATGATTTACGCACGGCAAGTCTTGAGTAAAATATATATATATATATATAAATACTTTTTAAAAAGCCCTCTACTTGTTCTTAACCGGTCATGCTGATATTTCCAACAATAGGTTTCTGGACAATAGGAAGGGCCTCTGATGCCTCTGTCTTTTACAAAACAGTCCTTAATTAGACAGAAAGTCATTAAACTGTGTGGATTTTGGATTATTGCCTTATCAGGCTATTAAAGAGATAGCCACGCTGACTGGTAATTGAGCTGGCCCCATGACACACAGGGAAAAGGTCCTCATGCTGCAAGACTTCGTGATCAACAGGGGCTCCACCACAATTTCACTATTTTCTCATAGAGCGTCTTTGTCCCCTTCAAACTCCTCTTGTACCCCCACCCCACCCCACCTCCCCCACCCCCACCCCCACACCCCACACCCCAACCTTTTCTTGCAGTGGCATAAATCAAATCGGGGAAGATCAAAGACAGGAAGTTCTGGGGATGTGTTAATTAAAGATGTTTGCTCTTGATACAGCTTCCTCTCGTTAATGAATAGTCGATTTGGTTCCCATAAAGATGTCTCACATACACGGCAGGAAATTGAGGTTCCAAAAAAAATTAATGGGATGCACTGATTGGGTCGACGATAGAGAGTCTGGGAGGGTTATCGCAGAGTGACTGTTGATGATGTCAGCGTGACATTTTTTTTTTTTTTTGTAAAGCTCAAACTGTGGAGCAAAAAGATGTATGCCATGTGATGATGTTACCATCAGAAATCCAGAGTTTGCATTTAAAAAAGCATTAATTGATTTTTTTTTAGGCCACTTGTGGCAGCAGAATAACATATTATCACCTAATAAAGTTAAGATGGCAACTTGTTAACCAACTGTTGCCAAGTGGGGATATAAAAGCTTTTCTACTGAACATAACTGCCTGCTGTTGCTATTAAAGTAAAGAAGGTAAGTGACCCTGAACCAAAACATTAAAGCTGCAGTCTATTAAGCCAAAATAATAACCTGAGAGGCATTACATTCATCTGTAGAGCTGAGGGAACTGAAGTTAGGAGTGAAAAGCCTCTATGGATTCTTAACCATACATTGCCCCAATAAATCCTTTGATCAAAGACGAGCTTAAATCTGCAACGAAATTCAATAAGTAAATACTAAAAGAACATATTATTTTATCCATAGAGTGCAGAATAACTTCTATTGTACACTTATTCCATTTTATCTGAAGTTTAACCGAGAAGAAATGTAAAATGAGACAGCTGATTCTCCTCACTTACACCACAATCTGTCTCTTTGCTTTCTTTGTTCACAGGCAAGAATTGCATAAAAGACCTTTATGTATAACTATTATCCTTCTCTATTCACTGTTGTGTTGCTATTCTGATGGCCTGCAGGCGGGCTGTTGCGTAAGCGCGATTAGAGTTTTTAATGTTTCTGTGTTGTTTAAGAAAATAACAAATATCCTGAAACAAAGGCCCTTTGTTTGCCAACACAGTTACTCTCTTGCCCTTGATGAGCATTTGTATTGTTCATAAATCATAACCACATAAATAAGTTGTGCCTAGACAATAAATATGAAGGAAAGTTAAGTAACAATTATCAGAAAAAGATGACAAGGACCAAAAGTCTAAGAGGTACTTTGGGGATTTAGCTTGAGGTGAAGATTCTTACCAATCTGCATTAAATCTTAAATCTGTTAACCTTTCATTTTAATTTAATTTACTTGTTTTATTTTTCAGTAAAATGCTGTCTTTATTTCTCATTTGTACAGTGTTGCAGTGCTAAATTACTGCCCAACATGGCGCTTATCCACACACGGCCTACAGGGGCCTGCAGTGTATTAGCACTTTTCCCTGCTGGCCGAGGAAATGTGTGGGGATGCATCAGTGCTGCCACGCGTCCTGCTGGGTGACAGCAGCGAAACTGATCCACTGGCCTGTTTGCAACCTTTAATTGCAATTATCCAACAGTGAAAACAATCAATGCAACACTCCCACTTCCCCCCAACCTTTCTCTGTCTCTCTCCGCCAGCCTCACCAGCTCAGTTTCCCTCTCATATTTCCTTCCACAACCTCCTTTTAGCCTGCGCCTCTCGCTGTATATGTGGCAAAAAAGGTGCCATATTGGCTCTGAGGTGGTGTGGTTTGTAGGGGGATGGGATGAGGTGGTGTTAACTAACGTACTGCTAAAGAAAGATGATCTGCTGTGGCTACGAGTGCCTGATTGATCCTGTGGAGTGCTGTTCATCCATCTCCGTCCTCCCGCGGCTGCTTTCACCTCTAGCTGCTCGCCTCTTCCCTCTCCCCTGTTCCCCCTCTGCCCTCGTCTCAGCTGCCGCTGTGCTGCCGGGTCCTGGCCCTTTGGTTGCAGCAGTGATAGGGTCTGCTGGAGTGGAAAAGGAGGAATGCTGCTCCAAGCTTCCCTCACTGAGTGATGGAGGAAAAGAGGAAAGTGATTAAAAACTGACATAGCTTGTTGCTTCATCCAGTGTGTGTGACGACGCTTGGGCCATGAGAGGGCTTTCAGGATCAGACACGCAGTTAAACTCAAAATGCTCATTAAAATTCCCAATTGAAATAAACAGGAATAAATCAGCCAACCCGATGAGAAATAAGCTGATGAAATTAGCTTCAGAATGAGCTGTGTATAAAATATTTGGAAACTGACACAGTAAGGAAAAAGAAGCATGTCGTGTGGTGATATCAGTGTTTCACAGATATCTAATTAAAGCAACCACATACAACAGTGAGGGTAGCTTGTGCAGCTGCTTTGTCAAGCATGTTTTTACTGCACTGCACATTTATACCTGTCACTAGCTGTCAACATAATTATTCCCCAAGGGAAAGGAGAGAGAATAACTATATGTCAATTAGCACAGTTTAACAGAGAGAGCGTCAGTCGGTTCGAATAAGCGTTCTCTGATAACAGTAACTTGTTCTTTGAAGGCTAATGTCTCTGTATAAATTGTTTAGTTCTTTCAAAGCATTTACGAGTTTTTCTTCACAAAATATAAACCATCAAAGGTAAAATTCAAATCAGATTTGTTTCTGTGAGGAATTAATGTGGTGAAATTGGGCTGTTTGATGTCTGAAGATGATGCGAGCTGAACAACGCAGCTCTGACATTAAGCAAACCTCTGATTTCCACTCTTTTCTGTATTCTGTCAATCATTTTTTACCGCTGACAATTGGAAGTACGGAGAGACAGAGAGTTTAATCTCAGAGCTTTCCTGGTCTGTGCAATATCACTTTCATGCATGACTACTGTCTTCACAATGAGAGGAAGTAAGATGGGAGAAAATTAACTTGGACTTCAATCATTTTTGAATAGTCAAAGGAAATGAAGTTGGAATGGTGAGTGTATGGACGGCCGCAATGTTGGTTCTTGCTCCTGTATTTACGATGCATGATGAGACCCTTGTGTTTAAAAGATCTGTATTTTTGTTTTGTTATAAAGCTTAGTGCTCCTAAGAGCCCAGTGTAATGAAAGTAAATTAATGCTGCAAATCTATACCCTATGGTACACTGTAAAGCATTGTTGGTGCAGGATGCAAAAGGTTTTCTTTTCCTGCTCTCCTTGACAGGAACACTCAGATATTTCATCTGGTTTCACTGAAAATAGATGCTGATCCATTCTTAAAAGTAGTGGGAAGCTTTATTCTAGCTCTTGCCTGTGTATTTCATTCTGTCCTCCAGAGCTAACAATATGAGTTAAAGCTATTGATTTAGGCTCATGTGGCCAGCCAGCTGCTTGGTAAATCACCAAATAGGAATCTCAAAATGTATATATCAAGATATTCTCTGTGTCTCTCTCTGAATTGCATTTGAAAGGGGAAAAATAACAGCAGACTGTTTATTAATTTTATTGGTAAGGATCCTTCACATTCATATGTGCAATTTAATATCAGGCTTGGAAATACTGTGTTTCAAATTTGAACCAAAATCAATGTTAACTCATTCACAATAAGTATCCCTATAAGCACTCTCTGTGGTCAGCCATAAAAAGTAATTGCTGGTTACTTAATTTTCAATTATCTCTTCAATGAAAACTAAATCCTTTCATGACTAGATGCCCATTTTTCTAAGCCCATATCTTATATATGCAGTGGTACAATACAATTTGCTTTTGCCTTCCTCTAAAGTGCAGCAGAATACTGTGCAGCAGACCACCAATGAAATAAGAGACAGAGACAAAGGGGGGGTTAGAAGGAGGCCTGCATGTGAATATTTAATTAGTTGTTAATGAAAAGAAGTCATTAGGATTAATTCCTCCTTAAAGCTAATTTAAATGTTCTTTTGGACTTCTCTTGAGAGTAGCAGTCTGTGTGTATGGGACTGAGGTAGAGTTCCCATGCTGGTCCTTAATGGGGCTGCAGCTATGGACAATAGTCAATCACTCAAAACTGTGTCGCAGTAATGAGCTCACAAGTCATCATCATGTAGTGCTGCATGTGTAATTAGCAGCAATTCTGAGCAACTTGTTTTGCCCATTAAATATGTAAAGAAATATTTCAATTATTAGCTTACCTTATGAAATAAATAACATAAATGTGGCTGTGTTATTCTTGATATCACTGGTGCGGAAAGGATGCACCTGCAAGCAAAAATGCTTGTAACAACACATTAATGAAACATTTTACAGGTTTTGCCTGGTGCCTCAATTCGTTAAAATGTCAACAAAGTGGGTACAAAATAAGTGCAAGGGTCTTGCATCACTAGCTCTCCAAATATCCAGTGACGCTCATCATGGACAGAGCCTGAGGCTGAAAGCACACAAAGTTTGTGGATGATTATTCTAACTTTTCTTCCAGGGGCAGAGAATCAATCTTGCAGCAGAGAAACCTGATGCCTTATTGAACTGGCGACACAGATGAATAACCCATGTTGAGACACAATCAACCACTCTGAGAGGAGTAGGAATAGCAGCGATGAGATGACAGCACCTCCTTACCCACAAATTGCTTTGTATCAAGTCCTTCAACTGCGCCAACCAAACTCTGACATAAAAGTGGCTGGAGTTAAAAAGGTTAGGCCTTTTGGTAATAATCCCAAATGCCTACTATCGACTTAGTCACAGGTCAAACTTAAGAATTAAAATAAGAATTTCAATTTTCTGTCTAAACATTATTCATCATTTGGTGTACGAAGAAACTCTGTAGGTATCTCCCTCAAGAGCGTGAACTGGAAATTGCCTACATAAAAAATAGATGCATGGAGGGTTGTAATCTCTCTGGTGAGCATTAGCCTGGAATGATTTGCACTTTAAATTTGTTGCAGGAACATAATAACAGGTTAGATGGCAAGGGAAACAGAGAATCATTACCCTTACAAAGTTACACATGCACATGCTTAAGTTTAAAGAAGAGGCATCTTGGTGAACAGTGTCACAAAGAGCTGCAGGTGCACAATTGGGGGTATCGAAGCTTTCTGTTGATGGATTCCCCCGCTGTCGATAAAGGCGTCCTTGACTGATAATGATCATTGCCCACTAGGGTAGTATGCATTTGTCTGGGCTGAAACCTGCAGATACTCATTATTAGATCTAATGACCATCTGTCTATGAGGACCTTGTCTGTCACCCTCTGATGACGTCATCCTCGGGACCGGTGCCATGGCAACAGCTCCCTGGAAGCAGGTTCTAGGTGCGGGCTGGAAACAGACTCAAATCACCAGGGTCAAGAGCCTCTTGCTCCCTCTGTGTCCTTCTTGCCCAACGATAACTAAAGAGACTTGTCAATGGGACCTCAGACTGTATTAGCATTCTCTGCCAGCACCCACTGTGTTGGATGGCACACCACGTAGCCTTAGCCAAAGTAAAAGCCAGTCTGCATGGGGTGAGCTGAAAGGAAAGGAGGACACAAGAGAGAGAAGAGGAATGGAGACATTGGATAATCTTCCCATGTGTGTAAGCTTACTCTCACTATGAGTGTAATCCAAATGAAATATTAAAGAAGACTCAACCTCACAAAGAGTTATGGAGACAAACCTCTTGTTGTGCTAACATGAACCAGTTTTCTATATAATTTCTTTAGGCCTACCACTGTATACAGTATTCAGAAGCCTAATCCTATGAATACGCTGATTGGTATTCAAAGGGTTTTCATTACAGTTGACTTAATGGGCTTGATACGCACGGTTCATAATCACTTGTTCAATTTCCATCTGCAAATTGATGATTTCGTCAACTATTGCTAGCAGACTGAATGTACTGTAGCTAGCAAAGTTACAAGGTTAGCATTACCTCAGTAAGAAGCAATTGGGGAAAGCAACATATAAATTAAAGTGATTCTTTTTTAATTGTATTGTGTATATCTTGCGCCATTTTTATATGATCTTATCATACCATGAATATTTCCAACAATGCACATATTTGTGTAAATAAACATTTTTTTTCTGCAACAACTTCCCTTGTGTCTGATTGTGTCTTTGATTTGAAAGTGGAATTTTTTGACTTGTCCCTAACTCTGACAAAATAGTAAAGTCTTACTGATCACCTAACTGTAACATTAGCTACACCGGGTAAAAAAAGGCAGAAAACAGACTGACTGTTGCTCCATTTTGAGCCTCTCATCTACAGCCACAGGTAACATTAGCATTAGCAAGCACGCAAGCCCGCCAAACAAGATTTATTTATCTGCAGTGGCAGTAAACCCAGAACATGAACCTGCCAACAACTGTTCTATTATAAGAGCTTAACAAGACAGTAAGGACCGGCGAACGATAACATCAGACTTAATAAACAGCACGGCTACGACAATGTTCTAACACTTCCCTACTGAATCGCTCACTGTAAAGCATCGAGCTGCTGGCCCCGCAACAAGAAAGATGCCCTAATCTCAAATGATCATACATGCGGTCCTTATGACTGTCAAAGCTTCACCAGAGTCCCAGTCTTTCCAGAGGATTAAGAGAGTCTGATACACTTCAAATACCAACTCTACATTGCAGTCCTCGCTGTGTTCAGTCTTTTCACTCTATGTGAATATAACACCATATCTCTTCAAGTAGTTGCTCCTCTGTTGCATTTTTAAAATGTGTTCGAATGCAAGGTTTTGGTAGAAACTGGGGATTTCATTGCCCTTAAATGTGGATGCTGGAATGTAAAAGTTCCCAAATTCACTAAAGACTAAGGACTAAGCTGCTGAAGTTACCCCGAACTCTAGCATCTTGGCTCCCATACTGCGTGTCCAAAGTTTTAACAGGAATTTGATTAACACAACTTCATTTTTTTTCAAGTTTTGGATTAAAAAAACAAAACTAAAACAAACAAAAATAACTTATAGTCTACATACCGTGCTTGTGTAGCACTTGCACATTGTTACAATACATGCTTCCTCAGTTCTACTTTTCAGAGGGGTCATGCACTCATTAGCATGTGCATTCTTCAAGAGCTGATCAGTTCTATAAGAGCCTGTTTAAGTCATCGTTTACAAAAAAAGAAATGGAGGAGAAAAACACATTAAAACAACAAAAAACAACATATTTTTATGCGAGCAGAGAGACGGAGAACTTTCCGCATATATGCTTTTATATCCATGTGTCTGTGTGATAGTGTACACAAAGAACTAGTAGTCATTAATGCATTCTCTCTTGTTCCCAGTGCCTCTCAATGCCTTTCTGCTAAGTAAAAACATCTCTCTTCCATCCTAACACTCATCTCTTACATTTAAAGGTCTGATTCAAGAGGCCTTTTTTTACAGTCTATTTGCAAGTTATTAAATATCTTTGGAGACTGCAGAAAAAAAATAAATCTAAAGGAAAATTAACCATTTTGTGTCTTATTGTTATTGGGGGAAAAAGGCCTCTATTACTGTTGTTTCTACAAAAATTAACTATTTAAACTACCCTATAACATCACTATTGCAACCCGTATTTAATTGAAGTTGGATTGGTGAAACACCGTATTATCACATACGTAATCACTTTGGTAGAGGTTGCATGTTCAAATAATTTTAAATGACATTATCTAAAATGTCTGTCCCTTCAAACAAGCAAAGAATGCATATAGAGGAAAAATGAAAAAAAAATTCCCACTTCAGGCATTACACCTAATAACAGTGATAAAATACATACAGCAAAGGTACTCTTAATGACACATGAAGAAAACTGCTATAATAAGCAATTGTGCATTAACAATACTTGTATTTGTGAGCTACCTTTTCCTTAAAAAACTCTACTATTATGTAATTTTAAATTCAAGGAACATCAGAAGCGCTGCCAGCAAATCGGTTGTTTCTTTTCAACTTCTGAGCTTTCAAAGTGTCCTTTGTAAAATAACATTCACTTTTATGATTCCAGTGGATGGAAATATATTCACAAGGAGCTCTGGGCAGAAGGAAAGTCTACGCAGAGCCTGACCAAATAGTAGTCTGCAAGGAAAGCTGAACTGAAAAACAACTTTTGCAGACAGGCCTATTCATCTGGGTACCTCTTAGGAACACTACACTATCATATTCTTCAGAATGATGTAAATGGATAAAAATATCCTCTCACTGAGCTACTCCAGCAACATTGTGGCAATTACAGACAACCATAATAAAAGCTTTATTTGGGTAACCATACATCAAATAACCTGCTATCAAAATGTACCTTAGTAATTCAATATCTATTGTAATATCAAACCCATGTGTGTCACTGCAGCATGATGCCTACCCAGAATTCACATCCCTTCACTGGAACAGACCATGGCTCATCTTCCCAGCACTGCTGATCAATATAAGATGCCACATTGTCACAGTCAATACTATGGCAAATGGCAATTATGGACAAATTATGAACAATTTCATGGGTGAGTTCCCCACGCCTCATGGCAATACGGTTTCTATGACAGATTTGGCACTAGCGGTCTTGCGACACATCTGCCTTATTGCCCGTGTTGGCTCACTCATTCACTCTGACATATTTGGATGTTCCATTCAGTCAACTACAGAGACTCGGTCAAGGTAGAAAACAGATTAGTTCAGGGAATTGTGTGAGCCTGTGTACAACTGTATAGAAATGCCTGCATGCATGAATGAACATTCTCAAGTTTGTTTGAGTGTATACGACATGCGTGCAGATACAACTGCATTTATACGTGCACATTTACTAAAGTATGCATGTGTGCTCTGTGTACATCTGTTGATGTTTTTATTCACAAATAACTTTCAGTCATAGCCTTAAATTGTTAAAACATGGGAAATAAACAAGAAGGAATATCATTTTAGAACTTCTCATAACTATCCTTTTTATTAACTTTTTTTTTTTTAATTAAACAATTATATAAATGTTTCAAAGAAACTTCTAATGCAGTAACAGGGTGTCATCATTCTGTTCTTACCTTTTTCTCTAGGGATATTTTTGTCTTTTAGTTACACTTCTTGCAAGCTCTATGTGTGAACCTTTGTCATTTTATGGAAACTTTAATTAAATAAAAATGTGACTGTGCTCCACTAATGGGAGGCTTCCACTTCAATCTTCAAGTGGCCCTCAGCTCAAGAATTACAAAATTATGCTATTAGAGTAAAAAAAAAAAAAAAAAAGGAAAAAAGAAAAAGAAAAAGGAAAAAAGAAAAAGGAAAGAAATAAGTGAGACTCTGCTGTATTTTCATCATTTCACCATTCTCTTTCTTGCCTCTCAGAGAATATGCCACTACAATGACTTAATGTTGGCTGTTTTGAATTTACAAGTCAATGCTGTGTGTGGATGAGCATCGAGATGCATCCAAGCCTTCCAAGCTTCTCTGCTTGAAAATCACACATGAACACACTCAAAAGCCATGTTTCAGACTTCTTCACCACCAGCTCTGAATAAAAAATAATGGTGTGCAAAGTAATGTGCAAATTTGTGAAAACATCCTTGTTAACTGAATATTAAAGTAATGTAAATTTCATTTTAACTTTAGGGAAAATTTCTAAGACCTCTGCATAAAAGAAAAGTTTGTTAATAAATATTAATTATTCCTCTTGCTGTAAGGATGTCCCACCAATTAACACAAGCAACTGGCCAAGTTATGCAAAATGTAAACGGATATTTGTCAACATTACATAAATATGAAATGAGAAATGTAGATGACATTGTTGAGTTCAAAAATAAAAGTAGTGTAATGTGCCAAAAATTTCATTGCATTGTGTTTTCTGAAATATTTTATTTTTTTTTTTTTTTAATCTTTGGGACCACTATACATAAAGAGGCTACATTACTGACGTTACACTTCTTTTCGTTACATCATAACGGTCGAATTCGGTAAATTAGCACTAGGTTAGCTTAGCTTGTTCATAACTGAGCTAGTTTACCTTTCAAAACCAGGTAAATTTACTACTTAACATCCTGTGGGTAATAGGGTAACGTTTTGTCACAATTTTGCTCTCAAAAAGGAAAATAATAACTTTGACTTTGAAGGAAAAACTTGATGCTAGCTTGTTTTTCATCATCTATGCTAAGCGTTAGCTTAGAGGACAGCCAGGGAAACACTGTGACGAGTACACGGATGGCATTTGAGGTAATGACTTATTTCTGATTCATATTTTATGTCATGGCTGAAACTGTAGGCTCAGTAGACTAATGCTGGGTTCATTCTTGGTAAAGTTCAGACATTTCTGAAGTGACACCGACGACGGACTTCGTCACCCGGTATAAAATGCATGCCGTCCTATCCTTGCTCTCTCCTGTTTGGGGCGATTTTAATTGATCCGGGCAAACCGCGACCGCCTCTTTGGACGATTCCTCTGAATTCATAACGCTGAGCATTTCAGACGGCAATTTCCTTTTTTTTAAAACCAGGAACACATTATTCCAGAACACTCTCATTCAAGGATAAACCAGCGGAAATCCAAGTATAACCGGAGTAACTAATTATCTCTGCATTATTGTGGAGGCAGCACGGGGGGGAAGAGAGAGAGAGAATGGATGCAAGCAAGCGAGCAGAGGCGCACCGAGGCAACTACCTGACAGACCCAGCTCCTCTGTGATGCAGCTGTTTGTGCTGGCTCTGAAAAAAAGGGAAAAACCCAGGACAGCACGACGACTGCTTTTAAAGCGCTAACGAGCGAGAAATCAGGAGCTGCTTGTTATTCTGCACGTGTTGGGATTGCATACGAGGAGCGGAGAAAAGCCATGTCGCCAATCTACTCTCTGCCTTACACACAGAAAGAGAATGTAACGTTGCCACCGCTTTGATTTTTTCCTATTCAGATTTTCATGTTTTCTTCGTCGAGGTGATTTGTCTGTTTGTTTACTTCCTGCTCAAACAGTGATCTTGTTATTTTTTTATTTTTTTTATTTTATTTTTTTTGCAGTGCTTTTGTTTTTAAGCGTGAGAGCAAAAATATTAACTCGGTAATAATACAGAGGTGTGCGAGGAGAGGACAGCGTTGGCATCTATCCATGCGCGCTCCACACCGGGCTATTTATTATGGAAGTGTGACCCCAGCTGAGGTACAACACATGCTTACCCCATCTATACTTTCTCCAAGTGTTTTACTGTGGTGCCGGTGTATTTTGAGCACATCTTAGGTAAAATGCGCTGAATATCGGGCTATTTTGCCGGCTGTCAGTGACGCAACATCTCACACAGACTGCATGAGAAATACATGCGTAGACGGGCGTGCACTTGCAGACACCAACCTCCTTACCATTAAGAAAACACCTACTTATTTGTAAAGCGAGTTCCCTCTGTTTGCAAACCCTAATACCCTCCATTCATCTAAAACTCATCCCTGGGACATCATGGATCTCAAAGCAGACTCGGAGGACATGGACTACAAGCGGCCGGCACCCATTGAAGTTTTCGCCAGCAGGTCCACGCTGCATGGCATCTCGCACATGTTTACTTATGAGCGGATGTGTATCAAGCGCAGTCTGTGGATTTTGTTCTTCCTGGGCTCATTGGGTGTACTGGTGATGGTGTGTGTAGACCGGGTGCAGTTTTATTTCCAGTACCCCCATGTCACCAAGCTGGACGAGGTGGCGGCTCAGATGATGATATTCCCCTCAGTCACCTTCTGCAACCTCAACTCCTTCCGCTTCAGCCGTGTGACGCGCAACGACCTGTACCACGCCGGGGAGCTCCTTGCCTTGCTCAACGGCAGGTGTGTGCCAGGTTCACATGTACTTACCTGTACTTTACTTTCATTGTAGGTCGACTTGTTGTTAGAAATGATGTCAGAGGCAAGCCTGCCAATGATTAAGTGCTTCAGCAGCATTCCATAATCTTTTATTTCCTTTCACTCACTATCCCAGTTCACTTGTTTGGTCAGTTTCCTTCCTCATGTAGGTTAAAAGCAAACCAACATTCAGTTCACAGACTCACAGACAGGCACACTGGCAACTTGGATGGGAAGATTTAGCCTCAGGGAAACCCATCTGTGAGGATTTAATAGTTGATTCAGAAATTGTGTCCACTGCACAATATGAGATAACAGTCCCAAAATTGAAACATTTAGCCGAAACAATATTTCAATTTGGATAAATTCTAGTGCAGTTATCACAAAATTGCAATATTCTTTATCCCATTGAAATGAACAGAGGACCATTAAATCAATAAAATCCCCGAATCCACTGACTAAATTCTTAAACTCCCTCTCAAGATTTTCTTTGAAGGGAAGTAGTGCTGATGTCCTTCTTGTTGGGCCTTGCAGTTTAAATCTGCAAAGCACTGGTGAACTTTATTTCATTTAAGCTTTTTTGTAGCCTTGTGAAAGTGCAACTTTGTCTTGTGAAATTATATGCAGAGCAGAGCAGTGTTTTAGAGTCTGTCTCTATTGCTGTTAAAACACCAGGCAATGTGAAATCAACATTGACAAAACATGCAAAACATCTTAATGCTTGCAAATATGAATATGAACTTGAACTGACCTTAGTCTTAATTTGGAAAAAATAAATGTATGGATGAAGGGTTTTTCCTGAAAAGCTTGAAAAAGCTCAGCATCCCAGTCGATTATTTAATAATGTAGTAGAACGTTATAGATCATGTCAGCTGAAATCCACACTACATATACTGCTGTAATTATGAAATCCTATTTGATAAAATATGAAATATACCCCTAACATTTATCTGTGGAAATATATCGATATAGTACTTGATTAATAAAAGGAGAAAGAACACATTTCATCTCTGGGTAATGTGTAATGAATGACCTGTTTCTAACTGGTTAATAAAAAATGATGAAGTTGAAAATGGCACTGGTAGAAGTCCTTGCCTTAACATTTTACAGTTTACGAAATATCTCAATATTTAATAAGTAGATGAGTGGATTTTTAAATCCCATGCTGACAAAGTGTGAAGAGACGTGTGTGTGTGATTCACCAGTGCCGTCCCCTCCCTCTACACTTGTTGCTTTCTGCTGCGCTTTGATCATTTATTCTCTTGGCAGCCATGACAAGCTCACCGTTGACTGTTTCAAGTTCTGACTTTAAATTTCTTCACTTTTTCTTCTCTGTGCTACCCAGCTTATTCTGATCACGTTTTCCAGTACAATACAGATAACTGTCCTTGACTCTGCATTCACAGCTAAAGCGGTAAAATTTACACACACAGATAGACACAGTTAACCGCAATATTAAAACATACAACACACAAGCACATCTAAATACCATCTTGGACACATAAGTCAGTGTATTTTTAGCATATTGATCCACACAGCTCTGCAGCCAAAGGCACAGTTGGAGAGTACCTCTGTGGTACATGCTAGACTGACATAAATCCGATTCCTTGTTTTATACTGAATATCTTTACTCTGTGACCTCTATATACATCCATATAACAGGTAATAACCTTACAGGAAAGCACTAGATTCCTTGGGGCTGCAGTTCTACGGCTTGGTATGGTATAGATTTCAGCCAGTGAGTCTACATCCTACATGGATTTGTTTCTCTATGTCTATGCTGTCATCTGTAATGGCAAACCCTGAAAAAAAAATCAACATCGACTTCTACTACTTTGATTCATTAGCGCAGGATTGGTCAGAGTTCATGTAAGGAGTGAGATGCACATGCAAATCATAAGGGCACTGTCCGAACAGAAGTGGAAAGCAGAAAAATGAAAGCAGTGGCCCTCGCTTCAAGTGACTTTGGAAAGAGCTGATTTTAGATGGAGGGAGGGGGCAGCAGGCAGAGGCAATTAACTTGTGTCTCGTAAGCTGTGTAATGAACAAGTCTTTATCCCTGCGTAATTAGTGCTGTTTGTTAAGCTACAGAGTTGTCCCACTGATTAACACTCTCTCATCTTTCTCTCTGTTTCTTGCCCCCTTTGTTCCAGTTTGCCTTTTGGCCAAAGTCGCCTACTTTTTGCAGACTCAGAGATTTATTGCCTTTCTCTAAAAGGGATGGTTCTCCCCCAAATCAAAAAATGCGTAATTGTTTTCTTACCTGCAGTGCTATTTATCCATCTAGATTGTTTTGATGTGAGTAAAAGAGTGTTGGAGATATCAGATGACTGCCTTATCTCAAATATAAATGGAACTAGATGTGACCCGTGGTGCTCAAAAGTTCTAAAAAATTTCGATCGAAAAACTCAACAGCATCATCTCTTTCCAAAAATCATGACCTGGTTAGTTCGCATAATTCACAGAGCTTGTTGTGAGCAGTTTCCCGTAGGAACTATTTTCCTTTATCAGAACTAAACCTGCCAACCATATCATTGTGCGTAAGCAAGTGTGCATCTATCATGGATGAGGGGCCTGTGCTGATGATGCTTGAGATGTAAACATTAATAACCTCCTCTTGACTGAGCTGTAAAAGTTGCTAGTGCAGCGGTGCCTGGTGAGCTAGCAACCCTCACCCTTACCCTTCTCTGATTGATGCTGTAAGGCAGATATCTGTATTGCTCATATCTCAAAAACTTTCATAACAAAACTATCTAGATGGATAAATAGCACTGTGGATGAGGAAAAATACATTTTTTTGATTATAAGGTGAACTTAAAAAGATGATGAGTCAAGTTTTGCTTTACTCTCTAACAGGCTCATATATGTGGAATAGTGCTGTGTGATAAAGACTAAGGAGAAAAAACACAGGATTTGGGAAAAACTTGAATCTAACTCGTAGATTAAATTTTTTTTTAAGGTTTCCTGTAGACACTGCCTGTAAATTAAACATTGATTGGGTGAAAAACATTTCAGTGGTAGGCTGAGTCTGTGTCTATCACAGTCTCAGGAGGAAGCAGCAGGCAATATACACCCTTGCGGTGATGCATGACTGTCTGAGATGCTATGAAGTTTATAGCTGAGCTGCTGGTAACTTACCTTGACTAACTCCATAACAGCAGCTTCTATGCAAAAAAAAATCAATCACCTTCTCATTGTGTTTTTGCAGGTTGTAGTCACACTTGGTAGTGCAGAACATTACAAGTAAATTGCTCAATTTTATTTTTATTATGTCGCAAAGGCAATTACAAGATAATTAACAAAAGAAAGGTCATTTTGGAATAGGTGTTGTTTATGTGGTGTATGCCACCAAAAAGTGTTGGATCAGCTCGTGAAAGTCAGAGATGCAAGTTTTCTGCTTATGCAGTAATCGAGCTTTAACATGTTTCCTGAGCTTGCAAGCATGCTTTGAATGCTTTTATGTACAAGAGGTATGTGAGGTAGCATCAGATGTTATGCTCTGTAACTTTGACTGCGGTGTCTTTCTCAGGATCATCGTCATTCAGTCTGAGACTTTTTACCGGAGAAAAGACTATGTTAAGGAAGACATACATGGGCAGTTTAGTATTAAGTCAACACTTTTTTAAAGATTTAATATGATCCATCGTGGCAAGACGTTCAATGCTATTGCTGTATTTTGCTTGATTAAACTTACAGAAATAAAGATCTGTAAAGTATGCTTCACGTCTTGGTGGCCCTTGTTTGCATTTCTGTGAGATTGTCCAATGTGGAATAATAACTGTGTCACAGGTGCGCCACCATTAAGATGTCATTATCAAAACTCTGCTACCGGGAATCATTGTAGTTAATAATTTTCAAGGACACCGCGCAAACAGTCTGAATCCGTTAGTATTGAGGTCAATTAGCGCTAATTGTATAATTACCTGAGATTATATAAAGATGTGTTCATTGTCATGTCACACAGTCTGTGGTATTCATACCACCCTAATACAACTGGGAGTATTAACTGCTACCGAGGAACATTTTTTATGAGTGTTATTTTACTGAGTATACAAAGTCTTGACTGAGTTCATTTTTGTGACCTCAGTCTCGCTGTCAAGGTTCACTTTGAAAATCAGTGGTTGTTAGTATTTACTTACCCCTCTCTTGAGGTGGCAAAGTGATGCAGATGTCCCTTCATTCCTTTTATTCCCAGCAAGAAAATTAAAGTGCTTGTGGCCTATAATCCAATTTAGTCTCCCCCACCCCTACATCGTGAGTTTGCTGTGATTGCTTTAGGGAGCAGTGGCAGGGCAATATTAAAAATCTACCCGTATTATTGTGATTGTATACGCTTCAACTAAAGCCTCCTGACTCGAAGCCTGAGCACGGCATTTTAAGTGCTCTCCTGGCAGCTTTGTGTTTCTTATAAGACAGAGGCTGAGGATACAATTCAATTAAGTTCAGAATATATCATAACAGGCAGTATCTTCTTATAACAATAAAGCATGACAATGTCTCGGTGTACTAACATTGTGGCCCAGGATTCTGAACCAGTTTTTATCTGTGGTTCTGCATCAAAGTTACAACTTTTTCAAGAGCCAGGTAGTCATCTGGACTGTCTTTGTGTTTTTTTTCCATTAGGCCACTGTAGTTACTGCTGCTTAGTATAATTCTTCTCACATTTCTGTATATTTTTTTTTACTTATTATTAGTAAATATTGTTATTTTCATTAAAAAGGTTAAGAGAAAGCTACCAATGAAAGTGTAAAATACAATACCCTGATAACCGTCTTATTAAGTCACAGCTGATCTGAGGAGTTTTCTATGAATTGTGGGCAGATTGAAAGTCATCACATAAATTATCATAGAAATTATCTGTTGATATGCTGTCATATCCTGCAAGGTTACTTTACATCTGATTTTTGATGTTGCACTGTTGAATATGATGATTGTATTGTGTAGCATTCCATTCAGCTTTTGGTTGTAAGAAAAGTCCCAATCTTCTCTGTCACAGCACTGTTAACTCCATTTTAAACTTCACTTCCAACGTGAAGCATAATGGATTATGCATGATTAGGCATGATGAGTTTTATGGGCACAGCAGAGGAAAACAGTCCTCATTTCAAATTACAGCACATAGTGTCTCACATGGTGAATATTTCATTTCATTCTGTTGGTAGCAGGTAAGCAGCACTATAGCTGCAGTGGAACATATTACTTTTCTTGTAATTTGGTTGGGACACGATTTGGAAATACATTTCCAGTTGAATATTAAAGCAGTGCTCACAAAAGAAATAATGTAATATATCATTTTTTATTCATGGATCAACTTACATTATTCCCATCATCAAGGGACAAAATCTTGTTCACAAGCACAGACAAAGCTTGACCTTGTGGAATTAAAAAAAAATCCTTTAAGATTTACCACCAATTATGATTTGAAATGGTACCCATATCCATGAGAAATAACTCTGCTGTCAGCGTCCACAAAGTCATTCACAGATTTATTGCCAGAGGAGAAGGGTATGCCTTTGTCTCTGTCTGTCTCTGACGGTTTTCAATTCTAATCCTGGTGTCCCCTGCTTTTGGACAGGCCTCATTCATGTTTGCAAATGTAAATTTTGCTGCTCAAAATTATTACAACAAAAAAAATATAGAAAACCCATTATATGATGGTTGCTGCACTCACATCACACAAATGCAGGACTTTTTATCTTTTTATCTCATCCGTTAACCCATTACATCAATTCTTTGCATTACTCTAATCTGAAGAAAAAAACACAATCTTGTTGTTTAGTGAAATCAAAACAACATCAGTCTTTTACAGTAGTGTTCACTCTAATAGACTGTGAGTCCGAACCAATTATTCTCATAAGTGTCTGTCAGTGGTACTTAATCTTAGTGCTTTATAATTTGGATGGTTGTACCACTGATGGCTCATCACTCAGCAGGGGTTATCAATGGGCCATCTTTTTTCTTTTTTTCAAGGAGGGCCACAGTGGTTAATTGAGGTTAATATGTGTCTGTGAAAAAGTGTGAGTAGGTGCTGGAGGTTGATGATGGTTGTCAAGCAGAGGCATGTCATAAATGACTTCCACAGTGTTTCTCTGTGTATGGGTACGGCCATTATTGCTGAGTTTCAGTTTGATGAGAGATATACAGAAATTAATTACATTTTGTCATGTGTTTAATGTGTTTTTGTGTTTATGTGGAGGAAGAAACACAGAGCAAAAGCAAACAAGTATTTAGACTTCCAATAATGAAACACCTGAATACATTTTACATGAAAAATGAAGCAGATGTGATGTGAAGTATTTTGCTTTCATTTGAACACTAAATGCTTAATGTACTCTATTGCAGAGTGTGCAGAAAAATCAACCTAAAGTGCAGCATTATGAACTTTGTTTTGCTTACTACATGAAAATGTTTTGCTACCACAGTTCCTGATAATTATTTGACAGAATAATTGGCATGATTGTGCAAAAAGAAATAATATCATCATTTAAATAATGAACCATTTTCTCCCACTTAATGACACCTCTGGTGGCTGATGTGCCACAGCGAGGCTGAGCTAGACCGTCTGTACAGATAATATATGGATGATATTGTTAGGGCTTGCAAAATGTAAGAGATGAAACTGGAGGAGATGGTATGCACACATGTATGTTTCATTCAATTAGAGGGTGAATATGCTCCTCTCTTACTACAGCTGAATAGTGTCTTTCCCTACTGTCTTGAAATTATGTGAAGTTTTTATTCTTCCGTGAGTGACTTTGTAGTCATTTTGAAGGAAAGCCGTTTTAAAGATAAATTTCCTTATGATTCATACAGATTCTGAGATAACATTTTATGTATTTATTTATTTCTATTTATTTATTTGAGAAAACAGTGCTACAAAACAAAACATGTTCCTCTAATAATAATAAAATTACAGGGTTGTAATCTTTGTTTAGTGCCAGATTTAATTTATTTACCTTTTTTTAAAAATTTCTTATAAATGTGCTTCTCCATCTTTACATAAACTAAATCCAAGACCCTCTCTGTCTAGGTATGAGATCCGGGACCCGCACCTGGTGGAGGAAAATGTCCTGCAGATCCTGAAGGAAAGGGCTGACTTTGACAACTATAAGCCCCGCCCCTTCAACATGCGTGAATTCTACGACCGAACAGGCCACGACATCAAGGACATGCTGCTCTCCTGTTATTACCGAGGCATGGAGTGCAGCGCTGAGGACTTCAAAGTGGTGAGTCAGGCGTGTCAATAGTGAAATGTCCTATGCAGGGCCAGCTGAGGTCTGCCAAGACGTGGATCAGCTGGGCGTATTTGTGATACAAGGTCAGTGTTGAGATCGTATATGATAACGTCTATATAAAATGAGCCCTGCTGTGCAATCATCGCTGAAGTTTGCATTTGGGAAATAACATGGCAGCATATAGAGGACAGTAAACTGTAAAGGCTGATTTTTATGCTGGATTCATCTGTTGGGCTCCATCAGATCTGTCTGTCCTCTCTTAGAATGGGATTGAGTCCTTTTGTGTACACTGTGACTGACTCATCAGCCAAGTGTGTTTTTTTAATATCTTGATACACACAATGTGCAAGCCTGCTGAAAAGCCCTGCATGTGGGCCTCGGTGTTATAGTTTACAGTCTCTGAAAGGTTGAGCAGTGGGTTGAAACTTGATATTTTGCTGGGGTCCATCTCTGTGCCATAACACTTTATGAGGGAGAATTTAAAGAAATCTGTCGCTCTGAGATTTCCTGAGTGTTTATTTTTCTCTTGTATCAAATGACTACAGAGATCAGGTTATTACTTGACCTTATTATTAGCCATATTATTACCTGGAGCCTGTGTGACCTTTTTAGAGTATCTTCTGTACAGTGTATGGATTCCTCAGATACAGCTGCAGTAAAAAACGTTTATATATCTGAAGCACCCGGGGTTAAACTTGTTCCAATAGTTACTGCTATCGGCTACAATACAATTTCTTCTGAGTCTGTCTGATAACAGCCACAACACCTGTTTATATTTATGAAAACACTGATTTCACTATTGAGGTTCTTCTGAAGGTAACACACTCACAGAAGAACAATTGTTTGGTAATTGAATGTGTCTTTCGCTCACACCAGGAAACTGACAAACAGAGAAATTACTTTGAAAATTATTCTTGAATTGTTCAGCAGTTCTTTCTCTTCAGTTTGCGGGATATTTGATTTTCTCCTTCATCTTACTTTGTCTGTCTGTTTTGGTGCTTGCAGGTAGCATACAATGTGTTAATCAAAACGTACTTGCTGTCGAAGGCTGTTTACTGCTGCTAGAAGTTGGGTTAACAAGTGCAGTTACTCTCGATTATAATAATACACAACAATAAAACAGAGCAGCAGAGTTGACTGTTATTTATTTGTGTGCTTAAAACTATGAGTGACCCTTTCAAATTATAAGGTCCTTTTGATTCAGATTAATTTGTTTCACAGAGTTTCATTTTTACTTTTCTTATGTTTCTCGCAATTTTATTGTCACAGCAATTAAAGCCTCAGTTGCTGTAATTTTGACGGAGGGGGTGAGAGGAGCCACCTTGTTGTTGTATTTGTGCATTAGGCAAATCTTTTGATTTCTTTCTGCCAAACAAATCCCTCAAAAGAGTTAAGAAATTAGAATTCACTGACGCAGAAAGGGTTTTATAAATGAATACAGAACAAAAGACGCAAGACAAATCCGACTCATTTTGAGGTTACTGTTGCTTTTTTAAATAAATGCATTAGGAGTCACTAAATTAATTCCTAAAAAATTGTGAAAAAGAGAGAAAATCTCTTCTTTCTTTTGAACACAAACAGACTCAAAAGACAAAAAGGGGCTCTCAGTAAAATCTTACAAGTTGTAACCCGCTGTGGAAGAGGGAGCTGATCCAGACGGAGAAACTATCCAGCAGATGCTTGTGCCAGAGCAGGTGGCGAATGATTATGGCACTGTACTGATAAGGTTTAAGTCCCTTGAGAATCTTATTGGTAATTGCGACCTAATAGACATTTGTAAATGTCTCATAAAGAGTCCAGTCTTCATAGATCAAAGAACATTTCCTCTTGCATTTATGAATTTGTTGATCAGTAGAACCTGCTTGCTTGTTTCTGAGAAAAAGCTAGTTTTTTGCTTTTGAACTAACTCAGTCCATCTCTTCTCTCCACTCTCTTCTAGAGAGTTATCCCTGCCACGCCTACTTTGACATACACATGGCTGGCTCTTTAGAGGCTCAGACATGTCTATGCAAAAGAGACCCTCAAAAATTGCATCAACCTTTATAAGTACAGCAAAGTGCATACTTAACTACAAAGGTCATACCACTCCCCTCTATTTGCCCAATCCTCCAGTATATTCACATGCATAAAGAAAGAGTGTCTTGTTACTTATTACATAACAGGTGCACTTCAGGTGACAAGCAAACCTTTTCCCCAGACCAAGCGCACCAGATTGATACATAATGTGCATGTCTTTAGCAGAGTGTCTGAGAAAAGGCAAGAAAAGGCTTTAAAAATCTGGCCAACTGTGTCACTCCATTTCCCCGTGTCCTTCAGTGGTCCTTTGAGGTAGAATATCTCATGCTCTGAGCAATTTTTACCCCCCATATCCTGTAAAAGCATGTAGTACAGCAGCGGCTGCAACACAGCTCACATGGTACAGTGCCTCTAATGTGCTGATGTGTCCACATTTATTGTAGTTAGTTGCTTATGGCAGATGGTGCTTTGCAGAGCTCTACTGTATTGGTACAGTGGTGGACCTGGATGAAACAGCTCAGCAGAGAGCACTAATGGTGTGGAAAGAATCTTCAGTGTGATAGAAAAAGAAAAGGAAAAGTACGATGAATACTCCCACCAGCCTCTGCCCCAAAACCCCAGAGCATGGATGCAGTAAAAGTGTGATTAACACTGTCGGCAGCTTCTACTTGTTTACCCCCAGCATCGGCTGTGTGCTTCGCTTGCTGCTCCCTGGCTGTGGAAGATAACCAGAAACAAATGGTCTCCACCACATTTGGCATCGGGGCATCCAGTTACACAGGATCATTTTATCAGCACTCTGATAAAGATGGAAAATAAAACAGCACTTAATGCAGGTTGTCTCAGATTGAATGGTGAGAATTCACAGTGCAATATCATTTAATTGATGAATGAAAGGATTTAAATACCTTGCAGCTTTTACTAGGCCTGAATAAAGTTCACGTTGTTTCCATGCTCACATTCAAGTATTAAGTCTTGCAATATCGAATCAGAAGTACAGTGTGTCCTTGTCAGGCGAATGTTATCATCTGCAAATGATCAGTGGTCCCAATACCCACTGGGACACACCGTCATATAACCAGTTTTCAGTCATTAATGCTGAAAATATTTCCCATTAGTAACTCCCTCTAACCCATTGTGTTTCTGCAACCCCTTTCTCCTTGGAAAGATTTTTGCTAATTAAGAATGCAGAAGGTTGGGCTTGCATCTTTAAGCTCTGCTGATACTAAAGAGCAGCAGGGTAGAAAAGTTACCCTCAATTAATATTAATACATGGCCTATAGATTCTGAACCATAGCTGCAGGAGATAATAAGAAAACACTAAAAAGCGAGTGAAATATGAAGACCATAATTTGATTTTTATGACCTTGTGTTTAATTAAAGAGACATATGCGTTGACATATGGATCATAAATGTATGAAATCAGCTTAGAAGTGAAATTATTGGGTACACAGACTGACTCAGTGCATCCCTCGGGAACCCTCTGCAGATAATGTGTTGATAAGTGATTGATGTCAAAACCTCTAAGTTATTCCATTTTGAACACTTCAAGACACCCACGTCTGACTACATCACCAGGGAAAACTCTGACAGACTTTGCATGACTTAAAGCTGAAGCTAAACAGGGGTTTGGCAAAGAGTGAGAGACGGCACATAAAAGAGAAAGTAAGAACAAAAAAGAAAGAGTGAAAGAGGGGCAGAAAGACTAAGAGACTGAGGCCCAGGACAGGTAACATCAAAGTCCTGAGGATGAAACTGAACATAATGGTCAAGTGCTGCAGAGGGGCACAAAGAAACAAAGCAGTGGCTGCCACCACAGTAGCAGCATAGAAGCACTATCAGTACACACACAGGTTTGTGCTCATTTAACCTCACGGAGGCTGCAGAGCTGCACTGTATCTTCCTTTTCCAGCTGCCTAGTTGTTTGCCCAAACACAATGAAGTATGGTATTTCTTTCAAGCAAAAAGTCCATCTCTAGAAGTGCATTGAAGGAAATTCAAATTTTATAGGTCATAGTAGTATTTGGATAAAATCTCAGCCTGTCCTGAATGAACTATAAAGGGTTGTCACAACTAAACTAGTTTTCTCCACGTCTTTGTAAAATTTATGTTTAATTTGTGCTCTATCCCTGTACAGGCCATTCACTCCATCATTAGTTCCTTCAGTATCCAGGTGTTTCTTCTTTTTTTTGGTTTACTGCACAATTTGTCTTACAACATTTACAGCAATAAACCCTCCAGCAAACCACCCACACCCCCTTGACCCTCTTCCCAGGGGCAAAGACTGTAAGTACCTGGGCGTGTTGCTCTCAGACAGTCTGTCCTTCTTGAGTGTCTTGGCAGTGCCTGCACCATCCTGCAGTCTTCAGTGCACTCTACACAGGCGCTGTAGAGAGCAGTCTCTCACAGAGCATCACTGCCTGGCACATCTGCTGCTCCATCCTGGACTGCAAGCCCTACGGAGGGTGGTGCACTCAGCAGAATGCATTAGACCACCCTTCCCATCCTGTGCAACATTTATATCACATGTTGCAGGAACAAAGCAAAACAAATGACAAGAAGTAAGGAGAAGCTCTCTTCTCCAGGCTTTCAGAGTACTGAGCAGTTAAGTTGAAAATTTATCTAAGTTTGTCATTGAAACAACATTCTGATATGCCTTTCAATAGTTTACATCATCAATCCTGTTTAGTTTTAGTCTGTAGTCTATGACAGGCCCCCTGCTGCCACCCTCCACCCTCTACCTTTACATAACCCACACTTTTGCATAATTACCATGATCAGTCTATTGAGCTATTGGCTCCATTTCAGCTGTCCACTGACCCCCTGAGTTCACCTTTGGTGGTACAGAGAAGTGTCGCTAATGAGATGTGATCAATAGTGAAAGCTTCTCAGCGACACTTGCCAATGGATCACATTTCACAGCCACCCTTTGAATCGAACTAAAGGACAGGTTTTTGAACTCTTGATTTCTTAAATTTGGTTCTCTTTTTACATCACACCAATACTTTTTCCTCCTCCCAAACTATATTAACTGTTCCCTTTGACAAGTAATGTGGGTTTTCCTTCTTTTTGGTCTGAAAAAACTCTTTTGTGCCTACAGGGCCTGTATCTTATTGCTGAACCTTAATGGAGGGATGCTGATAGTTGTGTATAAGCTTTGAGCTGGAGAGCCACCTTGAGGCATGTGAGCCCGAATCCTGATGTAATCTTATTTTAATTATATTAACTATTAAATACGATTACTGTTAAAGCTGAGAATCTTTTGAGCTTGCTGCCTTTTGTAATGTCAAATATTCAAGCATGCTTTAATCTTCCATTCCTCATCAACAGTTTTTGACACAACTCACCTTTGTTCCACCCTTTTTAACTCATTGCTATTCAAGTCTCATCCATCAGCTCAAAGCCGATGATTCTGCCATTCTTTTTGGCCGGACAATTCCCACCACTTTCCCTCTTGAGGATAAATCAATCAATTTGCTATTACTGTAGAACCCAAAGACATGGATCAATTAGGTTGTTACTGAGTAATGGATGCACCCTTAATGAAAAAAACACCTTCTCTTTTGAGTGTAACGAGGCTTAAGGCTCTTCCTGACACAGTCCAATTTTTAAATCAGAATTGTAATTGTGAGGTGCCCAGTATTTTGCAGCAGGTTTATTCCAAATCATTAATCAACAAACATGATGCTGAGTGAGATATTTGATACTGACCAAGCTCCAGCTCCGGATCTTTTTCTCTCATGTACAGCCACAGCCCGATCGGATGAGCTCAAGAATCCCACCTCTACCACTTCTTTAACACACTGTGATCCTTTGAATTAATTTTAAAAGTCTATGCTGTTAATTAATTGGTGATTTGTTCATTTTAAACAGGAGGGAGAAGCCAATGCATACAGCCCCCCCCCCCACCACCACCACCACCAAACAAAACAACAAACATTTAGTAATGGGATCACAACAGTGATTTTTACTCAGGCAACAGTATACTATAAAATTAGTATTAAATTCATAAAGTTATAAAGTAATTATAGTATATAGTTAAACCATATTTTAGATCCAAGAGGAAAATAAAGAATGGCAGTAGTGAACGGAAAAGGTGCAATTACAAATCTGTCTGCTGCTTCAGCACCACAGACAGCACCACAGATTTATCAATACACAATGCAGTTAGGCCACCTGTGTTTCAGAGCTGGGACCATAGGTATCATTTGATTAATACATGCAAGAGGCATTTAAATAAAACTGAAAGATATTTGTAGCATACTTTGATTTTTACCTAGATGTGAGAGTTTAATGCGTATTTGGAATAGAACAAGTTTTGAGATGTTGCATGCAAAGTGTGTCTGCTCTCAGTAATTATTGTCTCCTTTTTAGAAGTAATAAGTGCAATGCAAAAAAGCAAACACCACTTCAGGCAGTTTGACCACAACGAACCTCCTGTCTCAGACTGGTTTATGTCGGCTTTTTCTGCAGGGAAGATTGTCGATACCAGGCCTGGATTTTCTGTCACAGAGCTTTAAAAAAAGCAAAGCATGTGCTTTGCCTCCAACACACATACACAAAAGGCACCTTTCACCTGACCTCTTTGCTGCAATTTTAATTGCGGAACGAAAAAAAGGCGTTTTTGACAAGATAGTGTCCTAACATTTTGAATGTAGGATGGACAAAAGTGAAAATGGAGGAAAACACATTAAGGCAAGTTCAGGAGAGATCTGAGAATCCATTTATTCCATTTGACCCTGTCACTGCTCCTACCCTTACAAAATTGATTTTTGATAATGAATTGGTCGGAGGAGATATGCAGTGGGGAGAGAGTGAGAAAAGAGGGAGAGAACTTATCCCTGAAAGAATCAATTATAAACACTGGTCGGGATCAGAGGCAACGGATGGCTGCACGGGGCTTTGGTTTGAGTGTGTGAAAGGAAGAGAAAGTGCAGGGGGCAGGAAACGGTCCTGGAATAAGGACATCGGTATGTGCCAGCGGGGGGAGTCTCTTTTTGGCTGTGGGTTAGTGGTGCCGGGCAGCCAAGTAGCAACAGAAGGAAGGAGGAAAGAGGTGGGGATTGATGGACACTGAGGGAGCCCTGCGAGATCAGCAGTGCACTAGCTGAATGAGAAGCAGGATGGTCTGAGCTCTTTATGCTTAGGCCCTCCCTTCATGCACAGTGTGTAAAGCTCTCAGTTCGCTTCATTCCACTGCACAAATAACGGACGCGTGGTTTACAATCTGCAGACAGTCTTGGTGATTATTCACATGATACTGACAGGTGGCACACTAATGCATTAGCAGGCTTATTGCCATCCAGAGTCATAGTGGCACTGCTGACTTTTTTATCCTCTCTTTTTACCCGATCCATCAATTTTGTATATTTGTTAATTTTATAGGAAACATATACTCACTTTGCCTTAGTGCGCTGCATTTAGATTTTTTTTTCTTTTCTGTAGTTCATTAACAATTTGGAATTCATTAAAGAAAAATTACAGGCAAACTTGATTAATGGTTTTGGCATTCAAAGTTGAGTCCGATCATTATAGCAGCTGATTGATGACTACGAGTAAGAAAGTGTGCTGTTTCCCGTGATTGCATGATGCAGGTTTTTTTTCTTAACTGTATTATTAAATATGACACTTGGGATTGTGAGCGACAGACAGTTCAAAAAGATGTTTCTTTATTTCCAAGCTGACAGGGTGCAGGGTGCCGTCATCCGTGCTCCAGCATCTGGGAATAGATAAGAGTGATAAAAGAAGTTAGAACACCACTCGGTCCCTGTGGGATGCTATGTTTTTTAACTTACCAGTCATTGTCATGGTATTTTTTTTCCCCTTGTCTCTCGGGTGTAGCAACTTCTTTATATATACCCATTCAACTTCCTTTTGACTTCACTGTCCTTTATACAACAGGGCTTGTAAGTAAGAAACACTAATGAATAGCTCGTTGCGTTCTTGTTACAGATTGGAAGAGCAAACCATTTAGTTCACAATAAATCTTTCTTGATAATCTGATTTTTAGTCCTTTTACGCTAAAGTGTTTAAACATGTAGGCAGGTACTTACATGGAGCCCACAGCGATGCTACATCTGCTTAATTCTAGCTCTCTTATAGATGTTCAGATAATCTTGTAATTATACTTATAAGTGGTTGCCACAGGACCTGGTTAGAGTTGTGAGTGTGAATGTTGAAAACATCAACTTATAATAAGTGGCTTGGAGGAATAAACTGTAGGTGATTTGAGGGGGAAGCGGGGGTAGCCTTCCACCTTCCACCTCAGACCCTCTAATTGGACCTAATAAGGTAATACATTTTAAAGGGGTGTTTCTATTTTATAGGGGGGCAACATTAGCTCTAATAACACTGCTACTGATATGGTGGTAGGAAACTCAAAGACCAATTGCATGCATTAATCAAGTCAGGTGATAAAATTAAGCAAATCAAATCAGCGCATTCAAGTAAGCGTGGTTACTCCAGTCAGTGAGTGAGATACACACACACACACGTGAGACAAAAGGAGAGTCAGGTAATGTTGAGAGAAATAAGAGAGTGAGAAAAGTGATTTCATATGGCATGCTTTAAAAATAGTACAGTGGCATTAAAAACTGAGCTTTTAATCAAGATTGAATGGACTCTTAACATGTCCATTCTTCCCACGGGCAGTTCAAAACTAGTATGTCTCATATTCTTCCAGACTGTGGGAATTATTAATAGCTGCACTAGAGACAAAGCACAGAGCATCTTTTGAGCGAACATACCCACTCAAATCCAAACTGAGGGCAGAGAAGATTAATATTTTATTATCCAACAGAATCATAGTGCATGATAGACATTATGATGGACTTTTGATTAAGGAAATTCCCTCTAACTGGTCCCTTTTGAATTTGTGCACAGGAACACAAGCAGCAGGAGGACAGCCTGACCTTCATTTATTTTTTGAAAGAAAAAGACAGGTTAGAATGAGCTTGGATTGGCATACATCACAGAACAAAGCATTCAGAAACCATCCGTGGAAAGAAAGGAGGTGAGAGGGAAGGTGATGGAGCAGCCATGCATGAGACTCGGAACAAAGCACCTTTATGCAGTTTAGTTTGTATCTTGCATTGTTTGAATTGCCTTTGTTGAATTCTTGTATGATATGGTGATCTGGTTTTGATGTGTTTGCAGAACCTTGCATTGCATGTCTTAACTGCACCAGTTAGTCAGTCAGTCAGTTAGTTGACTGAATGATAAAAGATCCTCTGAATTGCTTCCTAATAAAAGTAAAGACTTGTCAGTCAAGGCTCAAACTACCTTGGTGGATCCTTTTTATCATCAGGCCTGAAGGCAACAGCTCATCAATTGTTTACTTAATTTTTTTTCATCTTTTTCATGTTAAGTTTTAGAGTTGCAACCTTGTAAAAATGGGACATTAGAAATGCTGGTGTCTTATTCAACAGTGTCTGACTGAGGGCCTCTGACAAAGAAATGTTTCGAGAGGAGAAAATGCTGAAACTCTCTGGAAATAGGACACTAAATGTTTTAAATTTCTAAAGGAGTGTGTTTAAAGCACACTGTAAGGGTGAAAAATTAGGAACATATGGTTAGCCATGGTAACATGGAATGTTTATGTATAATAAGTGGTTTGCAGGTCCAGTCTTGAACAGGCGCCAGAAAGTCTGGAATATAGGACCTGGCCAGTTGATGCAATGTTTGACTTTTTAAGTGGTTCCATGTGTATCTTCCTATATATACTCCTGGATCTTCACAGTGTCTTTGTTCTCTTCTCTCTGACTTATACTGCATGCGCTGATATTGGAGAACCCAGATCTGCAATT
>JAQMCX010000028.1:7831857-7852645 GCA_029814765.1 Acanthurus leucopareius | reverse complement strand
ATCTTCACAGTGTCTTTGTTCTCTTCTCTCTGACTTATACTGCATGCGCTGATATTGGAGAACCCAGATCTGCAATTAAGCATTGTTACTTTTCATCCCGTGTCATCTCTTCTTTGAGGATCAACACCACAATCTTCATCATAACACACACAAACATTTTTGTTTGCTGATAAAGTTTTTTTTAAGAATATTTTCAAAATCAACTTCTTCACTAACTTCCTCAACAAAACATCACTCAAAATCAAAACTTTCAGTTCTGGCTTTTGCTGTCAACATGTTTCTTTTGCATTAAAACATGTACTAATGTAATGTTTCTGTCCCAGCAAATATGATGCTAAGTGAAATGTAAACAACAAATAAATTTCCTCCATTCTGCATCGCATTGTAAGCAAACAGCTCATACAGTGGGTCACCTCTGTTTTTCTTGCCTGAATATCGTTGCTTTACAACAGTGACATGGTTCCTGGGCAGAGACATGCTGGTATAATTTTAAGGTCGGTTGAATACCCATGTCCACAATGTAGGCTAATACGGCACACTACCTTTAGATTTGCCAGCCCTAACTACATTCAAGCAATGATCTTTGTCAGCCCTAAAAAAGCCTGACGAACTGTTTCTAATGAGAGCATTCTCAATGCTGCAGTAAACCAGCCAAAAAACCCTTAAAGGCACAAACTTGTACCTGCATTTACCTGCACTGAATTTAAAGATTATGCGGTCGTGTCTGTTTTAAAAAAAAACACTTACATTTCATTTATTCAAAATGAAGCTAGACTTAACATTAATTTTTGTGTTGGACTTGTCTACGATGGACCACCTGAAGCAACTGTTCATTTCTGACCTGAGGGTGGCCACAGGGCCTATAGTGTTTGAATAAAAAGACTTTCATAATTAGAATTGGACCATTTAAAGTTCAGTGTGCATGAAAAGGACACTGGCTCAGTGCCTTCATGAGCAGGAGCTGGACAATGTTTGTGGCTGCCAGATAGGTTCCACCACTTTAAAACTACATGCCCTCTAACAGTGTTTTATTATTCAGCATTTGCCTGCAGGATCCCAAGCAGTGCTCTTTTTCTCACTTTTCGTGTGTATGCTCTCTGAAAACCATGTAATTAACAATACCGTCTATTAATATATGCATACATATATACATTATTTCTTACCTCTGAATCCTTGATGATGCATTCTTCATTTTTCTTCTTGAACCTTTTTTCATTAAAACTACTATCATTATCTTTAGTCAAGTCTTCTCTAGTCTAGTCATTATATTTTAATGGTTCCTCAGTTAACAGGCTCTTTATCTCACAGCTCCCTTTGCGATGGATTTTGTTCCCAGCAGTGGGGGTTGGTGAGGGAATTTAAAAGCATCAGAAATCACTTACAGATTGCTGAGTGTACAGTTCACACCAGCACATTTCACTGTGCAGGCCTCAGAAAGGTGCAGGCAGCATATTTATGCAGTCCATCTAATTTATGGCTCTATTCAATATTAAATATTTGTGTACGTGGTTATGTGTGTGTGTGTGTGTGTGCATGTGTGCATGAAAACAGGTCACAAGCAGTAAAAGCTCCAAATTAAATATCCAGATTCAAGAGCATCTGCTGTACAGTAAGATGCTGACCTGCAACTTTAAAGCTTAAATCGGCCAAAAGCGCAGTTTGTGGTCCTTTTAACTCTGTACAGTTATCAAAAAAGTTATAGTTTCTTTGGTTGTGCTGGAAAGTCTGCCTTTCCTGCAGTTGATGTGTTTAAGTAGTTTATAAATATGCATATCTGTGTTATAGAGCTTGTGTGTTTGATCTTGTATATCACTATGTTTTTCTCATAGGTTTTAATTTTATAGGAAACACAGGTACACAGGTCTTATTTGACATATAGACCTTAAAAGCACATTTATGTAATACTTCAACTACGGCCGCTGCAGCATTTCTTTTTAATATGTGAAAGTAATTTTGTCCTAATGCCAGACTGTCAGGTACAATGAATGTGTCAGGCTTAGGTCACAAATCATTAGATGGGAGGTGGAGGCCGAGTGGACACAGCAAATATACTGCAGCTGTACCTTTATTCTGTCACTGAGTTTATGCCCCTGTTTATCCAAGGAGCAAACAGCTGGGCAGATAAATACTGTGATTATTGTTTATGAAAGGAGGAAGGGAGGTTGTAGAGGAGTAACGATAACCAGATACATTATCTAAACAGCAGAGACAGGATCCCGCAAGTGACTCAATCCACTCAGGCAACCTTGGGGCCTCTTTCTCTCGGCTTAGTCATAGATGCCATTGCCAGTTTTTCTGACCCTTCGTATGATTTAATTTAGGAAAGCCAAATAACCCAGTGTACTGGTTTATTTTTAAGTGCCCCAGCACTTGTCATTTGTCATTTGTTTGACTAACAAAGGTCTTGTGCTTCTTTTTTGTCACCTGATCAAATTAAAAAGCCATCCTCTGACTTTTTAGTGTTTCTAGCTTTTCCCTAAAAACATCTCATTTCACTGCTGTAACTGGTTGAAAGACACTCATGTGGTGTCCTGACACAAAGTCCAACGAGTGGTGCACACACTTTCTAGTGTCCTGACGGAGTACTTTTTTCTTGTGTTTGGTATTTTAATTTTAAAATTAAAGTAATATAATTGATTGGCCAGATAATGCTGCTTTAACAAAAGGTCAAAACTTTCAACTCTGAATAAAACCACATTTCTTCTGTGCTGTCTAATGTTGATCAAAGTAGAAGATGAATAATGCTTAATATAGCAGATGTAGCCAGTGGCTTCTGCAGGGTTTCAGCACCTTTTAGAATATTGATATTGAGAACATGGGATATTGGCCTAATTTACTTCACTTATACTCCACAATAGATATTTTTAATGTGTAGAGTTTGATTGTATTTACAGGGGTCATAGAAAGTGATGAAAGTTTGGAAAAGGCTTAGTTTTAACAGTTAGGATTTCAAGGTTAGGTGCTTGAATTTACCCGTTAAAATTTGCCTGATTTTCACCACAATCTGCTGTTGCAGCTACACAATCATCCGTGTAAACCAAAGTTTTTTCAATGATTGATAAGAAACACACTTGTTGTCATATCTGTTTGTTGCTTTTGGTTCCAAAATTAGCAAGCATTAGAATTTATATGTTTGAGTGGTGAAATAAACAAGTGACAATATAGAGTAATTGATGTGAGTTTAAAGGAATTCTTCTTTTGTGCAAGTGACTCTTGAGATTTTTGGTAAAGGTACTTGAAAATGCTGGAAGAAAATGTCAATCCTGAGTAACTGAATTTGACTCTTTAAGGCTGTCTGAACCCACGTGGAATATTTCAGTATGCAGTATGAGAATAGTAATAAAAATCATGTCTCCAGTCCATAGAGATCATTAGTTTAATATGTGTCATCGCTATCTAATGCATTTCTTTATTCTGGTGGCTTAATGCCTAATTCATGATATTTTTATCAGAGCCTTTTGCTCTCTGGCACTGTTCCCCCCGGGCAGGCATGTACAAATTAACAGGAGCCAGTTGCATATGATAATTATTTAAACTGCCAGTCTGTGTCAATTACAAGAGAGAGTAGAACTCCTCTGGGTAAAAAAAAGAAGTGTTTTAAGAGAATAAGCTTATTCATTTCAATAACAGATTAAATCACTTTGAAGACAGAGTTTTTTTCAGGTTGTGTAAGTTGGGTAAACCAATTGAATTTATTGGCTCTTTTGTTTATGCAGCATTTCCTGGATAGTTACCAGCTTTCTGCTCTAAATACCAGCCTGTCCACTGATGTTAATTTCAATACCTAGCCTGTACTATACTGCCACAAAAGACTCAGTTTTGTATTTCAAGGCATTGCACACAGTCACTGTTTGAATAATCACTTTGTCCAGCAGGCTGGAAGAAGTGGACGGCTGGTGCTAAGAGGTGGAGACCTTTTGGGGGGGGGTTTGTTTGATTGTCCCGCTCTTGTCATCTCAGGGTCTCACAGTGTCTTTTTCTAGAGACACAGAATGAAGGCAGACCTTAGTTTTCTGGTTCAAAGCCCAGTTTAGTCAGGAAGCAGAGCTTTACTTTATGTGTCAAAGAAATAAGAAGGTTCCACTTAACACTGTTGTGCATGGCTTCATTTGTAGATTATACTCAGCCGATTGGAGGCTAGAAGTTGGAGGTTTATGGAAAAGTATGCTTCAAATCTGCAAATTCTATCTATTTCAGCCACTTTCTTTAATCATAAAGATAATATGCATAATATGCTGACGATATTATACAGGAGGTAGGACTTAGAGGTATATGAAATTAACTCGTCCATTTAATGGTACCTGAAGAAATCTTCAACATCGTGACTGTCACTTTGGAGAAGTTAAATAAAATTGTTAAACAGGGTTTTACTCTTATATCATTACTAGACTGATTTCAAGTACTGCTTTAGTTGTTGTGTACGATAATATAATGATAATTATGATATACAAATAACAAAATTGAAAAAAATCTCTCAATGTCAAGAATTCTTGTGCAACTGTGACAGTTATGCCATATTACCCACATTGAACATTGGTTCTTTATGTGAGCATGTGAATGCACAGTACGTATGCACTGATATGAATGATTACATGTATGTACGTTCCTAAAGCTTTCAGTGGGAATGCCAAAAGGTCAGTACACTTTAACCTCACACATTCAGCAGGAGTGAGTAAAGCGGCAGTGAACTGGTATTACTATGCACCGTCACAGTCTGGACTCATATTACAATTACTGCCTGTCTTTTGGTCCAAGTGGATCTGCTTGCCCATTAGTGTCATATAATAAAATGCGTGAAACCAAAACGGCATCATTTTTTTGCAGTTAAACGGGTCTTAATGAACCGTTTGGTTAATGAGGCGGGCAGCCATGATGAGACAGAGCGAAACAATGGCAAACATGGAAAGTGGCAGCGCTTTGTGAGTCTACTTTGTCATCAACCTGCCCTTGACTGTCACAAGGAATAGGATACATTTCATGGTATTTTTCCTCATATTATTCCCTTCCCCTCCTCACTAACATCAATATTGTATTGGCTTGCTGTAAGCATGATATGTGCATATTATGTTTCTCTTGCGAAAATAACAATATAATCCAGTATAAGGGAGACCCCAGTACATTAGGGTCTCATTGTGCTGCTGAGTGTTCGCATAAATTAATGTCTGAACCTTCATAGGAGCTCTCTACGTGCTTGTAGTTGTAATGGCTTAGGCTATTAGAAAACACTAGCGGAACTAAATTAATGAATCACCGACCATAATCAAATACATGATGACACATGTTAGATACATGTATCATTCATGGGCATCCATCAATTTACAGGGCTGCATGAGTCATGGTCTCACTAGCCATCATTAGCTGAGGGAAACAAATGCTTTGTTATTTTACAAATGCTGCTGTAAATTATATTGATCACAGGTCTTGCTTCCTGTTGGCTGGGGTTTTTGGTTTGGTATAAATGTGGGGGCAGTGGACTGATGGTTAGATGAGTGGACTTGTAAGCAGAATTTGGTTTACCAGCTGTGTAGGAAATTTGGGTAGGGTAATGAATGTAAAATAAGCCCTGCTTCTTGACATCTAACATGAAAATGCCCTTGCCCTTATGCCAGTAGCAAGATACTGGTAAGCCTGTAAGCACAGAGTGAGATGGGAAGTAAAAGGAAGAGACAAGTTGATGGATAGGAGATGACGAAAAGGTTTTATCATTTATATTAAGAATGTCATCAGTGATGACGAGATGTCATCACCCTCAGACCGTTTTAAAGTGCATATTTTTGCCAGAAGTAAGAGTTGAAATGGAAATTTAATTTCGATTTCTATGTTAAAACTTTCATACTTTCATAGTGTGGTGCTATCACTAAAATAGGTAACCTGATTGTTATGAAGGCAGTGGACATTTGAAAAAAAATCTTAAGTCCTGCTCTCTGTTGAACTGTTTTATTATTTAGAGAACAACGTGACCTCCAGAATGGTATGTTCAAGGCAGGAATGTTTCCAGGCAAACATGATACAGTTATAAAGATTCTATGGGCCCATTACTTAATTTCTTCGAGTTTTTGCTCAGTCAGTATAGCTGATATAAAACGCACAACAGAATCAGGGTTTTAATCTGAAGTTATCCAGAAAAAATTCCAGCATTTTCGTATCTTACTTAAAATGAGGTTTTTGTTTTTTTCCCAAAATAATCAAGCCCATTTTACTGTGTTACCTGACGAACACATTTTCAAAATACTACAAGGCCTGTTAAATGTTGAATTATAAGAATAGACAGAATTTCAAGCTAAGAAATATTAAGTATAATTGGATAGAGGCTTATTGTAATACATTTGCACATGTGACTCTTTACACCTGGATGATTTTGTTCAAAGCTCCAATCTTTTTTTTTTCTCACCATTTAGTATACCAGACGTCTCCAAATGTAATCTAGTCATTGTGTTGCACAACACTAGCAATCAAATGATAAATATGAATGTGTAATACCTTATAAGCTTTAACACACAGCCTCTTTGGGATGGGATGTACGCATGGGTCAAGTCTTGATTTGCCTCCCTCCAGCTGTTCAGTATGAAAGATTTGTCTCGATGAATTTCAGTCACTGTTCATCAAAGCAAATCAAGTTTATCTGTAAAGTATCTTTTAAACAACAAGGCAATTCAGAGTAATTGCATAAGACAGAAAGGCATTGAAAAAAAAATTAAATAAGGCTACACAGTGTAGCTATTTCACTCTGTGGTCACAAATGCTGAGCAATGCATGATTTTGCAAGTTGGCGAGAGCTCAACCGTCTGCATCTATAAAAACCAACGCTGGCATTCTCACTGATGATAGATAACATCTGTGTACATCAGGTCATCTTTGATCTGAATATGATGAGAGAGTACTTTGAAATAAGATAAACAACAGCAGAGAGGCGTAATACTTCTGTCCAGGAGAGATGACACGTATCTGGCAGGACACTGGGGAGGAAAACAATACATAAGCGGGAATTCAGTCGGGAACGGTTGAGAAGCTCCTGTGAACTGAAAAGGCCTGAGAAGAGAGGATGGAAGAGAATGATTGAAAACAGATATAGTTGTCCTGTCAAAAGAGGGCAGAAGTCCAAAGCCAGTTGCATATAACTATCATTCTCCCGTCACCATTTGAGTAGTACTGTGACAGACCACTGGCTTGTACCTCAGCACAATTGTTATTGTTAATGTGTCTGTCAAAGGACAAAAACTGCTATTTTTATTGCTTACTCATGTGATACATCTTTGGGTAGCTTAGATTCTTGTGTTTTTCTTTCCCAGGCAGATGAAACATCCAGACAATCCAATCAAAAAACACTGCTGTTACATTATTCAAAATTTTGCCAGCCTTTTCCTTTTTTTTCTGTTGGTATGACTTGTATACATGTAAGTATCTTTCATGCTTAACACCCCGAAAGCTTGGATTCTTTTTATTTTTATTTTATTGACAGAAAAAAATTCAAAAATGAAAAGCTATATATAGCTTTAGTAAAAAAATTTATGGCCTAAATTTATATGGACTTAAAATAAATGATGATACTAATCCAGATAAACATGTTAAATGGGCTTTTATTTATAAAAGTGTCTTGACATACCCAAAATATAATTTTCTGTGTTATCACTTACTATTAATTTTGGCTCAGATATGGCTGTGTTTCTGTAGGCACCTGTTTGCAAAAACAAAATTATGTGTATATAAAAAAAAACAACTCTATTTCAGTGTTCACACTTCTATTTCTCAATGCCAGCAGCACTCAGAGTGATCCTGACTGAAAACAGAGTGTAACACTTCAAAAGAAAAAGCCATGCATATGCTGGTTGAAGAACAGCTTTCAATTTACCTTGAATATGCTTTGGAAAGGCGTTTTAGTCTAATTTGGTCCAATTTTACCTTCCCTCTTACAAATTTGCAGTGGCATTATATGTTTTGAATAAAACCGCTTGTTGTCTGGATGCTGGCTGAAAAAATGTTGTTTTAAAATGTTGTAGGAAGAGGGTTGGAGATGATGGTTGTGCATATGAGACTCTTGAATTTTACATCCCAAAACTGAAGCTCTCATCCTATTATCCCAGGTTTGCCTCAGGTTATGTAAGAAGGGAAGGGTGTTGTAAAAGTCAGTATGCCAGGATCAAAATACACAATATTTGTGGCTTTTAAGATTAAGCCGATTAAGCCAAAGCTTTTGAAACTGTAAGGTGAGAGTTCTTGAGAGGGCATGGAGAGATGAACAAACATAGTGCCTGAAGTGAAAGGGTTAGTTGCTTTCTGGCGTTCTGAAGCCAACAGAAGGTTAATACTGTAGTTTGGCCTTTGACTTGGTCCACTGATCAACATGGTCAGCAGCTTCAGCTGCAACAGTGGATGTGACACACAGCTCATAGTAGGAATTAAGATGCTTTAAAACCCTGTTTTTTGGAGAAGGATCTGTATCATGAAATACAGCATTTAACTTTTTAGACCACACAAGAAAATGGAAAATAAGAGCTATAATATGTTAGTTTATTGTTGGGTTGTTGTGAGGTATTCCAGGTGCTGTATTGATCTGTGCCTTTTTTTTCTCCTTGAGCTTCGAGTCTTGGAGGTCAAGTCATTACAAGACTTATTTTTTTTAGTCTGATCTTAATGTGTAGGGGAGGGACAGCACACGTTCACTGTTTCAGTATTTAAGCAAGAACTGGAAGTCACAAGATTAAAAAAAGTCACAGTTTTAGGAGTAAATGTTGTAGAGAAAACAGATGAAAATTGTTTTACAAAAAAATCATAGTTGTTTAAAGTAAGACATAATAAATTTACTAAGTGCACAATTTTAGTAAAATTTTGATGCCTTGTAAGCAATAATCGGGACTGGTGGGATATTGAAAACAAAGTAGGCAAAATGAATGGATCTGTCAGACAGCTGGAAATGTGATTTCTTTGGCTTCGGATGATATGCACACTTTACTGAAGTGTATTTCCTCATCTGTGCTTCACTACACACACACACCACCACAGTTAATTACAAAGAGCAGATACTTTTCAGCCTTAATGTTTTGGCTGTACACCAGATGAGCCTTAAAAACACCAGCACAGAGAAGTGAAATTGTCTCATTACCTACTTGGTTTAATTTAAACCCTTTTCCTTCTCTTGCTTCTTTTTTTTTTCTGTTTTACTGATGAATAAGAAAAAGAAATTAGGAAAAAGTTTATCTCTTACTTACAGTCCATATGCTAAGGCAGAAAGTGAAAGTGGCTGTAAAAGTTCTCTCTGCATTACTGCTGCACTGGGACGGCAGGGACCCCACACCCTGTCATGTGTCCTAACTAAAGAAAGCTTGTATTAGACAGCATGGCACACACGGGTGTCATTAATATGTCTGGTGGAACTATCGAGGGTCAGGTAGTGAAAATGTGATCCAGCACTCTAACACCCAGTACGGACATCAATAGCACTTCACCTAATACACTTGGGGAAAATTCGAGTCCCCACTTTCTCTGCATAGACACCATAATAGGCAATTAAACAGCTCATCCTGAAGAAGCACAACAGTGTAGATGAAAAAGAATAGAGCATTTAGAAGTTGACTAATTAGCACCACATCTGGATTTGAGCCAATGCCATGTTTCTCTTTCTTATCTATTGAACTCTGGCAGCTGATGAGTGGGTGTATGGATCACAAGTGCAGCTTTGAAAAAGTGACTTGTGTTACATTTCACTGAACCATGTTCCATTATTGTTGTTGTTAATCATGTTGTGTTTGAGCAGGTAATGAAGTTTCTGGGGTTGAAGAGCGCAGTCATCCATCCTAATAATGGTGTTCGTGGTGTACTTTACATGTTATTGTCTCTTACTTAGCTGTTGGAAATAGGTTTTCCAATAGGTCAGCGCAAACAATATGACAGCCAAACACATTAGAGTGTGTGTTTGTGTGTGTCTGCAACTGTGTAATAAGAAAGGGTGTGGGGATATGACAGCATGATCAATGTAATCTATTTACTATCATTATTATTACTGGTGGTTATAGTTGTAGTAGCAGGAGTAGGGTTGCTTGCTCCTTATCTGGTCTTCAAGCCTGGAGCCTTGTATCACAAGCCTCTCAGGTAGCAGGTGTGTTTCGCAGCTCTGTTATTGTAATCCAACCTCTCTTGCTGAGATATGACCAGGAGCCTAACTCTGTTTGAATATAGTAAACACATCCTGTTGTAAGCATTTTCATACTTAAGGCCAAACCTTGCATTACAATAATAGCTGTCGTGACATGAATGTGCTTTTTTTTTTTTTTTAATTTTCTGAGATGAGGGGGGCATAGAAGAGCTAAGTGAATGTTTGTCATTTAGCCAAACATAATGTCAGATACCTCATATATAAGCAACACACCCTCATAATGGTTGTGGACCACTCTGAGGTCAGTTGACATTAATTATATAGCAAATAAAAAAAACAAATCTGTTTCAGGGCTCCTTCTGGGTGCAGGGGCTCCTAATGTTTCGCAGAGTAATGAAAATGTTCAATCACACTTAAAGCCAGTGTATTATGGCCCTCAGGACCACCGATATGCTGCAGAGTTCACAGTGTTAAAGGTGATCTGGCAAGAGGTGATGAACGCTGGGTTGTGTGCATGTTGGCTTACCAGTAGATCTTAAACCTGGTATTAAAGAAAAGATTTTAAGCTGTTGCTTTTCTTTCATTTTTGATGATATTGTATTTGCTGAAAAAAAATATTTTAATGTTTAATTTTTTCCCTTTGTTTTTAATAATGGAAGTCTACTGGAGGAATTTTCAACCAAACTTGGTTTTAACCTTTCATCCAATGTTGTTTTATCAACTCTATCCTAAGACATGCCTACAACATACATCTGAAAACTAATAACATTTGAGAAATCAGTTAAGGTGCCCTCATGAATTGTCACATCTAATAAGCAACATAAAGCTACTTTCCAGCTTGAACGTTTCCCTTCATATATTTAAAAAAAATGCGCTCCAACCCAGAACCCACCAGAACCCAAGAGATTATCCTCTGCATTTGCAGTAATACAGTAGAGTCAAGTTAAAATACATTCAACTCAGGCCTCAGTTCACATCGTTTATGTTAAATCTACTAGCCTTGTGTCTTTTATTCAAGCTGAAACACTTCATACAATAGCACACTAAACACTTAGGACTAACCGTGTGATTATTTTACATGGTAAAGCTCTTGTTACTTGTGCTTCTGTGAGACCTGCTGTGCACGGGGCTACTAGTGCAACTGAAGCAAATTACACTGTAAAAAACGTCCTTTATCAACTTGTCATGGATATATATAGTAAGAACGGGAGCTCTTATACGGTTTAATATTAGCACAACTTGCTATAGCCATATGACTTCTTAGTTCTTCAATTATTCCTTTCTTTGATATCTTTCTTTCTTTCTTCCCTGCTGTTAGTTCTTATCTTTGATTTTCTTTATTATTCCTTCACTTGTTCTTTTCTTCTTTCTTTACCCTCTCTGGACTTTCTTTCTAACTCTCAGTCCTCTCTTTCTCTCCAATCTTAAATTCTCTCACTCATGGACTTGTGACTCGACTACTATTATTATAGCTGTTACTCTTTTAGCTTTCCATTCCTTTACAGCTTTTACAAGCATTAACTCTCAGCTCTCAGTAATCATGTTGCATTCATCTTGAAAATGCACTTTCTTGTTTATTGTAACATTCTGGTTGATATTTTTCCCATAACTCTCTTTGACATTCTTCCTTTTATTCTTTGCACTTGTTACAAACAGAAATGACCAACTCATAGTAGGTTATTATGCCCAATTCTGTTGCTTTGGGGTTACATGTGCAATGGGTTTGATTACTCATAATAAAAAAAATGACAGCATTACAGCACCTCAAAAGTGAAGCCACAACTTAATTGTCCTCTGTTATCTGGCTGCAGTGTGGTCATAAATCCCACTCCTCCATGTCAGCTGATAATAGCGGATTTGACTTGGTGCATCAGCCCAGCATGGCGGGGATTTGCATCTCCAATACAACAGGGCTCCCGCTGGGAGATGTGTCTTCAACTGATGACACACTTGTCCTGAGGTGATTATTACTTTGCTGAGTGTTTTTCTGTCAAACAGCATGGCAGGTAAAAGAAGTTGTTTACCTGTTGGAGGTGAACTGTCTGCAAAGTGCAATAAGTTGTTGTCTGCATCTCTTCATGTAACATCTCACTTTGCCTGCGTCACCTCGTATTATTTCTCCTTGCAGTTTTAGTAGACATGTTTTTATTAGGAAAAGCAACTTATAAAGCTCTGCAAATGTCGTAATAAACACGTTTCATTAGCCCTGTTATCTTGTTATTTAAAAAATAATAATGTGAGGCAGCAAAATCAAAAAATGTTGAGTTTCTATCAGCAGTAACTTAATTCGTATACAGCTGAATATGATCAAGCAGTGAAACAAAGCAGATATCTGAAGTACAGAGTGACACAGGAAAGAAAGTAAACATCAAACCACAGAGATTCATTTCAAAGATCCAAAAGTTCTAAGGGTAAATGCATATACTTTCAAAAAAGTCTGCTGTTCACAGACATTAGTTGAGTTCTATAACACATATTTGAGGGCGAGAAAGGGGGGGTCATGGTGGGTTGGCCACAGTTTGCAAGATGTCACCACATCCTGCTTGAAGGCAGGTCTGTTTTGCTTTACTTCAGAGACGGGTCATCATGTGCGGCTTGGCACAACTAGGCTTCTTATGAAATGCAAATCAGTGCAACATGGTGACATGGAAGTACAACGACAAGTAACAATCAAAAACCTCATTAGATAATAAAGAAGGAAAATTTCATTTCATTCAGATTTATTTTTCAGTAAAATCAAGGCACCTGATTTATTTTTGTGAGTGAGTTGACAGAGTTTGACACATCAGATATGCAACCAAACTGTTTTCATTTTTTAACAGATTATTAATGTGTACGGAAGCTTTATTTGGTCGGAGTGTACATGTAATTTGTCTGCCTAATTTCCATCACATAGTGAAGCTGAAAGGAAAAACACGACAAACATAAATCTAGATCCCTGGAAAGAAAGAAGGGATTATGATTTTCACTTGGACAAATAGATTTTCCTACAGTTTTTTTTCACATAACAGTTAATTCACTGTAATGCAAATGGATAAATAATGAACAGAGGCCAAACAAGAAGTCCATTGTTTAAAGATTTTATTTCTATAGTCAGATTTGTGTGGCACTCTATCTTTTGTGCTGTACGAGTAATTTTTCATATTTTCAGCATTTATCAAGCCTATGCATTCAAAATTGAAGATTACAGAACTACACATGCCATGGATGAATTAGAGAGCCGGAGACAGATAATTTGCTGGTGCGCATGTGACACAGTTAGTTACAGCCAGTCGATATGTGCGACAGTGTAACTGTGTGTCTGAAAAGCAATTTAAGAACAAATTGAATGCACTGAAGAAAAGAAAAAAAACAACAATGCTTTAAAGTAGGACATACATTTACTGTATATACATAGTTTATGGTAATGCAATTGGCTTGCCTGCACCCTGGCTGGGATGATGATGATGAGGTGCAAATCTAAAAGCCATTACACCTCCCTATGAGTTCTATTATCACCGCTGACTGATAATTGCATTGGGCTGTGGTGCTACGGTGCTGGTGCCTTTCTTTATGGTGCGACCCGATACGATCTTTGGGCGCACTGGTGCGAACACTGTGGACTTTTTATGGTGTCCTTTTGTGTGACATGGGCCAGACAGAGCTGAGACTATGAGATAGGAAAAGGAAGAAAAGGGAGAAGAAGTTAATGTTAATTAACAGAAAAGAATGAAAGTGGGGAGAGCAAAATCAAATCTCATTTCATTTATGAGAATATTTACGGGTCCTCTGCTCTCTTTTTATCCATCCTTTTCTTTTAAAAAAAGAGAATGATGAGGCTGGGTCATGCAAGGACAATTGAGCGAATAAAGGTGAACTTAAATGACATTGTCTCCATACCATCATTAATTTAATGCTGTTATTACTGGTGTAAGTGGGTTTTCATCTCGCCATAGCCAGCGTTCAGTCACTGATATTTAACCCGTGAGCTTGAATAGAAAATTCCCCAAGGAAGGTCTGTTTGTTTCAATGGACATTTTTATTCTGTAACAAAAATAATGAGGCAGCTGTAGCTAAGAGGTGAGGATAATAAGCCTGTGGTCACTGGTGAGATACTTCACATAGCTGACAAACTCCTGACAGGAGAGGCAAGTGAACACACTCCATTAACTGATCAACTACCACTGAGATGCCTCAAAGCAAGGCACTAAACTTAATTAATCCAGCAGTGTTACCCATCCGGACAAGTCTCCGGTTGTATTAGAGGGCTCCAGGGTGAATATTTGTGTTATTGCATAAAATGGACAATTTTGCTTGAAAAGCCAGGAAGTATGCTAAGTCAGCTTAGCCTGGATAAAAATTAGATAAAAGTCAAAAAGATCACTCAAACACAGTGTTCAGGGCCTATTAGGACTGGGCAATATGGAAAAATCGTATCACTATATAAGCAATGCACTATACATGTATTGTTATGTAACAGTACAACATGTTTAGATGTAAATAAAGCTAGCTGATCTGGATATACAATATTTTTGAACAAATACATTCACACTGACACTGCAACAGTTTGACTGTTGATACTTTCAGTAATTAAATACACAGTGACATTTTGATAAAGTCATGAGCAATGCTGATATTATTTTAAAGTGGATAAATACATATAGAACAGCTAGAACAGTTTGGTAAGTTCAGAAAATTACATCACATAGCTAGAAAAAGACAAGACTTATGCCATACCTATATACGACGATATCCAAACAATATCCAAAATTATCTCATGTCACGATATCGAGTTCATATCGATATAGTGCCCACAACTCGTAAGTATTACGATCCATTATTTTTTAATTCATGTCACTTTTTTGCATCTTACTACTAAAGAAACATCAAAAACTTAACATGCAGTAGATCAAAGGTTTCTTTGCATGAGTTCCCAAGCCTTACAAAAAGACCGGTCAATATCACCGTTCACATGTACAAGGATCAGGCCAAGCAGTCAGGAGGTAGCTCAGCTCCCTCTCCCCTGAGCCCTGAAAAAAAGATGCATCTGCACTTATTCTCTTTCTCTCATGCCTCATCATTACCTCAGAGACCTCCCTCTGTCTCTCTCTCATTTCGTCTTGGTTGTCCATCACAGACTCTGCTTTGATATTCATGTGTTCCATGATTGAGATGCAAAAGAGATAGTTGCAAGGCCCTAGGTCATCCTCCTCTCCTCCTCTGTTTCCTCTTCACCTCCTGCACCTTTTCATCCTCCTCTCCTCTCCTCCCTATCCTCTCTACTCCTCTCCTCTTTCGCCTCGCTACAGTCTCTCCACTACTTCTTTAAAGTGGTATGACTGAGTTTTTGCTGGCATCGCATCATTTATTTAATGTGATTCACATAATAATCATCTATTTTAACCACAGGACATATCATGTTTTGCTCTCAGGTCAGCTTGGGCTGGTTGAAAGAAGGAAGAAAGTTCAGACAATCCTTTTCTTTTCTCTTATACACTCTTTACATCCTAATTTTTACTGCATATTACATTTCGACCAGACACACACTTAGTTTCTGTGAAGGTAATTCAAAGCCTCGCAACTTGTCAGGTTACAAAAAAACATTCTGTCTGTTAGCCTACAGTCACTTCTGGTCCTGTTTAAAGAGTTGCTAATTTGTCCTTCATGATGACTTACACCTACTTTTAATTCTTGAGCTTGTCTTAGGTTGGAAGAAAGTTTTGACCCACTGAGAAAAAAACACATTTGAGAAAGAATTCAGGCGAAGCCACTTGATCCGGCTTTACTGTGGATTTGTGATTTCTTCCTGCAGACTGAACTAAACTGAACCTTTACCCTTTTTTGCCTCACATTGTCTCTGGGGGGGTGCTCTTATACACATTTTTGTTCAGTTCTTTTCACATATTTGTTTTCTGTGTTTTTACAAATACTGCAAAAAATGGTGAGATGTCCTGGCTCATTTTTCTGAAAAATATGCTCTAATTTCTGTCTCAAACTGTTAGTTTACACCCACGCTGCTGGGAATCTATCTCAGACACACACACCCATTCACACATTCTCATACACACACACACGCACACACTCTCTCAAACAGATACTCATATCTTGTAGCGCTTGTAAACTGTGATGCAACTGCAGCCTTTTGATCCCTAGGTCCTCATAGTTGTAGGAGGACAAGTTGTGCAGACCTCTGAAATGTGTCAGCCCCCCCCCAACCCCCCCGGCCGCAGCATTTGCACCACTGACCTTTTCAGACAGGCATGCTTGTGCTTAGCCCCGGCCACGTCTGTAAAGCCAAAGCCAATATCCAGTGATTTATTTCATTTGGCTGCTCGAGTACATCCTCTCGGCCGCCTTAGGCAAAGATAAAGCTGCAGCCTGAGCCCTGGGGTGATGCTGTGGATGTCCTCCCTCATCAGCTCTCAGCCACTGTCACATCCTTCCCCCCCTGCACATAAAAACACCACAGACACAACAGCAAAGGACAGGGATCAGCATTAAGAGGTTACTTGTGGCTTGTGCCATGTCTAAGCTTCACATTAGGGTTCTGGAGTAGGGCCAGACACATTGACTGGGCCACTTTAAATAGTAAAAAAAAAACAAAACACGGCATAGTGGTCAGTAGGCTGCTGTCTGACAACCAGGCCGTATCTTGGGGGCTAAAACCCTGCTGTCTTTGTGTTACCGTGAACAGGAATGGCAGGGGAAGGAAACAGGGGGTAGAGGAGGTTGGAAATGGGTTTTGGAGGACATGGACCTATAGAGCTTTGCCTGCAGCAAGAGCATTTGGTATTCACCCTCCGAGGGTTGTGTCAGCAAACTCTCAGAGGTCAGCATGAGAAAATGCATCCCTCCCACACACTCGTATTCTCTGAGATTGGATAAATATCACAAAGTTCTTAAAGAGAGGACCTTGGAAGTCCATTTCACATAACACAGTAAATTGTTGTCGATTGTTTGCACCTCACAGCTTTTCTGAGGCTTCAGGCACTATTTGGTTTATAATGGTGATTTTTTTTCCCCTCTTTTGGCTAAAGCAGTAGTAAACAGTAACAGTTGTGTTCAGATGAGGGAAAAATGTTCCAACAACTATGGGGGATGTCAAAAGCCACTGCTGCCCTGCAACGTAGCATGCGTACACTAAACTGTGTGTAAAAAACATACAGCTCTTTTAACTTTTTTTTGTGTATTTGTGATTCTAGACTTTGTGGGGTTCATATTGTCTCTACATCTCTGTGTTGCCTGCTTTTGTGATGTTTTATTGTGCTGTTAAAAGTGACAGTTGTTTAACTTCTAAAGCCTAATACTTCTTGTTGCACCAGGCCCGGCGTCCATAGCTTTTTTTTTTTATTGTTGGTCATTTGTGTGTTATTTTTAGAGTTGTGACCATTTTCTGGTTAACTGTAGTGAATATTAAAGCAATTTTGAGCTTGGTGATGTGATGTGTTCACGAGTGTTGTTGAATTGATATTTAGTGCAGTTGTAGCCGACAGGTGTTCCTTATAGTTTAATGCCATATTTTTATGAAAGCTCTGTCTGCCAGGTCTTAAATCTAAACATCAGTCATATCAGCAACTACTTTTAAGAAATTGTTGCTTTTTTTTGGCTTTGAACAAAAATTCTAAATTGAGAACTATAAACATGAACAAGTTATTTTCATTCCGGAGATGAAAGCACTGAGATGAAAAACAAGTGCAAGGAATACAGAACCTAAATTAGATTATAGTTTATCTCTATTAGTGCTGTAGCAAATATCATTTTTTGACATTTAAAGCTTCTACTGAGGTTTGGAATAAAGATTTAACATCAAATTTTATGACTTCATCACCAATCCCTCCCGATAAAGGTGAATTTTCAGCTTGTATGAATTCTCATCTCATTGCTGGTCTGAATCCTTTCTAAACCTCATAAAAAGATGAACATTTTTATTTGTTGGATGGCTGGGTGACATTCAAGACTATGTCATGCTGTCTTACGCTTAATATAATGGTACAAGGGCAGATGATTTGAAAGACTAGCGTGATAATAGATGCCTTTGATTGGAGGATAGATGTGACGAGATGTCATCTGTAACTAGGTGCAGGCACTCTGTTCCCAACGCATGGTTAAATGATACTGCCAAGAATTTTTAATATGTGGGTTTGGTAAAGTATTGTGACTTCAAAATGAATTTTAATGCATGCAACTCATCACCAAATCTTTTAAGAAGTTAGTTTCTTTAACCATTAATGCTCAAAAAGTCAACTGACAATTGCTTTTGAGGCCCCGAGACAATAAAGAGGGCAGGAAAAAAAGTCAGAAATCTCCTGCCACCATCACTGCTGCAGTGATTAGCCCTGTCTTTTAACTCTCCTCTCATCATTCCCTTCTTTCTTCTCCAACCCAACATTACACATTGCCTTTTTTCTCTTTTTATTCTCTCAATCTTTCATGGCACTTTTATTTTTACTCTGCAGTGTTAAAGGCAGATGGGCATACATTAAGAATCATATGCTTTCACATCTTTTTTTTTACACGTATTGCTGGTGCAGTGAGAGCAGGGCGAAGCAAAAGAGGGTAGTGGGTATAAGTGGGTAGTGGGCAGGCACAGCACTGAGTGAACGTGGACAAGAACCAGACACAAGACACAATTACAGCAAGTTTTGGATTTCTCCTCCTTTCCATGTAGTACCATGGAAAGTGAAAGCTGAATAAGGGGAGAGTGTTTTTTAAAGAGACCTTGTCACTTTGACAAATGGTTGTAGATGTGAAGATTTTAGTCCAAAGTCACCATAAAGATGCACGAGATTCATATAAAAAGAAAAGATGATTACATCTAACTATATTTTAGAAGCTCAAATTAATCTTTGGAAAATTTCCCGCACATGATACCAACGCTGCATAGATGGATGCTCGTGGGCATTTCTCCAGATGGTGTGTGTGTGTGTCTGTGTGTGTGTGTAAGTGAGTGAGTCTGCCTTCTTCTGTATTTGTACTTTGCCAAATGTATCCATTTAGACTGTTGTGAGGTACCAGTAACACACTCTGTAGATGCCTGTTTTGCATTTATTTGGACGCAGACAAAAAACAACATGGAAAATCATGAATTTAAAGGATCAAGGTCATTGTCTAATTTTTGTGGAGCACTCTTATTATGAAAATGTGTTCATAAATACAACAAATCTATAACAACGTAAATTTATTCATATCTCATTGTATCAACAGGGGTCATCAGATGAATTTTGATGAGTGCAAGGACTACTTTCTCTTAAATATTACAAGTCTTAGGGAATATTTTACTCATTAAACATATTAATCAGTGCAGTACTTGAGCATGAATACCTCCCACTGTGAGTTTATATTAATCTCATTAGTCCATTAGTAAACTTAGTCCAATCAGATACAGTATTTATATAAACATTATTATATATCAAATGTTGTGATGTGACTGAACAAAAGGTATAGAATGTATCTGTTCAGTACAACTTAATGTTATTGTAAAGCAATATAGAGATACTTACGGAAAGTTCAAGCTCCCTGTCAAAGATCAATGTCTCTCAATGAAGAAATTTATATTCAGAACAAATTTAATTAAAACTTGGGATATGAGTTTGAAATTGAAAAGGATTTTTGCTCATGAGTGATAATGAGGTATTTTGAATATTGACTTGTTATCATATGTTCCCTGTGTAATAAAATCCATTATTTCTTACTCCCGAGCAGTGTAATTTAATCAGCGTAATTCAGTGTATAAATGGTACAAATCAACCTTTGCACTCTTATTGTTTTTGAAGATCTGAAGATTGAAATTAATTTATCTTGTGTGATGTAGATGGGGACATAGTCATTTACAGTTGCAGAGTTTTGTAGAGGGCCTTTAGGGGGTTGAGACGATGTATCGCGTATGGTTTTGTCTTAAAAAAAATACTGAAGACATGAACTCATTCAACCAAAGCAGATGTACCTTGAGATTGTAATTAACCTGTCTTAGTTTGTGGCAGACTCAGAGAGAGTTCGTACCTTTAATGAGAGATCGTTTGATCACACAAAAGAATATGAAACAAGTCGAATCTCTTTCATGTCTGTACAGTTTGAATATTTCAAAGGCATTCGTCAGTCCATCCACCAGTGGAGATATTCGCTTATTATGTGTTCCTCTGTGTCGCAGACAGGCAATGATCGCCTTAGGGTACGCGGCCACAGTGTGTTCACAGATTGGACTTCATTAAAGCATAGAAGATTGCACCGGACAGGGATCACTGAGCTCCTCTCTCTCTTTTCCCCCTTCATTCTGTCTCACTTGACAGACCGAACTAGTGTCCCGACGGCAGAGATTAAATATTAAGAAAGAAAAAAAATATATATAATGTTCGTATGAAAAATGGTTATCTTATTAAAACTTGAAAGAGTGATGCAAACGAGAAGGGGGTTCTCATCACTGGAGTTGGAGAATATGACCAGCAAAACTACCAGTTCGCCAGATGGCTGCCAAGTCTGTGACGCTGTGTGTGTGTGTATTTATACATGTGTGAGGTGCTGGTCATCATAGGCCTCGGGCTAAGTGTATTTATGTCACACTCATGAAACTGTCTTTACCTTTCTGAGCCCCCAGCCCAGATTAATGGTAGCGACCACTGACTGTAAAAGGATGAAACGCAGCTCTTCTCAAGTAAAACCAAAACAATCAATGCCCCCCCTGTTGCCTTGCTGCTGCATTATAGATCATAAATCCCACCTTCT
>JAQMCX010000028.1:7800205-7831757 GCA_029814765.1 Acanthurus leucopareius | reverse complement strand
TCTCAAGTAAAACCAAAACAATCAATGCCCCCCCTGTTGCCTTGCTGCTGCATTATAGATCATAAATCCCACCTTCTTCATGTTAACAGATGGGACATGATTCAAACTAAATAGACAAAGAACACATAAAATTTATTCCTTCCATAATGGTTTCTGTTATTTTAGGTAGTAAATATTTAAATGACCTTTTATCTGTTAAATTAGATTTTTAAACAGCTATTTTATGCTTAAAAGAGGAGTTGTCATGTCAGGATCGCATGTGGGCAGCTGTATGAACCTTAAACCTGCAGCTGCTTCTTAAATTTGCTGTCGGTATTCGTCGGTATCAAGAAAACTATGGCAGAGGATTTGGTGTAAAAACAAAAAAAAGTAAAAACAGCTATTTGGCAATGTTTCAGATTTAGCTTCAATACTAACAGGAACTGTGACAACCTCTTGTTGAGAAGGGAGAAGAAGTAAGTTATCCAAGTAGTTGGATTTTGAAGCCTTTTGTCTGCAGTACAATTGCAATTATCTGTGGCTTTGACCACTCGTTCTTGTTTCTCTTCCTCCTGCGAGGTTTCTACCAAATCTTCATTCGAAAAATGCTCAGAATGACTGTTTTTTCTTTTTTTTTTGCGCATTTTAGATGAAAAATATCAGTAAGTGCCAAACTCACTGAGACTTTGCATGTCCTGTGACTACTTGATGGCAAAAGTCATCTCATGTTTGCCAGATAAATGCTTTAAAAAAGTGAAGTCTACTCTGTGTGTTGATAAAATGTTTTGATAGAAAAAGAGAAATAATTGCCTTATTTCTCTAAGTTGAAGTTCCCATTTTAGAATTTTTATTTTTTTTGTGGTGGGGGGGATAATTGATTCCCACAAACACTTTCAAGGTAACATTCTTTAAGTGTTTCATTGTAATGACGACCAGAAAAAAGGAATGTCGCGATCTTCTTAATTCATGTTTTTACGCTTGATAACCGGAGAGATTGTTTCTCACTTTCCAGAATTGCAGATTGAGGGTTTGTTTGTGTTGGTGTGTGTGTATGTGAGTGCAAATGTGTGTCAGCACTTAAGTGCTGGAGTTTGATATTTCCATGTAAATGAGTGCTTGCTTTTCTGTGCCAGACTGAAACAGCATGAATAAACAACACCTGGACAGAGCAAGGAGGATCACATAGATAAAAGAGATGGGTGGTTTCCAACTGCTTCTCCTTTATTTCTCCAACTGAGATGTGGACAGACGTTGGAAAACAGATGACGTTACAGGATAAAGGTGCAAAATAAATTAGAATACCTGTTTCGTTTTCTGCCTCAGCTTTGTCTCGTTTTTTATCAGTCAAGGTGAGAGATGGAGAAGACAGAGGAAACAGAAGTGTAAGTGCGTGTGTGTATGCCTTTTATTACAGTTGATGTAACCGTAACAAATGCACATGTGGAGTTTTTATATTTACAACAGTGGTGTAAAAGAAGCCAAATAATTTATCATCATGTTGATTTCTTTTAGATTATTTTGACTAAATTACAATTCAGCAGCTGTGATGTAAAGGTAAAGGTAAAGCAGCTTCATTTTCGTTACGCAATGAATTGTACAGCAAAGTTGTGAGGTTAGAGTGTAGGGTTGGTCCTGAGCTGCTGCAACTGAGTGTGCAGCCACTCTGGGCAAACGTCCCCAATGTGCCTAACACGCATGTTTTGATAGTGGGAGGAAACCGGAGCACCCAGTGGTGACCCACATAGACACGGGGAGAACATGCAAACTCCACGTATAAAGGCCCTGTTCCAGCTGAGAATTGAACAGCTGAGGCAGCAGTGCTAACCACTAAGCCACTGTGATGCTGTATATATCCTGTAAAGTTCTTGCAAGTGCTCCTGTTGCACCCTGACAACAGGGTCCAGCTCTGAACTCAAGGCAGAGCCCACCTGTAACGTCCTGGCTGAGGCAACGTCCAGCTCTGCTCTGCTTTATCTTAATTGCTCTGTTACTAGTCTATCAAGCACAGCCCTCCATTCTCCAGGGTGCTGCTCTGTCCCTTAGTCACAGGGTTTATGGGGTGGGGGTTTTGCCTTGAGGGCAGAACCCACCTGAAGCATCCTGGCTAAACTAACACCCAGAGGCTTGCTCTGCCCTGCTTTTTTCTGAATTCCTCTCTTATTGCTCTGCTTTGTCTTAATTTCTCTGCTGCTCTATCTAGTGAAGTCTGGTGGTAATTTTTGTTTCCTTTTATAAACCACTGTAATTAGATTAGCTGTGAACTGCTGTTGTAATATGCTGTTAATAAAGCCACAAGCAAGAAGCTGTGAATCAGACTGACAGATGACAAGGAGCTCTCCATGGTTTCAGAATAGAACACTAGATGTGTCATGTCGTTGCTGTGATGTCATCACTGTGACACATTTAAAGTTGCTCTGTTGTAAAAGTGATGCAACAAATGCAAAGGTTCAAGTCTAATTAAATAACTTATAGTTTAAAAACAACCATAGTTGACAGAGGCAAAGGAATCCACGATCAGAAATCTGTTAACATTATATATTTGAAACCGCACTGAACTGTACATGTGTTGTATTTTGAGCTTAAGATAAAAAATGGCTTTCAGATTTGAGGAGGATCTCTGCTGTCCAGTCTGTAAGGAAATATTCAGAAATCCTGTTGTTCAGGCAGGTGGCCACAGCATCTGTAAAGTCTGTCTGGAGAGCTGCTGAAGAACAAAAACAATACAGTGTCCAGTTTGTAGAGGAATGTCTTTAAGCAAAAAACCCAATCTTAATCGGACATTAGAGATCTTGTGTGAGAGCTTCTCTTTGGAGAAAGAAAAGGTAGCTTCAGCACAACAACAAATGAAGTATGCAGAGGAACAGCTGCAGAGGGAAATGTCCTGTCACAGACAGCTAGAAACAGAGAATTGAGAACTTAAGGATAAGCTGGCTTCTGTGGAGAGAGACCTCAAATGCAGCATCATCCAAAGAGACTGCAAAGACATTGAGATTGCAAATTACCACCAACTCTACAGAGAAGAGCTTCGCTGCCACCAGGACTTGGCCTCTGAACTAGAGAGGACAAAAAGTCAGCTTGAAGATACCAGTTCCAGGTTGCTTACTGAGCATAGCAGATCTCTGATCACTGGCAGCCTTGAAGGGTCCTCACATGACATGTTCTGTTTGGTGAGCCACACTACTGACCCTAACCCTGAGCCTCAGCCTAGAACCCCCGCCCCCCCACAACCCTGTGACTGAGGGACAAAGCAGCATCTTGGAGAACTGGAGGGCTGCGCTAGATAGATTAGTAACAGAGCAATTAAGAAAAAGCAGAGCAGAGCTGGATGTTGCGTCAGCCAGGACGTCACAGGTGGGCTCTGCCTCAAGTTCAGAGCAGGACCCTGTTGTCGCAACAGGAGCACTTGCATGCACTTTACAGGAAATACATGGTCTGAAGACACATCACAGCTGCTCACAATAATGCTGTAATTTAATCATTCATAATAATCAAAAAAGCAACATTATGATAGATTGTTTGGCTTCTTGATTGCCAGTGTTGTCAAGTGCAACAACACAAGATTTTGTCTTTAGTAAGTAGTTTAACATCATAAAGGCAAGTCAGGTTTCTTTAGACCCTTTTTTTTTTGCTAAGTCGTCATACTGCAAAGTAGCGTTTCCAGATTGGACTTAGAAAGAACATCGTTCCTTCTTCAACAAGTCAGTGCTTTTTAAAGCTATTATTTAACAGTGAAATAGTAACATTATGTTGCATTAAATACAGACTGTAACAATACAGCAAAAGCCACCATTCAGTCATTCTGTATAACACCAAGAACACAACTCGGTACATATTTCTTCTCTGTTCTTATATCAAAGACAACTCATATAACACACATTGAACGTAACCACTCGGGAGCAAAGGTGGTGAGTCATATTTATTTTGCATCAGTTATGGATACAATGAAAAAAAATACCTCAACAGCATTTGTTCCGTCGTACTTATTCTATTTCATTTACATAATAATGTGTGTGTATTTTCTTGAACAACTAAAATGAAAAGAAAAGGGATGGCAGTTTATGTACTTTTCCAAGGTATGCATCCATGAACCAACATGTCACGACAGGGGCCCTGATCCACTGAGTAGCCATGTGTAAAATAAGTGGAAGCCAAACCGAGGGTCACCCATCAGAGTTTTCATCTTTCTTCCGATCTGACCATAACATCTTCCCTCTGTAAATTCTATTTGTACACATAGTTTTATTTGTTTTTTTATGTTCTGAATAGACGGCCATCTCTCCAGTCACTTTTAATTTTACTGGCCTTTTTTCAGGACCTTCTCCCTTGCTTTAATAAAGTCGGATGTTTTTGTCAATTTAATTTGTTATCTGGACAACATACATGTGGATGTAAAGAACATTTTAAAATAGAAGTGAATGGTCTTGTCTTGCGATGTCTGCCTCTTTATTGATCCTTTCGCCTTGCATGCTACGTGTTCAAAATGTTGAAAATTCCGAGCGCTGAGTGTTTTTCAGTGCACAGCTGTGAACATGTTGAAGTTAACGGAGATGATGTTGGTACTGCTGAGGAGAGCTATGAAAACAGATGAAAGGTCACAGTGTTTTGTTTGTTTGTTTGTTTTTATTCTTTCTAACTCAACAGCCAGTATTTTACACACCACTTCGAACGCCATTATTTGTATGCGTACTTGTTCCTGGAAGTTGTTCCCTAGCAACTTATTCTGATGGCAACGTTCACTTTATGAAAGACATAAAGACAAATATGGTTAATCTGAGACCTCTGTGTAATCTGTATTTTTTCTCAGCCAAGTTATGGTCCATATATCATCTGATTCAATATGATGACCATATTACAGACCAAAAATATTGTAATCAGTGTATTTTGACTGCAAATTTTGCATAACCTTGACCAAGTGGCAGAAACAAACTTAAAGAGATTGTCACAGTTCAAAAAGGCACTGATAAACAATGCTCTTCCAATAGGGGCTCCACATAAGAAAATGCTTATATAGGTTATAATTTTTTTTATTATTTGTAAATTATTTATAATATAACACTATTTATTTTACATCATTATATTATTTTATTTAGGTCATAATTTTATTAATTATGTATATTAATTATACATGATTATGTATATTAATTAATTATGTACATAATTTTATAATTATGTTGGCTTTACATAGGTTCTTTTGTATCCTGAGTCATTAAAAACAGATTCATCACTGTTCTCAAATTTTTAAGACCATCCAGATATGGAAGAAAATTAAGTCTCTTTTGAGAGGGATTCACTCTTTTATAATCTTTTTCCCTTCTCTTGTTAGCATGCATAAGACATACAAAGTGTTCTTTGGCCTGGAGAGCAATGTTAACCAGAATAGAAGACATCGGACGAGAGTCAAATAAAGAAAAACCTAATATAATTGCAGGATTGGTTTTAGAGAAAACGCTGCCTTCTTTTTTTTTTTTGGAGGACGAACCAACTACTCAGACAAAGTTATCAGTATAACATGTCTATTTTACTTTCCCCTTGAATGTCTGGCAATTGGCAGACAGACTACCTCACTTAACCTTGAATATAATAAATTGATGCTTGGAAAAATAAAGAAGGACGTCTTCCTACTAAATACAATTGTAGTCCCTTTTTAACAGAGAACAGAGTTGTCTCTTGCTTCTTATATGCATCAGAGTAAAAAGAAAGAAAAGGTCCACTACATTTTACTGCAGGGAGTTTCATTTCAATTTATGCTTTGTGCGTAGCATCACCTTCACCGTCCTGGGAGGTGTCTTTTCAAACAACCCTATACATAATGGATTGGTTATTTGAAATCTTGAATGTCCCAGTTAAGTTTGTGTCAGTTTAATTCATGAATAATTTCCACCTTGTTTTCCTAGGGCTTGTTACCACTACTCTCCTCACAGATCTTCTCTCTCCTTCTCGTCTTCTATGAGTGCCTCTCCTCCTCGGGCGCTTTCTGTTCATGAAAAAAACTACACCTTCTCTGTCTCTCTCTACTCTCTGACTGCAAACAATGTCTTCCTGTTTAGTTTTTTCCTGAACCTCAAACCCTCTTTGTGCCATTAATATCCTCCAGATGTTGCCTTGCGCAACTTGTTTTTCTATGTGAAAGACTTGCTTCTTTGAAGATTGTCAGGGTGACCCAGTGGCCAAGCCAGGATGCTGAGACAAACTTCACCAGAAATGGCCCACAGAGGAAAAAAGAAGATAAAGAGATAAACAATCTGGAGACGCTGCCTCCGTCACAGTATGCCCTTCAGAAGTGACTCTCTTTTTTATAACTATTTCTAGTAAGCACCGCCTCAGCTCCTCAGCACTCCTTGTGTTGTGTTCTTCTTAGCACAGAGGGGTATGAGCTCCTCCGTGGGGTTGGTCAATCAGTCATACTGACAGGCTAATAAAGGGTCTCTCTGTTAGTAAAGAGGGAATAGTAACCCACAGGTGACCGCTTTTCCATGTACTTCACCCTCTCACTGGCTCTCTTACCTTCTCGCTCTTAAAGCGGTCATTTTATTATCTTTGGGTTCTGTGTCCACTTTAGCATTGATCTTGGCTCACCTGTTTTTTAAAATGTGTTTTTTTTTTCATGTATTGTGGAGAGAACAGCAGGTTTGGAAAGAGAGGTGATCTTTAAGCCAGAGGATAACAAATTGAGAAGAAAGGTGAGAGGTATAAAGTCAGTGGCACAGCAGGCAGGTAATAGACAACATTTGTAAGACACACTTTGATGAGAAAAAATGGTCTTTACCTGCTGCAGCATTTTTTTCTGCCTTATGGTCATGTGGGCTGGTGAGAGTGGAGGGCTGAGTGCACATATCCAGTCTTTCTCTCTGTTTCCTTTGAACACTTTTCATTTTATTCCCTTTCCTGTTTGCATCTCCTCCCATCTCTACCTTCCTCAAATGCTCCTCCTTTCCTCGTTTATTCTCTTCTCTCTCTCTGTGGGTCTCAAGGCTGTCCTATGCCATTGCTGGACCCAACAGTGATTCAACCACTCAGGTGGCTCCAGCCAGGGAAATTGCAGCCATGCATCACCCCCTCTGTCGATTGACGATAGAAAAATTCCATTACAGTCCGTTGCATGTTTCTGGACAGATGTCCAAAAGAGAGGAGAAATGGAAGCTGGAAAGCAAAAGAAGAGATAGCAGGAATGTTTGAAGAGAGATAGAGAACAAGAGAGTATTTTGATAAAGAATGTCTGGCTGGGGGGACAGGCAGGATGAAAAGATAATGGCGAGAAAGTATTACGTTCACAATGCATCACCTTTATAACAGCAGAGCCGCAACGGGACCATTTGAACCTGTTCAGCTCTGCTCTTTAAGAAGCTGTTGTCAAGCAATTGTCAGTCATATCTGTAGATAGATTTTATTCTTATGTGATAGAAATCTTTAAAGTAAGTCCTAATGTGTCACTCACAAGACACCACACAGCTCCAGGGATGTTTTTGTGATCCCTGATGTCCCTGAATAGGTGGACAAGAAAAATCGAATTTTCACTACTGAAAATGACCTATATTTTCATTATATCAGATTCTCTTGTATACATACTCCTTTTCTTTATTGCAGCAGCTCAGCTCAGCGTACCCCGCTGTTGTTCAGAGCGAACATGAGAATGGTGGAGAAATCTGATTTAGGTGACTTTGACGGTTGGAGTCTGAAAGTTGGTCCAGGTATTTGCCTTTACACCAAAAGTGTTTGCTTCAGGTTTGGTTGGTTTGGCCTTGTGTTAAAACTGTTAACTTAACTTGGCGGCAGATGCTGTTCAGTTGAAGTGCGAAAACGAAACGGAAGAAATTGTTTTGTTTTCAATTTCATTACGAATTCAAAGACGAACTTTTAAATGTATCTCATGACGCATCTCATCTCATAGAGAAAATCACAACCACCTTTGTTTGGCCAAGTAATCGTACACATACAAGGAATAAAAAGCATCGGACAGAGATGCCATCTCCACTTTCCTTCCATTCAGTCCTCATAAATCTAAACAATGACAACACTTGCATCAGAATACTGTTTGTTGATTTTAGCTGAGCATTCAACACAATCCCCCCTCATGACTTTGGTTGAAAAAACTAAGCACTCTGGGGTTAAGTATCACACTCTGCAACTAGATATTGGACTTCCTCTCAAACACACCACAAACTGTTTGGATGATGTCCCCTCGACTCCAATGCTCAATAACAGAGTTCCCCTAGGTTTTTGTTTAACAGACCCCTTCTGTTCTTGCAGTTTAGCTGTGATTGCTTACCCCAGACGAGGAGAGAACTCCACTGTAAAGTTTGTGGATGACACTGCAATCATTGGCAAGCCTCGAAGTAGTACACAGAGAAGAACCTTCTGCTCAGCATCAGCCCTAACAAGAGACTGATTGTGGAGTTTAGATAAAAGGAGAGATCAGTGGAGCTCAGGGGGGAAGGTGAAGAGTTTTGTGTTACTGGGAAAAAAACAACATAACGTGGAAAATGTCATGGATAATACTGATCTCTACTCTGATTTAAAAAAAGAGAGATAATAAGTAAATATACAAATATTCAAAAAAGACAATTCTTTACATAATAAATTAAAACTTCAAGAGAAAAGCAATGGCAGAGTTGCTACCTAACACCAGACTAAAGGGAAGCTTTCACAGGTAACAGGACTTCTGAACTCATTCTCTGCAATAATAAAAATGTCAAAATAGTTTTATTTGTATGTACCTTATAATATTTCTCTACTCACAAAATTCTCTGCCTTTATTATGCATAGAATAGTGGTGTAATGAGAGTAGACAGACTTGAAGTGACCCTAACCCAAACCCTTGCCACAGTTGTCTTGGGTTGTCATCTTTTCTGGACAACAACAATTTCAAAACACCAGCCAACAGGGTAGTCAAGAAGACGAGCTTTTCAAAAACTGTGAATAACAGCAAGAGAAGGAAACATCCTGTTAGAATAAGTCTTTTCTTAACATCAAAAACCTTTTAAAAAGGCAATAACAACTCAAAAAAGAGCATGTTTTAGAACAGTAGTATGCAGAACGGCATCTCTGTATGCACAGAATGCTGAACCTTACAGGGGGAAGGACTACAGCAACAGAAGACCACACCAGGTGGTGGTGTAATGGTGTGGGTAATATTTTCTTGGCACACAACAGGTCTTACAAACCCAGGATTGTTCACATGCCACAGCCGACTTGAATGTAGTTGTTGCATGAATGTGCAGCTGAAAACTCTGCACGAGGATATCATGTCAACATGGACCAGAATCTTGTACATAGAGTTTCCAGTGCCTTATTAAATCCCGAAGAAAGGCTTTTTACAGGATATTCTGGAATCCAGTTTTACGTTCCTGCATGAATGATGTACCTAATAAAATGGCCACAGGATGTTTAAAAATAAAATAGTACAGCGAAGGATGATATACGTGGTGGAACACTTTCTACACAACATGCAGTAATTGTAGTCTTAAAATGTCTGTCATTGCAGACTGAGAGATAGTAGTCTGCTTGTCAGATGATGTACAATCTTGTACACAGCGGGGATTTATGGTTTGTGCCCTTTAGCTATTACATATAATAATCATCAGTTGAAGCCGTGTTTCTGAAAAGAATAGGAACTGTTGTTTCCTGTTGCGAGAGAGTCTTTGGTTCTTTAGTCACAGATTGTGAGTGATTTCCCATAAGGCCTTTAGTTTGATCCACTGCTGCAAGAAACTCTAAGAAACCTCATTTCCTTATATTCTGGAACAGATGAAACCTGTTCTTCTTTTGTTTTGCCATTTGGCGGCATGGCAGATGTTATGCAAAATCTGCACCAGTGTAGTCAGGTGAAGCTTGGCAATGTATCTGCCAAATTTAGTTTTAACATAGTAAAGTATTTAATGTTCAAATCTCATTTGGAAGTGATCCTGAACTGTGGCAGATGTTAAATATGTGGATTTTACATACTTCTTATATATTAATAATATTGGCCAGGAAATATCTTTGAGACAGAAAGGGCCAGGGTAATGGAGAAATGTCTAGGAAGGAGTGGTATTATGAGATGTAGACTCTGTGCTGTCCTTTCACCTTTCTATATGTATGGCTGCCAAATGTAGTCTTCGGTTGGGTTGAGGGGGAATATTTCATGTGTTCTGCTGGAACTCCTGTTTCCAAAGCTGCAGTGAGCCGATAAGATTTTACTGACACCAGCATCAACAAGCTGACCCCCATCTCTCATTCACTGTCACAAAAAAAAATAGAGGTGAAAGACAGCAGAGTGAAGGAGATGGAAGAAAAAGAGGGGAGAAGTAGATGAGATTAAGTAGCCAGGAAAGAGGGCGGTGATGAAATGAAATGCCATGGGGAAGGATGGAGAAATGACAAGAGGAAGGGAGGGAAGACGGCGAGACAGCAATGCTAAGAAAGGGGAACTTGACAAACAAGATAAAAACAACATCAAGGCAAAGAAGACAGTCGAGAGGTTCAGTGGAAGGTTAATGTTTCTTAGTTCTTTTTAAATGTTACAGGCTGAAAACCTGACCTGCATTTCATGTTTTTTAGTAGTTTAGCCTAAACTGGTTGCAAATGTCAACATTCAACATGACTCAGCACTTTGTGTACCAAAAATGAGAACTTGGGGGATGCACGGTAAAGATTTTTTACCTAATATCTATCACATAAACAATCATATTTTAAATTTTTAAAAAAATGAATTACCTGCAGTTTGTGCACACCTGAGCAAAAGTTGTGTTACATTGTCTTGTTGTCCATTATTTTGGAGGGCAGAGTTATTAAAATTTCATCATAACCCAATAAATAATAAATGGCATATTTTATAGCGTTTATCTTTGAAAAAAAACTCAATCACTATGTCATTCAGTATACATAACAAACTTAGAGATTATGCATTTTTATAGGCATGAAGGGAAGACATGACCAGAGAAAGTGACCATGCGCGACTTTGCATGTCAGCAACACCAGTGTTTTGTTTTGTTTTTTCACATTGCATGGAAATGGAAAATCTTGTTGCAAGAGAACGAATGAGTAGTTTGGTAAAATAAAATCTCAGTGTGACCCTCCAACCACGAAAGAGCAGGCCTTGATAGAAAATGCTGTTTTCATTACATGTTTTATGAGTGTCTTGTCTGCTGTAAAAGCTATTAGAAATATTAAGGTAATACAAAGAGATATGAAACTTCTCTGATTAGCTGTGTTCGAGATGAAACATTTCCTTCTCATCAGACCCAGTGATCACATTTGCATGTTGAAGAGAGGCTCATTTCCAGTTCAGTGCACCAAAAATTGTGTCAAGCATTGCATGACAAATGTCCAAAGCGACAACATATTTATTAATGATATGTATCCCTGGATGATTTTTGCGAGCAGCACTATGTTTATCATTTTCCATCAGTGGATAATCTCCTATAAAAGCGTAACCAGTGTTATCAGTGTCAACACGGTGTATCTTGTGCTTCTTCTGTGCCTAACACTAAGACTCTGTTATCAGTTTGTGTTTCCGAGGGAAGCAGTATTTCTTTTTTTTTTTGCTTTGTTGTTAAAACATTGTAGACCATTTATCAGCCAGCCAACAGTCAGACAAACTAGGTTTGTAGCATAGATACCAATAGTGACTAAATATTGCTTTGGAACTGTAAACTGTAAGTTTAGAGACCTTGTTTAACTGTATTTTCAGTGCCTTTAGTGTGATTGTGTGTGTGTGTCTGTGTGTGTGTGTATGTGAGAGTGTGTAAAAGAGACAAGGATATCACCTCTCTCCTTTACCGCGTTTGTTTGTGTGTCTTTCTTTCCATCTGTACAACAGGCGCTTTTAAGTGTGATGATAGAGATGACTTTTGAACAAGAAAACATGTTGAAAGACTAATGGCCTTATGAGCAACTGAGGGGCAGCATGAGAGCAAACCTGACAGACAGACAGGCAGGCAGAGAGACAGAAATGACAGCTATTTAGCAAGGGAAGGCAGAAGGATAGACAGACAGAAAAAAAAAACGTAGGGTTAGGTGGGCTGGGAAAGAAACAGCTAATGACTGCAGAGATGGAAGGCAGACAGAAAGGGAGGAGAGGGACTAAAACAGAGCGAGGATGACACACACACACACACACACACAGTCAACCTGTCATCATATAGAATCTCTAGCACCTCAAATGAGGTTCACCATTCCTAACGGTGGCTAATCTTTTCAGTTATACCTATTAATACTTTACTATGTTGTAAAATTTATCAGCTTGTTCCCGAGAGAGATGGGATCATAGCAGCTGTCAAATACAGTGAAACACTGAGGCCATTTTTTAACAAACATTGACTGTGTGCAGCAGGCTTGCAGGACGAACAAGCAGACAGCCACAAAGACAGATTTAGACACGGGCAGAGAAGGGGGAATGAGGAGAAGAAAAGATAAGGAGGGATTGAAAGAAATCAGACAAGAAAGTAGGAAGACAGACAAGGGGCAGACAGAGGAAATCAGATGGGCTGGGACCAGACAGGATACTGCAGAAGGACTGCTTATGTCCCACCTGCTGAGGTCCTACGTGAAGGACGTGTGTGTGCGCGTGTGTGTGTGTTTTTGTGTATGTGTGCATGGTTGTGTGTGTATGTTAGTATCGATGTACTGTATCTTGTTTGGATGTGTCCCCCGCTGTGTTTGTGTTCTGATGTTTGTTATCTGTGCTTGTGGGTGTCTCACAATGTCTCTTTGAGTAGAGTGTATGCATTTGTGTGTGTGTGTGTGTGTGTGAGTGTGTGTGTGTGTGTGAGTGCTGATCCTGCTTATCTGTGCAGCATGAACTGAATATGTGTACGCCAGATGCATAACATATTGAGTTAAAAAAAACAACAACAACTACACGGAGAGAATAAGCAATGAAAGGTACTCAGAGCTAAATCATTTACAATCATCCCCTGTAAGAACATTTCTGAGAGAAATGTAAATGTTTTATCTTCTTTTTGTGTGAGTTGACATTTGCACTTGTATACTTTTTTGCTGGTGTGAGTTTAAACCTGTACCTTAAAAATAGGAGTAGAACTGTTATGCAAGCTTGTGTTATGCCATAGTATGAAACAACTCGAGAGTAGACCGAGTCAACTGTAATTTAGTGTTAGTATCTTGCTCATCTTGTACTAGGACTTTCAGCTTGCATGGTCATTTTTATAGTGAATAAAGTTTATTATAATCATTATTTCATTGATGAGAAGATGTTCTCATGAAGGTGCCACAGGCAACATTTCAGCACCAGTTACAGAGCACCTTCTACACAGGGTTCAAATTAGCACTAAGCACTTGTGAACAGGGTTGAACTGTGCTGTGCAAGAACAAGTGGGTAAAGCAGAGAAATGAAGATTGACTGAAGGACATTAAACTGCTCCCAGTCAGACTTGTGCTGCCTGAATGAAAACCAGAAAACCTAACAAATTAACCATATGAGACCAATAAATAATAAACTCTGCATTTTATATCATGACCAATCAATTAAGATCTGGTCTAATAATTTAAAGCAGATTTGATCAAATTTTTCAGACACATTCCCACAAAATTATGAGTTTGTAGAAGTGTAGAAATGTATGGTAATTGGTGCTAAGATGTTACATATAACATATTTAAAATGCACTTGTGTCTAAATATGCACAGGTTTAAAGCAGAATTCTAAATTTTACATCCATCTCACTTCATCCCTTTCTGCCAAGCGTCAGTTTGACACCATCTGTTTGAGTCTCTAATTTCTGTATGTCACTGTATGGATCTTATTTCAGTCATACTTGAGGTATAAGACTTTAACAACAGATTACAAATTAATTGTATTTGGAAATGTGCATATATAAATGTTCATTTCAAAATTTTGCAGGGTTTGTAAAAATGTTTTGTTGCGATTGCACACCTTTTAGATAAAGGAAATGTACTGAATTTATCACAGCAGACAAATAACCAATGTGTTTTGTAAGGTCAGTATTGGTGATTAAGCTCTCAGATCAATGCATAATGTATCATTTGTCAATGCATGTAGTTGCAACGTGTGTATCCAGAAGCTACTACTTTTATTCCACCACTGGCTACGACTTGAAAACACACTATGCTTGAGATGTCTGTAGTTCTTCAAGTTGGTAAAAGAAAACACCCTACAAGGAAATGCACTTTTGAAATATAAAGTCAGTTCCGTGTTACATTGCAGCAAGTCTATTGAAAATCCACTACTGGGTTATTGTGAAACACCAATCTTGTCCCCAGACTCTGTTAGCTGTGGAGTAATATGTCAGGATGCCAGTGGCTCTGCTTAAGCAAACCTCCAAGGAGGGTCTTTATTGACTCACCAGGAACACCAGCAAATTTGGACTTTAAAGGCCTTTGCACGCCCACACACGTATGTGGAGTTCTTGCTGATTACCTCCGGTTGAAGCTGGGTGGATTTATCCCGGAAATTACCTAAAGCCACAAAAAAATCCATGTAATAGAGAGAATGATAAAGGTAGAAGTTTTCTCGCCTTGACAGGTGCAGAGAGTCGGGAAGCTGTCAGTCAAGTAAAGAATGTTTGCGCTGACTTTGTCAATCACTAAGTGAAAACATATACGCGGCAGTCACTGCAGCAGGAGTATTTATATACTACCTTCTTTTCACAGATGTTTTTTCCTGTCTGTGATTCAAGCTACATCAGTGGCATCATTATCATTTTACAGTTCCTGTCCTCCATCACCCTGGTGATTACTGTAGCTTAATTGGATCATAGCGTGCTTCCCTAGACAGGTGTCTTCTTTATATATTGTTGGCTTTAACTTGATGTGTTACATCTCAGCCTCAAAGCAAGACGTTTCTTGAAATCACATTCTGTGCTGCTGTTGGCAGACGTGGTATGTCTGGTGCATTACCTGCCAAGAAATCTATTCAAAGCAACACGTTTGTACAAAAAATACAAGGTATATTACAATTATATTTACAGATCATGCTAAAATGTTCTGTGATATAGCCAGAACCAGGATTGACACTTTATGGTATTAATAGTCTTACCGAACACTATCTTTCCTTAAAAGGGTTCAGGATCTGGGTTTGAGTCCCATAGGTTCAATTTGTCCTGTCAAACTTATTTCTGAAGCCCAGTTATATTATAATTGAATATTGGCTGTGTAAAAAACTTCAATTAAGTAAAAATCTCAGTTGACATTCAGTTAGCTGTTGAAATTCCCAGCTGGGTCTTCTTGGCGAACAGTTTCTGTACATAATGACAGCTTCCTCTCTGGAGAGGGTCTCCCCCGACTGTCAAATGTGAGACATTACCTATGTGTTAAAAAAAAAAAACAGCCCAATGCTTCATGGAAACAAAGCATTGTAAAAAGTTTGTCACGAGTGGCACGAAAAATGAGGATACTAAAATACACATTCATCATAAAAAGCCATATCTGGATTTAGACTTTCAGAATTTCAGCATTTTTGCTTCGGTTGCTGTAAAATCTCTCAGCTCATGTGCTTATGCCACTAACCTGTTAGCTACCATTGCTTCCATTATGCTGCAATCACGCCTGAGAAAGAGACAGTATAATAAGTCCAACCACCATTAGATTGCTTTTTCCCCTGTTGTCTGTTCTACCGGGGCTTTACTATAGACTCACTGTTTTTTCTTGCCACCGGGAAACGCTGGGAAACATCCACATAAACAACACAAAAAGTCCAATGGCTCCTTTCACTGGCAGCCTGAAGCTGGCTGGCCTGATTGCCTTCAGCCAATGTATGCTGGCTGTGTGGTGGCCCACTGCTGGGTATTATCTCCATCACTGCCATATGCCTCAGTGCTGGACCATCTCTGGGCTGTTTGTCTGCTTCTTCCAATACTCTTCATGATTTCCTTCTTCCACCACTCTCTCTTTGTCTTCTTCATGCTCTCCTTCGATCTCTGCCTCACACACACACACACATACAAACAAGGCTTTCTGACAATTCATTTAGCAGTTACCTGTTTCCTTGCTGTCTCTCGTTCTCTGTCTTACACGTTCATTCACACTTGACAAGAGGAAAATCATAGAAGAAGTAAGAATTTAACTTAAATTAACTTTAAGTTTTTTTCTATTAAATGAAATAATTTTTTTGTTTCGCTTTTTTTTTCTTGTTACAGTTAAGGTTGAGGTTTATACCAATAGTTGGGGCCAAGTGTCATTTCTTGACTTTGTAAGTACATTTCAAGTTTTCGAACTAAAGTATTTCCCCATATTTATGGCATCATAACCCCAACACCAGCACAAATTTGCCTTGCATTACTCGTGTGAGGTGACCTGTTGGATTGAAGGTCAAAATACAGATTAATCCTTTTTTTTAAATCCCAAAAGTTAAAAAAAAAACAACTGTGAGCTCTCCACCTGCTGCTGCTGGTACAGAGCTCCAGATCAAGGCAGGATGGGGTGATCTCAGGTGTTTACTCCCCCAGAAGCTCAACCATTAACTCTCATACGTGCAATTATCATCAGCAGTTTTCTGCCGGTGTCTGACCATCCGCTCCGCCCCTCCAACCCAGACAACACCAAAGCTCTGCGATACGCACGATGGCCCATACAACCAAATGTTAATTGAGAATTTAAATGTCAGTTTAAAACGAAGCTTTGAATGATCTGGTACAACCCGAGCCAATAGCATCTGTGGTTTTGTCTGTCAAGGAGACAAATATGTGCCGTGTCAACAAAACCATATGAAGTTTTAAATATTGACATTTTGATTGTTTTTTCCCTCCTTACAGTCACTGGAGATATTGAAATAAGCCTTTAAATTTAAATTTTGAATATATTCACAAGAGGCAAGACATATTTAAAATTTCCACACTGGGTGAGTCCTGCATGACCCATGTTTACTACAGCTGATGGTTGAACTGGCAGTAACTCGCAGTCTGAGCTGGTTGGCCATGATGCTGTCTGTCTGCTGCTCTGTGCTGCTCTAGGAAACCCGCAGGGAGGTGTTGGCGAATATGCCTGAAAAAATATTGCCTCAGCCTCTGTGTCAGTGTTAGTGCATGCACGCATGTATGTGTGTATATTTCTCTGTGTATCTGGTGTGTGTGTGTGTGTATGGATATTTCTCTGCACCGTGTCACAGACAGCTGTGATTGATATGCTACCTGGCCAGCCTGATTAATTACACTCCAGGTCGATGTCACGAGGCACACTCCAGCAGAATGCATACATGCACACAAACAGACACATGACGACTCACCCACAGGCCAGCACACATGATGTAGATGGAGATGCTCACTCCACCCCTGTGAGCACCTGCAGTACAAACAAACATTATCATCCCATGTTCCCCTCAGCATGTTTTTGACCGTGTACGAAATGATTCAATCCTGATCTGGGTCAGTTTAAAAAAAAAACAAATATATTTTCATGTTTTGACCTGAAATAACTTTGTCTCTTTCGTACTTTCGTCCGCGAAGCCTCACAGTGCTGAGGAATATTATTCTACAAATTTTTTCATAATTTAATCAGTTATATGAGGCATATTTAAATAAAAATATGAGTCCTTCCTTCCCATCTCTTCAAAAGTTTGATATTTTATTGAAGTCTTTCACAGAATAATTTCAAAGTGAAAAAAATGTGATTGATGGCACAACATTGTCATTGATAAAAAAAATATCAATTTTTAACCTTTTGCTTGCAGTAACGGCAGTAAACATTTGTCTTTATTTCACTGCTGTGTCATTCATTGGTCTTTTGCCTTAGTTTGGTGGTTTGCTTCCCTCCAGCTCCACCTCTCATCCCCCACATTGACAACACAGCCAACCTAAGTGATAAATATGCTTCAATTAAGGCCCTGCTTTGTAGACTGCAATGTGTCATCTCTGCCTAGGTCGCCTTAACATTTATTCAATAAGGATTCAGCAGTGAGCAAGAAGGAAGGAGGAAAGACAAATGGATCCCAAAGATTCCAGGTCATGTTTGTCTGCTATCTGGGAAAGAGCTCCCTGATGGTTATTGCATTGGCGTCGCCACTGTGGTTTAGCTTCTGTGTTGTATTCATCAAAGCAGGCTTGAAGGCAACACAACGCGATTAGGTTATTTCTTGGATAACTAATGACTAATTATTCTTTATGACAGCAGATTCGCTGTGTGTCCATGTTTTATCAGTAAACATCCTCGGGCTCGTTCCAATATGAGAGTTTGGTGCTTTTTCTCATTTTGACGATTATGAACGATATAAAGGAAAAAAGGGAAATGGGACTTCGGACATTTTATTTCACACAGATACATATCAGAGTGTACACCTTAATTAGGTACTTGTTGAACTGTATTTGCAGAGACAGGCTTGTTTCCTTCTTTCTGTGGAGACAAAGACAAATGTTGTGCTGGTGATGGATACACAGCAGAGGATAAGAACGAGGGTTTCCTGTCTCTGCTTTGGCTTTAAAATGCTCATTACTTTGACTTGGTGCAAAGCAACGTAGGTGACCTTGGGGAGAATTGCTTTTCTGTAACATTTGATTAAGAGCCCTCTATGTCTTGTGCCATTTTGAATACCATGAAACTTCGTATCCACCAAGCCCCAACTGACATTTCAAGAGAAAAGGCGCTGTCATACATAGATGGCATTGTAAATCTTGAGTGTAAAGAGTGAAAAGACTGCAATTACTTCTTCTAAAGTTTTAGGAGAGACTTCATGAGGACAATATCAGCTATCACAATAAGCCTTTGTAACAATTAAATGGTGTTTTAATTAGAAGAAGCAGGGAGTACATTTCGAACTGATCTAGGAAACACTGTTATAATCAAGAAAAATATGGTTTTGATGAGCTAATTCCAGCTGATTTTCTGGCACCCAAGTGCATAAGAATGTGTGTCTGTAAGCATTTGGTGTGTGCGTGTGTGTGTCTGTGTGTTTGTGTGTGTGTTTGTGTGTGTGAGTGAGTATCCCTCCGGTAGATTCATTAGATAAGGCCTTTGGTAGATTGTTTCCTGCCAAAGTAATGAATGATCTGTTCTCTTAAGAGAGACTGGGAGGGAGAGGAGAGGAAGGGGGGGTGAGGTGGTACAAAGGAAATTTGAATAATAGATTTGTAAAGAAGTGAGATGTTGAATTAAAGAGAAGACAGCAGGGGGGGAAGGAGAGAGAAAGGAACAAACTAGATGAGGATTTTGGCCTTGATCTTTATAAGCTAACTGAAATGGATCTTTATGTTGTTTTGGTCAGTGACACTTGTTCCCATAAGTTGGGAGAGACTTTCTGAGATCTGGAGCATTTGTATGGATGTATATGAGTGGTACTGGAGGCTTTGTGGCAGTGTATATATTTGTGCGTGTGTGCATAGCTGCACACTCAAAATATTATGCAGCCTGAGTTCCCCTGCCCATCTGTTCTCCACATGTTCCACTTGCATTTCAGTTTGGCTTGCTTTTGGTTTCATGTCCCCCCTGCAGGCAGTCATTTAAAGACATGCATCAGTGTTTCTCTGGCTCACCTCTGCTGGATGCGCTCAGGGTGGTTTAGCACTGTAAGTGAATTGACCTCAGAGCCCCCTCTGTGTGGGCGTATTTCCCAGAATGCTAGGTTTGGAGGCAGTGTTCACTAGGCACCTCATTATGTTGGAAGAGGGGACTTAAGGGAGAAAGACAGGTTTTTGGGAGCAACATCCCCTCTGGCTGTGCTTCATAGAATTTTCTTGGCAGATAAATTTGTGTTTTTCATAGTGTTTGTTTTTCTTTCTTCTTACTTTTTACTGCATTGTACCATTAAAATGAATAAAAATGTTGCTCAGAATACAAATGCACTTTTTTAATTGAGGCTTGTGCCTCAAAGGTGTGATTCACTCTATTTTAACTGGTTTGTTAGCTAATCCTGAGGGCTGTGCTCAGTGTTAATTATCCAAAGTTCAACAATTAAATACATGCAGGTCTGGCATTAGATGTGTAAAAGAGGGCAAGGTGAAGACGAGGCATGGAAAAAGTTTACCGTCTTGGGAAATCTTTGTATCCAAGGCTCTTTATAGTAAAATAAGAGGACAAACTGTAACGGTAGTTGTGTAAAGCTGACCAAGTGCATAAAGGTAATTGGGCAGATTTGGGGCTTGATTTGCTCCTCCTGACAAGTTCTTGGTTTATAAACTGCTTTTCTGCCCAAATTATATATTAGCATGAGGGGTTTATAGACATAATCTTAATGTAAACAACCAGATCAGAGTCTCTCAGATTTTGAATCACATCCTGTAGTGTGAGAGATTAGAGTGAGCTGCCTGGAACATGTCACCAACTGGAAGCAGCATACTTGTCAACATTAGCCCATATAGCTGTAGCTTGATCTAGTCATGTTAAAAATTAACATCCAGCTCATCTCCAACTGGTTCTGCAAAATGCTACTAAAGTCCATGCTAGTCCTGTCTTCTCAGACATCACTTCATTCACATCCGTACTCTTTTCTTAGTGCAATTCATTCATAGCACACACAAGTGCAACCAGCAGATGAAGACGGTTCGGCTCAATTTTTGTTTTTGTTTTTCCCTGAAATCATGTTCACATGGATTTCTGCAAGCCCTGATATCACCACTCTGAAATCATTTACTATGAGCACAAAGTGTGTGGTACTGTGTCTTGACTGGTGGTCTGGTTCCTGCATTCTCAAGATTAAAATATTAAAAATCTGTTAAATTTTTCATTATGTCTTTGGTCTCCAGTGTCTTTAAAAATCAGTTAACTTTTAAAATCCTCTAGTGTGCACCAGGCATAAGTGGAAATTAGAGAGGGTCACTTGCAACAGGATACCAATTATCAGAGAATGTGAGTGATGGTTCAGTATCTGCAGTGGCTAATGGCTGTCAAATTTAGGTAAATTTTTGACATTGAAACTCAATATACTCTCAAGTCTTGATGGCTTAGGTGTCTCTCTTTTGAAGCTGATTTATGCTTTGTTTGATTAGACACAGCAGCGCTCAAGCACTAACGCTCACAAACATACAGTATAGGTTGCTTGCTCAGGCTACTGCATAGATTTAACACAGAAATATAAATCAGGTATAACGGTACTTGATGTTATTTTCAATAAAATCTTATTTATCTTGTCACAGTGCTGTGTAGTTACAGAAAACATCTCATTTACACAAAACCAACTCTTCTTCAGATGAGATAAGAAAATGATTGTGTTAAAACTTATTAGCAGTGTGGAGACCACATAGAAACAGCAGATAATACACACACACACAGAAGGGTTTTGGCTGTAAAAGATTCCATTTCACAGAAACTGCAGTTTGCTGCTTAATTAAAATAAAACCATTTCAATCTGTTCAGCCCCTTTTCCGGTGTTACAGACTCTCCAGATTGACACTGTTTACGAGTTTGACTGAGCCTCTGAGTTGGCCGACCCTTCAGTTCTCATTCATCATACATCTGCTCTGAGAGTTTAAATTGACAGCACTACAAGGTGTACTGTGAGGTACTATGAATGAATCTTCCCTGTTGTCTTTCATGCCTTCCTGTTTGCCACCTGTTTTTTTTTTTACTGTGGTTTCTATTTTGCAAATTACTAGCGAAATAGGATCAGCCTGTTTCAAGCTCTAAGGATGTTATCTCACAGGCAGGCAAACCAATATTTTTTTTTTCCTTGTTTTTGCTAGCTATAAGGTTTCGTCTCAAAAATCTCAAGAGACTGAGCATCAAATACACGATACACAAACACCAGCAGGTAAGAAGCTTTAGTATAAAAAAAAAAAACGCTTGATATAAATCTATAGTGAGCTGTGCTTATAGTTATGTATGTTTTCCTCATACAATCATTGCTGATCAGTGTGATGAACAGTGGAAGAGGCTAGAGAGACCCCTTCTGATAGATTATGATTGCTCACAACCTTTACAGACACTCCCCTGTCTGGTACTGAGTAATTGGCAGGCCGATCACTTGGCCCATGTCTGACTATGATGGGCACAAGCCTCACTGAGAGGCAAACCAAAGATAAAAGATGTCATGGTAAATAAAAAAAGAAAAGTGAAGCAGGCTGTGTAATAGATACAGGCTTCTGTTGTTTTTTCATAAGGCTGCTATTTTTTGTTTTGTTTTCATCCAGTCTAGACAATGTGGTTCTCCCTTAGACATGTTTTTACTCCAGAGAAACAGAGAAATGTCTGATAATAATTGCTTATCATCAACACAACCCTTTGGATTTGGCTTTATTGTAGAATAGCTTGAGTATGATTTCATGAAAGTTATCCCAAATAAAAGTAAAACCTGGAATTACTGGCAAATTCTACCTTGAATGACAGCTATGTGTGCTATAAATTGTTTATGTGTGTGTGTGTGTCTTTGCACGCTTTATTGAATGTGGCAGTGTGCTGCTGTTACAGGCCTGCTGGTTTTGTTCTTACCAGCTGTGTCTGTGACCTTTTTAAACTTACAAACATCCCTCCAGCAGTCTGTCATGACCTCAGGAACATGATAGACCTATCAGCACACCTACTGAGCTGTTGGGTAAACAAGACCTGACACTGCTTGTGTAAATGGCTACAGCCACATCCAGCGATTACTCATCGTTTGTATCAAAAGGTTGTGTCAGACATTTAATGCACAGACTTTTGAGGTGAAAATATATCTTTGTATCACCTTAACAAAAGTGTGAGTCAGGGATGCTTAAGGAGGTAAAGCTGTAACCGTGGTAATCCCAGGGATTTAGACATTTGTTACATTCAAAGTATCTGGCATAAAAAGTATATTTGTGTTATTTGTGTGGATTGCATTTAACACCGTGTCAAACAGGTTGTAACATCAACAACATCATTTCTCAAATAAATATAGATTGCTTAACGTTAAATTATTTGATGCAAACTAAAGATAATGACTTGAAAACCTTTGGAACAGCTGTGAGACTTAATTTGATTGCTTAAGTAACAGGAGCGGGGGTTCATTCATGTTTTGACTAAAATAAACTAATTCCAACCAGTTCCCACAGCAGAGCATAAAAACTGAAAACATCTTGGATTTGACTGATAATTAAGCTGAACTGATATTTCGTTTATGCATCATTATTCAGTCTGACATCATGTTAATGTTGTCTATTGAGGCTGGCTGACAGAAAATGACTTCTCTGTTGACATCGTTTTACCATGCATCAGTCAGCAATAGCACTTGCTAGAAGCTGTTCACTGAACATTTGTCACATCAGTCAAAGAAACATGTTGATTTAAGAGTTGTCATTTAATTCCTGAAGTCGCCATACAACAACCTGAAAAAAACACGATCACTTTAATGTGCAGACATGGTTGTCACTCTGACCTGTGAGTGAAAGTAACACTCACGCTAAAAGGATTTAGCTGCGGTGTGAACTTAACCACTGTCTCATCAGCTTTTAACAGCTTGTGGTATTGATGCTATGGCAACAGTGGAGAGGAGGAGACTGATATACCAAAACAAACAGAATATAGAAAAAATACTGCATAATAATAAAACATCTATGACACTGCAGTTTAATATTGGGTTCAGATTAATGCTTTGCATTGAGATTCTGTAGTTCAACCTTACTTGCTAACTAACCAAATGACCCCATCTCTGGAAAAGTAAAACTTGTGGAAGACTGTGTTTCGAGCTGACCTTTATACTTACCAAGAACGTACATTTTCATCTTTTGAGTTGTGGAAGATGGAGTCATGGACCTGTAGGATGGACTCCACACTGTAGTGTTTTTGTGTCATGCTTCGCTTTTCAGTTTCACTTTAAATATAGTCTGTGTGAAACGTTCCTTTGTATTCAGAATCTTTAGTCATACTAGCACCTTGTCTCAAGGGATTGTGATGTCTTTCTGTCAGTTGTTTTTTCAACCTCTTTTGTCCAGACTGAAATATCTTAGCTACTACTAACTGGACCGTCATGACATTTTGAGCAGACATTCATGTTCCCCATAGGGAACCAGCTTTGATGATACCCAGACTTTTCTTCTAGGGCAACCATGATGTTAATGACTGTGAGTCAGAGTGAAATAAATTGAAAACCTTCAATGGATTGCAGTGCTGTTTGCTACTGAGCCTCAAAGCCTCACAGGGCTGGCTGTACAGACCCTTGAAGGTACTTGAAGTACTTGAAGTACTCTTCTAAATCTCACACAAGTCAAACCTTCTTGGCCAATGCTGTCTTCACTAAAAGGCAGCAAACTGATACTGGATGTTGGTAGTATCTTTGTGAACATAAAGAGCACGTCTTCTTACGTTTGTCTGTAGTACAGCAGGTTTATCCATCGTAGGCTATGTGATGCAAATAGTTAGTTTACTGGAATGTTCATCAAGTTAAGCAACTAAAACAAGTTCAGAATATATGAGTATCCTCGTTACAACTATTTCTATTAAGGAAGAAATCTTTCATCTATCAAGAAAAAGCAACACTCAAACGAGGTGTTTTGCATTCTTCAAACAATTCAAGGTCGCGCCCTGATCTTTTATGTTCGCTATTTTAGTCAGTGATACGTCTGCTTCTACTTTTTTAGCATCTAGGGATGGATGTGAATATGGGTTATTGTCTCATTTAAAGCAAACAAGCAGTTTCACAAGATAGAGTCTTTTTTATCCACGAGAGGAAAAAACACTCTTTACTCTAAAAAACTCCTTGAAACCTCACGTTGGAAAAGTTTGAACTCAGCAAAACTGTCAAGTGGCTGATCGCTCTGCTTGTTTCTGAAGCTTCTGGAGAAAAGAGAAAAAAAATGCCATACCTTAAGGCACATGGTGTTACGTTTGTGCCAAATAAATACATAACAGATATGGTGAGAGTGGTGTCCCATTTTATTTTGTGATTCACCTGAAAACACTCTAAACTCTCAGACTGCTACTTTCTGTAATGCCGAACATCACTTAAAGGCATCAAACTGTATTTATGACTATATTTATCGGTCTCTCCATTCATATTATACCACTCATTCCCTCATCCACCTTCACTCTTTGCACTTATTTTAATTGAAATGCCATTGTGAATAATGCCAAATGGCTTTGGTGGAGGGACATTTGGCTCACCTCACATATGAATGGCTTCAAATGAATGAGTGGCAGCTGTGTGGAATCGGGTCGTCATTCACAGAGGACGGCGGCATGTTTCTTCAAAACGATTTTTGTCATGAAAAAGCCTGTCCGTGCAACAGCTCTGGAAGAGGGAGCTGAGACGTGTCTGGGTTAGCAATGGCTGTGTAAGTGATATGCAAGCAGAGGATAGTGCTGCTGGAGAGCTTCCACTTCAGACTTCCTCCTTAAACACAATTTATTTCCAAGTTTGAGTCAGTCTGGTGAGATCTGGGCAGGCCATGCAGCTGGAGCCCAATATACATTACCTTACCCTTCAGTCTGCCCATTAATCTAGATTTCTTCAGAATTTATTTGTTGGTTTTCCAGTCTTTAGAGACCACTTGTAAACAAGACATTTACCCCTTCTTTGCTTAATGGAAAATAGCAATGCTGGGGAAAAAAAGGATTTCTGGTGTAAGAAAAAGGAAAAAAAAACAAATGCACAGTTTTATCTTACAAATGCAGACACATACAGACCCTTTATCACAGAGAATCACTCTTTGGCTCTTTGGTCACAGATAAGCCGAGCTCGTCTTACTCTGATTTCATCTGTAAAGCGATGCAGCCTGGCACTCTTGTCTGCCATCACATGGGGACATTTTGGTAAGCCAGTTACAATGCCATGGAGTAAAACAGGTTACACAAACAGAGAGTAAACCAGTCATGGCCTCTGGAAGCCAGATTTGTTTTTATGGTTTTTGTTTCTGCAGGCATTTATTTTTTTTTGAATGGCTGCAAACAGCCTCACATTTATTCACAATTTTTACATCCATGGTTTTAAATCCAGAGCGCTTCCACTCAGTGCTTCACATACAGTTCAGTGCCATAATTGCCGGTATCACATAGCAGGCTCTCTTTTGCATTAACAAAGATACCAGCATTTACCTAGTTTCATAATAGAGAAACAGGGAGGGCTGTTAGTCAGAGTGACAATGTCAAACTTACACACTGAAGGGCATTGCATGTTTTACATATTCACTGTAATTTTGAATCTAGTGGCTTTGTTTCAGCTCTAATACCTATTTTTCTCTTGAGCGAAAATGGCAATTTGAGTTTCAAATTCAAAGTAACGGCCTTTATGATTATAAAAGCGGAGGTGCACGGTTGTCAGTGAATGGATAATTGGATGGCTCCGACTGTAGTTGAGCAATATGATGATTTGTAATGTGAGTATATACATTTTTCTGTATTTTACCTATCCATTAATAGTGAGCTTCCCTTCCCTAATGGGTTGAATAAAACCATGCTGCACATCCAATAGAACTATTTCAATGGTGAAATTAGATCTTTACATGATTTTATATCATAGAAACGAACATAGTTTCCCTGTTTGATCCCATGTGTCAGGTATTCAACTGGCTTGCTAAGCAGTTTCTCAAACGAGATACAGAGAATTTATTTTCACATTGCCAACTCATTTACTTCTCTCGGTAAATGTTTCTGATAGCTAAGTGAATGGGTGAAGGTGATGAAACTTCAGCAGCGAGAAATGAAACACCATATTACCAACGTACAGATGGTGAAGAGGAATGATTGTGGTGCTTTCTCTGGGTCCACCAAACCCCCCTGTGACACTCATGCAGATTCTGAAACACTCGAACATGTTATCACGCACACACATCCATGTATGTGGTGCACATATTCACATACACAAGCCTTCATTAGCTGTTCTCTTATCATTGTTCACCCTGTGAAGAGGCAGTGAAGGTCTGCTGCTTTTCACATCAATGTGCCACAGCAGTAGCATCTCACTGCCTGCCTATTCTTTTAATTCCTCCCCCCTCTTTTTTATACACACACACACACACACACACACTTTGTACACTGTCTCTCTGTGTTGCATCATCCCAAGTTCCCTCTCTAATACCAGCTGGGGAGCACCAACACAACATAAACAGAAACAAGTTAGTGAAGCAACACTCCGCATCCGTTTCATTACTCACAGCAGAGGTGGCCTCACACACCAACACATTGACACACATATAGATTCAAGCAAAATGCCCTAAGTCCTGCCAGACTGTTTGTAGCAGATGGTGGAGGACCCACAGCTCCTGGCACCACTCCGATCTTGCTGGGAGGGAAAGAACCAGATAAATGAACAGGTGAACCTGTATGGAGAAGGAACCGTTTTATTGAAAATGGAATATTATATCACTGCCCACACCACAGAGGCCTGAAATGTTGGGGAAAAAAAATTGTAGTTAAAAATGTTAACAAGGACACAAAAAACTCCTTCCGGTCATTTTGTGATGATCAATATCATAACTGTATATCAGCTTTAAATTACAGCCAAAGGAAACACAGTTTTTAATGAAAATTTCATAAATGAGAAAAATAGAAAACGGCATGTTACTTGATAGGCTACAGTAGGTGCAAATGAAATTTTCCTTCAGTATGGCATTATGGATTTTTCTCTTTGTTCTCAATTTCCTCCTCTACACCCACCTACACTCTCACAGCCCTCTTGTCATCCAGTAGCACAGTCAATACAACAAATTTCAAAGTGGGGGCAACATAACAGAGGAATATGTTTTCAGATTTGTAAATTGTCCAATATCTTGAAATATATAAAGGAATGGAATGTGACAGTATATGTGAAAAGCAGTTTCTGACCTGATCAACTCTTTTTAAGAGACAAGCATCTATCTGTACCTTCATATGAATCTACAATCACAAGGCTCTATACATTGATTCTTGTTGGCATATGATGATATAAAAGATCATTTTTCATTGTGTTTAAAATTGCTGCTGTCTGTTTGGATTTTAAACTTTTGTTCAGATGACTTGTTTTGCTCTGCTCTCCTCCAGATGAAATGGGTAACAGGAGTTAGAAGCATAACATGTTAAGTCTATGTGATGATAGGATATGATATGGTGCTGTTGAAGGGAATCCTTTACATTCAAATTTAAAATGCATTGATGTGAAGTGACACTTATTTCGAAGCTAAGCCATGGTTGACCTTATTAAATGGAGTTGTCGATAGACACCAATGATCTTTATTTGTTTGTGGAAAGGCCACCAAGAGAACGACAATAATGGCTCTTTTGTTATTGCAATAATGATGTAACAACACATCTGTAAAAGTCAGGCCATTGCTTCTTTTACTGCTTCTCCCTGGTCAAACATTGCCAAGCTTCTAAACTCTTACCAACATGCAGTGGCGGCTGGTGGAATTTATTTCAGAGATTGTGCACATTTTTGGAGGCCTATCACCTCCGAAAAACCTTTTGACGAATCTTGCTATACCAATCTATCACCAGCAGGGTGCACTGAAGCATACTGCTGAGCAAAAACAGACTATTAATTACTGTTAAGGCAGCAATAATATGTTTTTTTTTTCAGAAATATTAATTTGTAAGCACCATCAAACCAAAAAAATTATATAATATGGAAACATTAATTAATCATTTAAAATAATAAAATAAATCTAATGAAAATACTCTGCTTGTAAAATATTAGGTGTCATACATGGTCCTTCCACAAAATGTAAAATTGCCATCATATCTCCTACTTTTAAGCCATAATGAGAGAATCAGCATGTTTATGCAAACTTTTTCTTTTAGAAGTTCTTTGCAGTAGTTTGTTCTTTTCTCTTTGCCTCCTCTGAATAATGCCTTTAATCAGTCATACCGGTCTCCATCCATTCTTGGTCTGATCCTATCGTTTGATAAAGGAGGCAGGCAAAGCAAATTAAAGCACTGGCAGCATCACTGCAGTGCAACACCATCACAATCAGTTTATGATAAAGAATAAAAAGCATTAGTGCTTTTAGTTAAAGCAAGAGTTATCTGAAGGTTGGAGCAGTTTGAATGTCTGCACTGCAAAAACCCTGGACAGGAGAAGTTAATGACTCATGCTCTCTCCTCACCAAGCCGTGTATATTTGCCCTTGAGCAAGGCAATTAGTGCTAATTTTCCTCAGTGGAGATTTATATTTACTGCAAGCAACAGTAGATTGCAAGTTATAGTCTAGAAATTGATATGAATGTGTGGAACTTGCTGATAGATGAGCTCATGTATACAGACTTTATTTAATCAGGCATCTTATGTGCTTGTATGAAATATGTTTTGTTATGGAGTCGAGAGTTTTTACAATCACAGTTATTCTATTGTATGACAAAAATGGTTATGTAACTGTTTCATAACCTGTTTAAATTGATCTTCCGATATTCTGTGGACTCTTTGTACACACTTTACACAGTTTTTAAGGTTGTGTTCCTTGTGTCCATGCATGTGGTGCCTAAAAATATCCCCCACCTGAACGGAAATGTAGCAATGTGTATTTCAATTTAAGGTGTTGTTGTACTTTTGAGCAACAGCTGGTAAACATCCATCAATCTATCGTTCCATTTAAAGTTTCCTGTTACAAATAATGTTGTTTGTATGTAAACTTGGGAGATTTCCATTCAGACAAATCAGCACACACAAAGACATATATGGGTTCATCCACACTTTTCTCTCTGTTCAACACACACAGACTCATTTGAGCCTGTGTGGTATTAGCCATGTTTTCACACACATACAAACCAACATATGCATATACAAACAATACTTCTATTGAAACTTGTCAAAGTCCTTTGTTTTTTTAGATTTTTGTTGAACCTCGTACACTGTGACTCTGTTCACATATGAATTAACCTGCCTGAACTAAGATTTGACCTGTGCTTGTTCATCTGATTTTCTCACGGTAGTATTTCGTTGCTTTATAAAATCGTGAAAATAAAGACAGAGAAAATAAATGAGAGATAAGACAATGTTTCCAAAAAAGCACAAAATGTACAATATGACCAATGAAATATAAATTTATAAGGGTAACAAACAAAAAGACAGAAATGTTGACTTAGAGGTGCTAAAAATATGCACTTATTTGGCATCTCTGAGATGTTGCAGGCAGCTGTTCCAAAGTGAAAGCAGTCATTAATTCTACTCATGCACTCAATTTACGAATTTGTAATCTTGTCTCCTCTATTATTGTTGTGGCATAAATATATATCCAGAGTCACTGTCCGTAGCTGCTGTGCTCATTATACCGACAAGCCCTGAGCGTCTCCCTATTTAATACATTGAAAAGATTTAAAAAGAAGATGCAGAGCTTTTGCTGAGCTCAGGCATTCACAGTGGGGATTTTAGCTTTTCGCCATACAGCAATTAGCAGATGGAGCAGTACTGTTTATTTTACCCTTTATGAATCTACAATACATAACCTACATTTTAGAAATAACACGCAGACTCTTACTTTGCTGTTGGCAAAACGAGGCACCTCTCTAAGAAGCTACAAATAATAGACCATGATTTATAGACAACATTTAAGACCAACTAAGGTGGGTAATTACTGGCTTTAAAGGAAAATAGGAAAACGAAAGGATATTAGGAAACATAGGTTGTGCAAAAAAAGGTCTGCAATTATACGATTCTTCCTGTCTTTTTTTGGATTCCCAGTAGTTCCAGTCAAAACGTCCAGCTCTTTTTCCTGATATGACCGGGGATTTGTTTAATTACTATTGCTAAGAATGCTGTCAACTCACCTTTATATTGGGATTTCACAAGGCAGAATTATATTGCAACCAGTCGCCGTCATTTCCTGTCACTCCACACTTCAATCACTATGATTTTTATATCATTACTTAGTGCGGTAGTTGCTGTCAGCTTGCCAATCAGTCAGAGAGCCCTATGGTTACCATTACAGATGGTTTCTGATCCCCTGCAATCTGAACTGCCCTTTCTTAGCCCTTACATGTCACTGATACTGCTCTAATACTGCAGGACATGGGAACCTGGCAGTAGATCACACTGGGTTAAGACTCTGTGCTGACAGAGGCTGAGTGAATGACTTAAAAAATGATCTTATTAACACCATGTTTATCTGCTGCAGTGTAGCTAAAAGTTGCAGCACACATGGTGAACCAGCAGTCTGCTGGATCAGCTCCTCGGAAGTTTAATTTTTCTTCAATATTTACACCTTGCTATTGACGAAACACATCTTTTCACATTCCTGATGACTCTGACTTTGACTCCGCTCACTCTTTATTGTGTGACCTCATGCTGCATTCACTTGAAATAGAAATTGCTGCCGCCTCTATTGAGTAGTTAACCTTCAGTAGCATCTTGTACTAAAATGGATTTTTTTAAGATACCTTTTTAGTGTTTTCACTACCTTTTTTATACCTTTATTTTTTTGTGAACAATAATGGATACCAATTTTTTTAAATTGGTACCAGATTCTGATTGGTAGGGGTTTTCAGTTTGTTTACTGTTAGACTGCAATTGTATCACATGTAGCTGCCCCAGTGAAAACACTGACGATGGTACATTTCTTGGTTTGAATACCTTCAAGAATGGGCTTCAAATCTAATGCATTCATAGCAAGAAAGACTAAAATATTCAAGGACAAACCGACCATCAGTGTGCTTAACTACAATTTTTAATACCAACAACATTAAGTTAGTAAAAAACATCAGAGTAGCACTGATGTCATAAGATGGCAGGTTTACATAACGTTCTTCTTTTTTAACATGTTAACACTACTACCGTATTTTCCGCACTATAAGGCGCATCGGATTATAAGGCGCACCTTCAATGAATGGCCTATTTTAAAACT
>JAQMCX010000028.1:7761123-7799526 GCA_029814765.1 Acanthurus leucopareius | reverse complement strand
ATATAAGGCGCATCGGATTATAAGGCGCACTGTCGTTTTTTGAGAAAATTAAAGGCTTTTAGGTGCGCCTTATAGTGCGGAAAATACGGTATAAGTCCCTTCATTACAGTTACTCATTATTAGTTTCCTCAGTGTAGTTTTGATCTTTAGGCAATGGTATGACCATATTAAAACACCACTCTAAGATGTAAATTTTGTTGTTGTGTATAGCCTTAAGGCAGCGTTCAGGCTCTTTGTTATTTAACGCCTTGCAAGGTATATAAACTTTATGCAAGAGTTTATTGTAGAACTCCCTGCCTCCTCGCCATACCAGGAGTTTGAATCCCCTCTGGAAAGATGCAGGGAAATCCCGCTCTTAAAGGGTAGAATGCTGTGTTTCATTATACAATTTTCTTAGAAAATCTTTTTGATCCTTTGAGCTGTGTAATCCTCCTTACTGTGTGTCTCTCCCTCTCTTATTCATGCACTGAAGATAGACACAGCAGTTTGCCACCAACTTTCTTAAAAAATCGTCTTCAAGAATCACTAAATTCATCGAGAGTGCATTGCAGGTTCTGGTGCTGTTAAGTGTAAATGACAATGTAGAACATCACAGCTTTGAAAGAAAACAATGTCTGTCATAAACCTAAAGGTGCATCAGTGAGACAAACATCAGATGACACATCACACCACAGTCTGTCAAATCAGCTAAGCTTAAACAGAAGCAATAACATCATCAGGTATTTTCCTCACAAGCTCTGTCATTGAAATGGAAACAAACGCCTTTGTTCTCGTGTTTTATCTTTTTTAAGACAACACATTAAGGTGTTTTTATATTTTAAAAGAGAAACAAATCAGTGTGTGTAGATGCAGATAAGTTCAGGTTTTGACAGTTCAAGGAAGCGGATGCACTTAGCAAAAGAATATTTCAAGCCTACATCAGACTGCAGTTCCTCCACTAGCTCCAAAAGAAAACCCCATATTTAAAAACTAAACTAGAGAGACACTTACCTTTTTTGTGTGGTTTATAGCCAGCTAGAACGCAGAAAGAGTGATTTTTTTATAAAACTCAATCATTTGAATTAGACTTAAGTTATGCAGACAGAAGCTGCAGGCTGTCTCCTTACCATCACAGTCACTGGTAGCGGCTGCATATTCTCCCCAACTCCAGCCACTGCTCTGAATAAAGTCACTTCTGGCTTCAAAAAACCAAGACGGGGACAGCCATAACGTCAGTATTGAGGCTTTAAAACAGTTTTTCAACAAACCAACAGGTGATATTACTGGAGCTCTGTTCACTTAACTGTCCGTGATTCGTGCCTAAATTCCTAGTTTCAAGATAAATCCAAATGACTCCAGTAATCTCAATACTCTTGTTCTCTCTTGTATTTACATCTGTCCTCTTCAACAAATCGAATGCATGTTTACTCGACCCATGTAAGCTTCACAGGTTATACACACTGAAATATGTCAGTGAGGTGTGTTTTTTTTTCCGCTGGAAAGGTCACTGCTGGATCAGTACAATGATTTACGGTTCAAGCAATGGACTAAACTGATTAGATGCACCTTAGTACATCAAATACAACCTCACATCTACTCAATGAAAAACACGTTTGTCATTTCTCACAGAGCTGAGATATGATTAGTGGTGTCACCTCCGTTGATGAATGAGACATTCTGTTTTTTAGATAATTGAAAATTGAAGAGAGACACAGATGTTTATACCACGCATGAATAAGATTTAAAGCAAAACTTAATTTTAATTTAATAGCCAGTGAGTAATTCTGTTTGATTTGTGTCAGCAGCTTACCTTAAGATACATTTAATTACTTGAGAAAGGCATTTCATTGCAAGGCTTTTTGGTTTGACTCCATTCCCAGGGTATTTTTTCACTATTATGAAAATGTATGGTGCTGCTGGCTCTTAGTGACTGCATTAATTTATTTAATGGTTTGGAGATTTATTGAAAAGCAAGTGCTTTACAAGATTTGAAGTCATGGAACTGATGATAATAGTCAAGGTGAAAAGGGAAAAAGGAATGAAATTATATGGTACATTATTGATGACACTAACCTAAAGGTGTTTTGTTCTGTGTTTTGCTCTGTTGCACCTGCTAACAGTTCAATGTACTGCACACTTACAATGTACCACACGCTTTTATATCGCTACAGCATGACGGCAAACTGAGCTGGAGACTAGCAGGTTCTTTGCTGGCTTCAATTTACTTCAAGTCATAACATGGCTTAGCATCCTCTTCGCTCTGAGAATAGTTAAGTACTACTTATCTTCGCTTTGATTTATGCATCTTCACTCTGTGTCGCGCCACTTGAGTGTTTATCGCTAAGTGTCCGACCAAATGAACAGCGGTTACGCCCCCTGACCTTTTTTCCCGTCACCCATGAGCTTATTTGCTGTCTCCATGCTAAAGGCTGGAATCAGATAAGACACATACATTACTGTATGCTGTAATTACCGAGACATTTTACCCTAATGGGCTGTCTAGACAGTATGGATGAACTGTTAACATGTTTGTTTCTGCTGGTAACAACCTTTGAGTGCTACGGCTTAATATCAGCTAAACAGTGGGTCATGTTGTTACGATTTCAGAGGTCTACACCGCTCAGCATCTTATGTCCAAAAACTACAAAAAAAAAGGCTGTGTAATGCTTGGCCACATTAAATACATGTGTACCTGATATCTATCTATCTATCTATCTATCTATCTATCTATCTATCTATCTATCTATCTATCTTATAATGTACTGGATACCTTTAGGACATCTGGTAATGTTGTATCATTTAGTGCTAATATTAAGAATTAATTACAGGGTCACGGTCAGTCAAGTTTCAAGTGTCCGACATATTGTTACCCAGCTGCTACTGTTCACAAGCCAAAGGCAGATGCCAGCCAACTGAAATTTAGACCACTGAAAAGAAATGCTGCAATTGCTGAAGATACATGAGTCCTCCAAAATCCAATAGCAGTTAATTTACAGACATAAATTATTAGGAGTTAGTATTTTTGTGAGAAAAAACCTCAAAAACCTCATCTGGAGTTTAAGGCTAGTAGATGGGTGTGTTAATACTTTTCTCGGTACTTTTCTGTCTCAGCTGGTCATGCGGTGTTATTGATGAATTCACAAATTACATCCAGTAAGCAAATAAAGAAATATATTTAAATTGGTTGATCAACTGAGCAAATCAAATCCTCAGGACTGTGTGACAAAATTTTCATATTCAGACAAGCAGTTTAGCACTGATTCAGGTCACACTGATGCATGTCCATCCAAGTTTAAGATAATGATGTTATATCTAATGCGGGAACGAGGCTAATGTGATACTGATGGCTGGTTTTTCGGAAGCTATAATGTGTTCAACGGTTTAAATCAGGAACCGGATCTGTGCTCTGTACTGAACTTCCCATCTGCATTTGTTTGTGTAATGGCACCAACACAATAAAATCTCCTGTATCTGACATGAAATGAACTCGTATTTCCCTGATTGGGATGGTGTTTTAGCTAATTTATTGCACTAAATTACAATTACCTTCACTAAAAATCTCATATTGTATTATTACTGTATATCACTGAGCATCGTACAGGGGTGTTGCTCAAATATTTGAGGGACATGTATGATGTTATGAGATTACATTGGCATGTCATCTCAGTGATGGTCTGTAGAAAATTTCCAATTAGTGTGATTTTTCAGCCTGACACAACCTCTCAAGTGAATTTCATTTCACATCTCTTTCCCTCTGAGAGCTGTCTTCTCCGCTGTGTTAATGTACACGTTTCATACTAAAAATCAAAGCTGTTAAGGACCACATTTTCACTGCAGTAGTCCTATAACACAGATGAAGCCGATTTCTTTTAAAACAGCCTCTGAATTTCAACATTACAGTTTTTTTTTTTTTTTTACAAATATATCTAATATTCATACAAGGACTTTCTGTTGATTTGATGGGGCTGTTTAGATGGTTGCATCGCTGTGTTTGTGAAGTGCTGTTCAAGTGATCATGTTGACTACAGTGTAATTGACCTCTTAACCTACATTCAGTCACCTGCTGGTGGCTTTCAGATTTTCCAGTAAATATGTGAGTGTTATGTATGTTTATGCAGCGCATTAAGGGTCTGAAAGCAAAACAAATCCATTGTTGACTCGGTCTGCTGAGTGTTTGTGCTCATATAAAATTTATGCAAATAACAGCCATTGTTTGTCTCTGATAAATTGCTCTGGGTATAATTTTTTTTTTTTTGTAGTTTTGATAGAAACTTGGTGAAAATCCAAAATCAAGCTCATTTTTAAACTTAACTTTTAAGGCATAAATAAGCAAAATTTAACAAACTATATTGAATTACACCTCATCTTTGCCGTTTTCTTTGCAGATCAAAAGTCTTGATTTGCAGACACATTTTTAACGAGCACAGTTTGAAAATCACTGCAAGTTATGAAACAAATATAGTGCACAGACAGCTTTGAGACCTAATCAGAAACTTTGTCCTGTCTTAATGTGCAGACGGAGCTTTAGTTGTGAACCTACACAGAATTTCAGGTTTGTGTCCCTGGTGTTTTAATAATATATTAATAATCTGTAAGAATTCAAACACCAGAGCCTTTCCAAAGAAACCCACAAATTTTCTTTGGGTTTAGGTTTTGGTCCAACCAAATTCACTTTGGTTCAAAACTGACTTGGTAGAGTCAACTGGGTCCAGCTTCTTCAGGGCCGGGCTCCTCTAAAGACAAACCTACATGACTACATTTTAGGAGGCATTAGTCTTCTTTTGCTTTTCCCTCTCTCAGAAGAGATGTGCTCTCATTTTTAAAAACATGTGGTCCATTAATGTCACAGCTCCCGTTCTCTCTGATTTTTCATCAGGGCTTAGAGATTAGCCACTGAATCACCTGCTTTTATGGTTTTCTAGGTTTTAAAATTGCTGCCCACTCTGTGAAAACATTCTTGAAATTAAAAACATTTTGAGTCACTGGCTTCTAACCAGTATTATGTGTAAAAATAAAACAGAAACAATATTGTACATTTAGAACATATTCTTTTATCTGTATAGAGAGACTGCAATGCAACCCACACTGGTATCGATATATCAGTGTATATAATTAACTTAGCAGAGAAGAAGAGGACGGTGGGAAGTGAAAACAACAGAATGACTTATTTTACCATATCATACTATTATATGTGAACAGTTTTGCCAGCTGAACTTTAAAAGCTGTGCTGAAAACAGAATATCTGGTCTGACAGTTGTATTAAAGTCTAGAACTTGTTTGGATCAGATAAATTGGTGCTTTCATGGCACTTAAACACCACAGATGTGTCGCAGATGAACATGTGACTATCATCAGATATCACATTTTCAAACTCGCTAGCAGCATTAACTGTTTTGTCATTCAAAAACAACTACAACAAAAAATACATTAACTATATAGACTATATAAAACAGGTAATAAAACATATAGGGCCATATCTTACACTTCCGCCCGGCGCAAGCACAGGGCACGTTGGGTTTTAATTTATTCAGGGGAGTTTCCAGATCAACCTTTGCCGCCTTGTTCCAGAAGCAGCAGAGTTAAAATATACTTAAATATTTTACACTGCTGAGAGGCAAAAACAGAAAAGAACAGTGTGTGTGATTGTGGAGAAGTGTGTGAGCACATTGGCCAGCTGCACCGTATCTTACGGTACAGGCTGTTTTACGTCTGCGCCCTGCGCTTAGACCAGGTTTTGGCTGGTCTAAGCGCAGGGCGCATTTGACCTCATTCCACCGGGTGTACGATAGCAAACGCGCCAGGACACGCCTCCATTCTGCCTTCATTCTCAGACCTCCCGCCCCTCAGCACACAGACCCGATGCAAGTGGATTTGCTATCATACACTTGTGGCAAAAATGACACCTGCGCCGCTGGAGCACCATGTTTGTGCCGGGTGTAAGATAGGGCCCATAGAAATATATGAGAAAGCAGTATTTTTTTCTCTGTTTCACATTTTTAGTCTCTAGAATTTTTCATTTTATTTCATTACTGTAAACAGAGAATATCTTAGGGCCTGGACTCTGCCCTGTTTCCCACTGTAATTATGTCTCTCGTGCTCATTTCATTACTTAAGTGAGTTGTCATTATTGAGAAATTTCCCCACACTGCCTGGTGTGATATAAAAGCAATATTTGTCCCGATTCTCATTAGGAGCAGTTAAGCTCCACCACACAATAATAAATGACAAAAGACAAAACACACAATCAGTGTGATGGTCTGCCGGAAAAGCGATGGCATTCAGTTCATCTCATCTTCTATATTTAGGCGCTGTGCTTCAATACACAGACGTCACAAGAAAAACTAAGGAGACTCCTGGGATGTGAACGTGCACAATGTGTGCTATGTGTGTGTGCTTTTCTGTGTGTGAGTGTGTTGTCTTCAGACACCCTTCCCACATTGTAGCAGAGCAAAGAAAGCTCATTTAAACAATTGTGACTCAAAGGGTGTTGCAATCAATAGAGAGGCAGAGGACCAAAGGGCATGGAGTCATCTTCACACTCTAATCACCATCTTAACCTTCAACTATCTACAGATCTGACAGGCCCACCTAAAGGCCTGACAGGCTGCTAACTCCATCTTGAATGCCTGTCTTGGTGCTGCAAAGGTACAGTATCCACATAGATAGAAAAGAAAAGAAAAGAAATCAGGGTTAAAAAATCTGTGTCAAAGGGATGGTATTTGTCAGTTAAAAAAAAAAGTGGAGGTGACACTGCTTGGAGCTGAAGTCTTCACAGTAGTTATTGCTGGATGAGTTGTGGCATTGAATCCCCAACCATTCAGCTGCCTGCCTCAGTCACGAGGTGGAGTGAGCTGTCCGTCATGACGTTATTCATCTGTTTATCATCGTGAAATAACTAAATAAAACCAAAACAAATTTAAAAAAAAAAGAAAATCAACACCTAAACATACACTATCATGACAAGACGTAAAGAAAATGACAGAAAATGTCTTGGGGGGAAAATTTGACATGCGCTTTGGTTATTTATTTTGACCTGTGTCATATCTTCTGACATGGAGGGGCGGGACTTAAGACTTATACTGCAGTCAGACAGGACTGAGGAACTATCATGTTTCCATACAACCAATAATACTCACTCATGACTGTAATGAAAGAATTTTATATTATGGTTTTTTAGTTTTTTGTGTCATGTGTCATGGAGTAAACCTTTCAAATTCTTTCTAGTAATGGTAGAGATTGTAAAAGTGCTTTTTCATTGAGCCAATATAAAAACGACCTGGTTGTTCAGGTGGTAGAATCTATCAACACGTCCCCACGGTTTTCTAGTGTAGTTGATGAGTGAGACCGGATCTAAAACTTCGAAAACACCCTGCCAGCCACCCTGATACTTGCACCAATTCATATCTGCGAGAAACATACAATAAAACATTTAGGACTTTCCTTCCTTCCTCTCATCCTTCTTCTATCCTTCCTCTTCATCTTAAGAGGCAGGAAATTGTATTTGTCCTGCTGTGTTTCCTTTTGCCTTTGTGTCTCTGCTCCACATTCTCCATTTGTCTTTTTTTTTCTTCCTCTGTTGTTTTGTCTGTTTCGCTTACAATCCCTCTTCCTCACAGAAAACACAGGTGCCATCGGGTTTCTCTCTCCCCATATTGTCCTCCTGCTCAGAAAAGTCAGTCCGTTTTTAATGAGCTCTGCGTCTGTGGCTCTCAGCCCGAGGCTGTCCACTACTGACCTGTTGGCATTTTCCTCCCTCTGCCTTCTCCTGCCTCCCTCCTCCTCCTCCTCTGCTCGGCTTTATTTCTCTCATCTTGTAAAGCTCTTTTGTCTCTTAGATCAAAAATTAAATGATAGTAGAAATGCTTTGGTGTTCAGTCCACCAAATCATCTCCTACTAGACGCTTTAACTGAAAGCTATTACTTAGCAATCATCTTTGGTAGAAGCAAGCACAGTAGCTGCCGGGAATATAGTCTTACAAACAGCATCTTTTTTACTCAGAAACGTCGACACATTTCTCCTCAGCTGAACTGACTGTTTCTAAAAACAAATTCAGTCTTTCATATCATACATCAGCGCTTTCTTTGCCTCACTGAATAGCAGCAAACAACTCAAAACCAATCTTAGCGCCTTTCAGTTAGCATTTTCAGCACAATGAGAAACCGGTATGCTTTGGAGGTTGGAACAGCTGGTCGAACAGCCAGACATTTGATCTTTAGACTGCACTCCATCAAACTGGGAGGCAGTGGGCAGTTGATGAGTACAATGACCTTTAGCAGCATATCTGCCACAGCGGCCTTCAATCACGGCTGACTGGGAGACAGGGCTCAGTCACAGGGCAGACTGGAGTTGGTGTACTGCTGCATGACTGGATGCTACAACTGCTCATTTCATTGATCCCCTCTGCGGTGCTCTGCAAATTACAGAGACACACTGTATTTGTAATCCAGACAGACATCTCACACACACGCTACTTTACAGGACACCCAACCCATCAACCTCCAACCGTTATCTCTTTTTTTTTTGTTTTTTTCGGTTTCTTTCCCTCTCTGTTTCTTTTTCTGGCTTGCGTTTTTCTTTTTTTTACCCCCCTGAATTTATTTTTCGATCAAACACACACACACACACACACACACACACACAGACACACGTAGCTACCCTTTAGGTCCACCAGACAAAACATTTTGACCTTTCCATTCTTCTAAGCCCCTTTTTTAGCTTCATATTATTGTCTCCACCAGGCATTTAAGAGAAATTTTTGTTCATTTTCATGCTCAGAACCTATATAAGTCTAAACTGACAAATTATGCAAAGGCTTTTTTGTCTTATGCGTCACATACGGTACACTACAGGTGTGTATTTTCCTAACTAAATCTTTTTCATTTAGCTCTCAGTAACATTTAATAACCCTACATATCATTTCCTTGTACAAGTTGATGTGTTTGACAGCTCTTAAGCACATACAAAGATTTAAAAGAGACTGCAGCATGCTGTGTTACACCCATGTGTTCTTATTGACGTCTCATCCTGACAGTGATAGGGCACCATATGCCGGAGCGCGGTGTCAGCCTCCGTCTGAATCTGTTTGTCGCTCCCTCTGTATCTCTGCGCAACACAAGCCGCCCACAGAATCAGCCACCATCTCTGCTCCTCCTCCTTTCATATGCAGCTCACTTTTATCCTGTGTCAGACCAGCTCCCACTGCCTGGCTGCCTCACATGCTTTGAAAGGAGCAACGTGTAACACACACAAACAAAAATTATAATCATCTGCTGTCTCTCCTCCTGTTATTGTTACTCATTTGTCTCATAATTACAATAATGGCAAAGTATAAAAGTAAATAATGACTGCAAGTTTTGATAGCTTGTTTTTTTTTTTTGCCACAATAGAAAACAGGTGGCACCAATTAATTTTGAATGAACACAAGTGGGGAAATGCCTTTCTGCTTTAGTCTCACAGGATTCCAAGTTTAATTTTATTGCCTTAAAAACATCCAGAGTTCCCCTTTAATGAACAATCATTTGCTTTGCTGTGTGCAAATCTAATGACATTTAATGAAGAGCAATTAGTCTCAGTTTTTGTTGTAGTTGTCATTTTGCCAAGACTTTTCAGAGAAAATACACTAGTAATCAGATCTACTCTATATGTAATTTCTCAAAGCATGATGTTATGTAATTTTATTTTTGCAATCAGCATCATTTGAGATAAAACACTGTGTGGACTGTGTGTCTGTATAGTCGAGCACAGCTCACATGTTTTGCCCCTGACAGTCCTCTCCGCTGGAAGAATGTATGTGAAAATAGTAATCGAGTTGACAGTAATAACACTGCCAGTCGATCCAGGCCAAGGTAAAAGGGCCACAGCACAGTACTTTGTGTCACTCAGTGAGAGATTAGAGAAAGTTATGCTCTAACTCTAACATTAATGCCAGAGTTATGGAAGTAATTTACCATGTCTATTACATAACAGAGAGAAAATTATATTTTCACATTTATTAATTATGCAATAGTGTGAACATGGTGTTAAGAGATGAAACTAAATTGCCGTCTGCTCTTCTTTCTTTTCTGTTATGTGGTATAACACCGAGGGGTTCAAGTGAACCGAGTTACCAAGTCATCCCACGTGTCCACTCCTGCTTCCATGTGAGATTTCTTATTTAAGTCACAACATTTCCTCACCATTGTAGTCTTAAATTGAGTTGTGAAGTTGCTGTAAGAGACACGACAGTCAAGGTAATGAATTTCCACTCACCGTGTTTAGTGAGATAATTCCGCGCCGTGGTTTGCATAACCTACAAGCCCGACGGGATTCTAAGCCATTTTCACGCACAGAATGCAGCTGCCCAAATAGGAGGTTTGAGGCTTTAGAGAAGCTTATACAAGCAAAGGGATTGAGCTCACATGAATGCTCCTGAGCTTGTATATTTGTCTACACATACATAAGAAATGAGTTACCTTTTTTTTTCCCCCAGTTAAAAATGACCTTTTTTTTTTTTTTACAATTAACACACTCAAAGAATATAAATTACATGCAAGAAAATGCCCTACATAACCATATTTTCTGTTCATGTCAATAATTCTGAATGTGTTGATGTTTAACAAACATTCAGGGATGATTTTTCTTGACATTTGTATGTATTTTTTCCTTCTTCCTCTTCCAGTTACTCTCACTGATTTCTTTCCCTCTCTCATCCCCCCCCCCCTTTCACTCTGATGATATCTCCCCAGGAGGTTTTGTTACCACAGGCATATGCTGGATCAGCATTTGCTCCCTTTTTTTTTCTTTTTCTTTTTTTTTTTTTTTTTGCAAAATATGAAATCCTCTCTAGCATACCGAGTCAGTCAAGGTGGCTCTGAGCAGTTGGTCGATAAGGACATGCAACGTGAAGCACTTCAGGACAAGCGTAGTAGTACACCAGCCAGGCAGCGGGGCATCGCTCTTGGCTGTTTAATTGGCCTTCACTGAACAGTAAATCTGTCTTTTCAAAACCACACAGCGTTTCTACAGACATTTATCACTGATGCAGTGGGTGGGATTAAAAAAAGCTGGTGACCGACCGGAAACTTTTGTTCATGAAAATTGGAGATGGAGCTTTTAACCTGGTTGGCAGCATCAACTAGAGTCAGGGTTTAGAAAAGAGGTTAAGGTCAGTTAGTTTTCTACTTAGTGTAATGTTGCTTATTTCCCCTTGAAAAGGTGGATTTTTGCGCCCTACCTACCATGCATGATGAATTAGGTTACGAGTCTTCCTCCTGAGAATGCATGAAAGAAGGCATAAATGCATAATGCTCATCAGATAGGTTACACTGTGCTCAGCAGCCCAAGAAAGACTTCATCTGAGATATTCCATCACCGTCCCCTCCTCTCTGCTCTCTTTCGTGTGCCAGCTGTAATAAAACACGGGCAGAGCCGTTTGTGATACCAGCACATCAAAGCCGGAATATAGTAAAGTAGCACGCAGACTCATTTCCATACACTTCTAAAGCAATCTGGAGAATCCGTCGGCGTCTAATGTCACAGCCATCATCGCAGCAATGTAAAGGTGGGAACAAGCCTGCGTTTTAATCCAGCGTGAGAATGTTCATTTGGAAGTTGATTTTTTTTTAGTTAGTTACTTAGTTAGCTGTGAAATAAAGTTAATGCACAAGATATTAAAAATTCAACTGTGAAACCTCAGAAATTTATAAAACATTCTTGTAACTCTGGAGTGTGTTATAGCTCGAAGAAAGTCCAGCACACAGAGGAAGAGCTGCTCATTGTTGAACCACTGAACTAAATGAGTCACAGTCAGGCATGACTCAAAGTAACACATCAAATGCTGTGATACAAAAATGAGCTAAAAATGAATCACGACTGAATCATGGGAATGTTATGACAATAGAAGCATGGGGGGTAACAGAATGTGTTGTCCGTTAATTATCAACATCTCTGTTTCCTACTTTTCTGCATTCTTAAAATTGTGTCACATCTGTGAGAAAACAGTCAGGCGCATCACCACGCGTAGCTCACCCAGGGGAGACGAGTATCAGTTAACAAACTCGCTAAGTGTTTTACACAGTTCAGCTCAGGTTCTCTGCTCCATGAAAAAAAAACGCAAGAATTTCTTTTTCTGTCTTTGACAATCACGTTGCTCGAGGTGTGAACATGGATTAAGTTGATCTTGTTCTGAGGTGAAACATGAGGTTGCCTGTCAAAAGTACATTCACATTCTGATCTGATCACTTTCCTGCTCATGTCACTGTCGAGCTGCAGTGTTGTACATGTCTGGATCTGTTGGATTGTGCCCACTGAAGAGTTGCTGTCCAATCGTGTTCAATGCCAAGTTAATGCATTAAGCTTTAGAGGCTGATGGAATGTATCATCTATACATAAATGCACTGCACACATTTATGCATCTGTATGTATTTGTCTATACATTTGCAGGCTAGCGCAAGGGCAAAGAAATATAAATGTTTATCAGTACCTGCGGTTAGCGAGGTGAGACAATGGGTTAGCTGTAAGGCTCGCAGGCAGGGAGATGGCTAAATGGAGACGTATTGGTTCGGGTGTAGTTCTGCTGCGCTGCTCCACAGGACGGCTAATGAGGAAGTTTTGCCACAGGGGTCTTTCTATTAAAAAACAACAACTGCGAGATATGGAAAAAAAAAACAGATCTAATCACAATCTCTGCAAGAAAAAACAGGCGTGAATGGCCAGTTCTCAATCAGATCGGACAGCTTGGTCCCTGGGGGGTGTGGTACAAAACAGGCGTAGGAGTGCAGAAGTAGAGAGGAAAGGGTCGGTGGATCAAAAATGAAATGAAGAGGAAAAAAAAACAAAGGCTGATAATGTAGATTTCATAGGAAGGAGATGGAGGAATCGGAAGAAAGAGGGAAAAAAAAGGCCAATGAATAAACGGTTAAATGAGAATGTGAGAGAAAAATATGAAGCAAAAGGGATAAAGGTCCGCAAGAGAGTCAAAATGAAAGAATAGGTGATTTCCTCATGGAGGACCTCTTCAAAAGATTTCCTCAAGGAAGAGCTGCACTCTGGCTGAAATTGTCGAAGGCGTGGTGGAAAAATGTAGTTACAGCTCAAGCCTGATTTGCTGTCAAGTCCAATCTATCAAAACCACATAAAATTATGGTGTCAGTGTTGTGAAAAACTGTCATCTATCGTGCCTGGAATGTTTTACTTCAGCTTGCCCTCTTCCCAGTGGCAAGAAAATGAGTTTTGTTTATAAAAGCAGACTTAGTAGACGCAACTCCTTTGAGACCGAAGCCGAAGCAGTGTGTGTGCTGATTTTGAGAAAATGTTGCAGCAGAACTTACCAGAAGAATCTGGCACAAGCACAAGTGAGAGAAAACAAAGAACAAATGGAGATGGTCTAATATTTGTGCCTGCTATTTTTTTTTGTAGTATATTAGTAATGCTGCCCTCTGGCAGAAGTATGAGACTTTACAGGAAAAAATGTGTGAGATAAAGCCAAGGCTAAATTGAATAAGGTGAGTGTCTGAGAAAAATAAAACTTAAAGCTTTCCTCAAGAAAAAAATTAAGGTTAAGAATATAAACAGTCACTCTGAAAACCTTAATAGTACATTTTGTTTCTGTGTCGGTCACCTCTGTTCTCACCTGGCCTCTCCTGAGTTTGCTCTCACTAATTGATTGAATTCCAGGTGGGATTGATGCTTAATCCAGTGATGCAGGTAAGAGCTGGAACTCCATTAACACTTTGAGCAAAGCTTATGTAGTTTTTAAGTCTTTCTGATGTATCAGCTTAGTTTTTTGGGTCATTGTTTTTGCTTTAAAAAAAAGATCCAGATAAGCAAACTTGAGCTCTCTTGATCTCAAAAGCATCTTCAAAGCATCAAAAGCGTCTGCTTTCAAACTGTACTTACACAGTTTCAAAGCAGCTTTCAAAGCTTCTCTAAATTGTTTACAGCCGCACTACACTTTTGTCGGATGTAACTACACTTTGAGCTACTCAGAAAAAGCAGATTAGTACATTAGAACTATTTGACAGCAGCAAACGTGCATTGTTAAGTAATGTAATAGACTAATACGGTTGTTTTGTGAGTATCATTTTCTCTGCAGAGTAAAAGGTTGGAAACTAAGGATGTGGAAACAATTTTAATGGATATGGAGTTATGAGGACAAAAGTACCCATGTAGCCTTGCTGCTTAAAGGGAGCTGCATTATTGTAGGTGCTCATAAAGTAATAGTTTTTTTATTTTGTACAGACATTTCAGTCTCTACTGGTATGTGCTGTCATGGATGCAGTGTGTCATGGAATAGGGACAGCACCCTCCAGGAAATGTTCTTTTTTTTAAGAAAAACAGATGATAGTTCATTGAGATACTGCACCTATTGAACAGAGTGTTTTTTTCTGGACTTTGTTCTCTATTTGAAATGCGTGATCTTAAAGGAGGTTTTGTTCCTGTTTCGCTTCAGCTTGAACCAGTTCCACTGCCGGTGCATCTCTTCATGCCAACCCTGCCTACAAATATGAACTGATCATCGGATAAAAGGATGGATGTCTGTGAGCTGGTTGAGCAGGGTGTTAGAATGTAATGCTACATTCACTCATGACATACAATACTCAGTGCAACATACAGTGAGTCTGAAGCAGCCTTAACATCTCCTTTTCAAGCTGCCCACTGTTTTGTTGTCTTCCTGTAACACTGATGCAAAAACCTGCTGCTGCCACAAATCTGTTTGTTGGCCGCTTGTCACATCGGCTCTCAAACGAGACCTCAAGCCGGAAAAAGACTTTTTCTGTCCCGCTGCAGGCAGTTTTGGACCATGGCTGCTCCTCCCTGAGGGTTTACTCTCCGCTGAGATGCCACAGATCACTGTGTCACCGCGCTAAGCTACATATGTATTTGCTGCTCGTAGCAACGTACACATTATGAGTTGGCGTCTCTGATCAGTTGTGTTCAGTAAGCTGTGAGGCTGCCAGCATTGTTTCTTTTCTCTCCCACAGATCTGCTTGCAGCTATTGTCTTGGTGTTTGCTGGTTTCTGATTTCTCTTATGCTGTTTCCAATTCATTATGCACCTATGCATAATGTTTGCACATCATTTGAATGGATGTTCCTGCACTTCTAGAAGAAATTAAATTGATTAGAGGCGCTTCAAAAAGAATACATTGAACATGTGGAGATCTTACAGATAAAAACTACTATTGCAAAATTAATAATAAATGCCAGAACACTGCATGACAGGCAGAGATTTTCTCGTCTGTAAGACAAAATGAGAACTAATCTCTCACCAATTACTAACAATTAAAGACTTCCAACTGAACCAACAATTTCCTCCACAAAGAGCCAAAAAAAAAAAAAGTTCTCCAATTACGATGTTGTCTGCATGACTTTTAATGTCACAATCGAATGAAAGGCGCAGATACACTAATAACATAAATAGCTTGGAAGAAAAAACAATAACTAATAAGTATTTGTACCATCCTTGTAATTATTAATTTCCCCGTGAAATAACTGTCGGCAATTGTCAGCATTTAATTTTCAACATTTCAGGGTCAGGAACATCTAAGCCTGATTAATCAGTTATGAAAATGATAATTGGTTGTTGCATTCCTATATTCAGTCAATTGTTCGCTCCAAAGTCTTTCAGCTTTGTAGACGTGAGCGCTGGCAGAAAAGCAGAGGTGCTGTGTGAGAGCCGTGTCCCTCATGTATGTGTCCTTGTTTTTTCATGTGGATCCAGACAAAGTCACACTGGTCATTAACTCCATTGATCTTATTTTAAGCTAGGTAATCATGATTGATTTTCTGCCGGACAGCTGATTGGCTCGATTGGCACCTGTAAGGGTGAATCGTCCAGCTGCTTGTTCTTATTTGATAATGACATACAAGGTTAGACACACAACGCCCTTAAACGGTTTGACTACTATTAAATTCTCATGCGACTTGCGGCGACACCATCGTAAGGCAGGGAAAAGGATGAACAGGCGAGGCTTTATTGTTGCATATCTGAGGAAATGTTAAGTCAGTGTTTAATGTATCATGCATCAAGAACTGGTTATCAAAAGAAATCCTCTGCAGAGACGTGTCAGTAATTATAAGTGAGTGGTGATATAACACCAGCAGACACCCTGCAGTGCAGTGTTGTTTGAGCCTGCAAGCTTCCCCTCATTTCCTCGCTTCTTCCGCTCCTTCATCCCTTCCTTCATCCCTCATGCGCTCCCTTCAACCTTCCGCCTCATAGCAGTGCCTGATTCATTTTCCCAGTAACAGCCTCAGTGCCCTGTGATTTATATGTTTATGGTCATTACTGACATTGAGTAATACATTTCCGTTTTTCCCCTCTTCTCCGTCTTCCCCAGTCTCTCTTTTGGCAGAGCCCTGGGGTCCTGCGAGGAATATCAATTACTTTGTCCCTGTTTAATCACAGTCCTTTGCTTTCTCTCATGGCACCACTTTTAGGCAAGCAAAAAGAAGTTTTGTTTTTCAGGTGTCTGTTGTTTTATTTGATGTCTGACAAAAGCACTATTAACCAGCAAAGACCAATGGCCTTTTCATGTAAGAATGGTGGTGCAATTTGCTCTCATTAGCAACAAATTCTCTTTTTCAGCCTCTCAGTGTTTCTAACCGGCTGTTGTTTAACAATGCTTACAAAGGCTACTGACACAATTGCAACTGAGGCAAACAACATGGTTTTATTTTTTATTGCTCGGGCTGTATTCACACTGTAGTCTTTCATGCTCAATTATGCATTGCCGCTCATGTTTGCTTTTTCTATTCCAGGATTTGACCCATATCTGATACCATATAAACTGACAGCAAAGTCAAAAAATAAGCAGAGAGCAGCCGTAACAAAAACATCACAATCTGTTTTCTCACTCTTTGCATCCCTCTCGCTTGTTTCCGACACATCTCAGTTACAGTGCATCTTCCCTTCTAGTTTTGATTTGAGGTTTCTCAACTAAAATCAAGTTTGCTGTGTATTCACATCACAGTGTCTCATTGTCTCCACTGCTGATTCTGACTCAGTTGCCATGCATGCCAAAATAGTGGAAGATGCAAGACTTGCATACTGTCATGGCAACGCCGATAAAGGGAAGAAAGGAATGTAGTCTGACTGACAACAGCTTAGCTCCAGCAGCTCAAGGTTAAGTGCTTGGCTCAAGAGCTGGGTCAAGTACAGTACATTGGTGGATTTTATGTGTTAGCTTATGGCCTGTCGTATTTACTCTCTGAGTCAGATTTCAGATTTCAGATTCACAGATTGTCCCAGCTTGTGAAATTCCCCTGTTTAAATAGTGGCAGTTGGTGTTCTGCAGGGGAGACGAGCAGCAGCCACAAACGGACAGACGCGCAGTATCAGCATACTGACTCGCATTCATTTGATTGAAAGAGAGAGGGTTTACGGAGGGGGGGGGGGACTCCAGTGAGAGCAAAGTCAACCTCCTCATTACTGGCTCCTTGTCAACTACATCAAAGTAGCTTCCCAAAGTCATTCACTTGAAAGTTCCTGGTTAGCACCGGCTTTACGCTGCCTGATGGAAAACATGCTTGGGTTTTCATTTGGGTGACTTTATATTTCAGCCAGCTGCGCCTAACTTCTCTCTATAACATCCAGCTCTCTCAGCACAGAGCCCTAATGAACCGAAAACTCCCTGTACAGTACGGCCTCTTTTTTTTTCTCTCTTTGAATTTCAATCATTCAGCCAGGTAGCTGCCTGAAGCATTTATCAAAGAGGACTAAGGCACTGCCCCCCATAGGCAAGCTTTCACCCCTGTTGGTGAAATCTCTTTAAGTTAGTCAAAAAGAAGGAGGGCGATCAGTACATTTCCTTATGTAAGTAACACAGTGTTCGTAAATACTAACAGTTTTGTTGAAGCTAACACTGGTAGGGTAGATGCAAAGCTACGTAAGCTCTGAATCAATGAAATTGGTTAAATAAAGTGTAGGCAGATGGCCAATTTTAGGCTTTCAGATCTTTTATTCAGTGGGTGAGAAAAAAACTGTATAAGGAGCTTAATCTAGAGGCAGAGGAAAATCCAGCAAAAAAAAAAAAAAAATAACGAAGATGCAAGTTGCGCTGTCCTTATCAGTCAGATAACAGAAGATGCTTTGCTTCCCTAAGCTGTGTTTTCACCGAGGAATTTCTCTGCCTCTGATGCAAATATCATCTGGCTTGTAAATTGGGCATGGTGGTATAATACGAAACTACTTGAAGCTGTCACTGCACCTCCTCGGGACATAGTTTAATGACTGCCTCTTGTTGATCTAGACGCCATGTGGGTTTTCTCTGCAAGTGTTGCTATTTCTAATACACAGATTTGATTGTATTCCCTTCCTTCCATGTAAATCCCAACGTATCATTATTTTTTTCTTCATCTGTGTATTTGCCTCAAGAGGCTGCAGAGCCGGCGAATGTACGAATGTGAAACTAAAGTTTGAATCTCGGGATAGATTTGAATTACAACCACATATTCAGTGAAGGGGGGAGAGAAAAAAAAAGGGAAAAAGAAAAACATCTTCATCCAAATTGATAATGATACATACAAGTTTTCCTCCAGGAAAGGCCCAGAGTGATTTGGTAAGAGAACAAAACTGAAAGTGAAGAGAGGCAGCACTGTGCTCCTTAGACAGGGAGACAACCCGTCGAAACATCGGTGATTAAAAGAACTGACATGGAGCTGAGTGTGCAGTACTTCTTATTTTTCCTGTCTAAATCTTGCTTTTAGTGCCAGCGCCTTAAAAAAGACTTTGCTGTGCTTTTTCCCATTCTTTTATTGCAGAACTGTGTGCTCTGCCATAACGAAATAGAAGTGACCTTCCATCTCTCTGTGTTATCTTAGCAGGCCGAATTAACTCTCCCTATCATTCTCACCTCCCTGTTGTGAGCAGCACACACGCCACAGCACAACCCAACACTCTCATGTTTATTAATTTCCTACAGCGAGAGATGCGCTAAATCATTGACCCTCTTTTAGTGCCTCATGCTCCAGCCGAGCATGGGAACCAGGAGGGCGTATTGATTTTGCCCCCTTCTCATCAGCGGCCAGGCCCCTATTTGAAATGAGGAAATGGTAAATCTTATATAGCTCCTGTCAAGGCCTGTCCGGATCCTAATCTTCACTAGTTGATGGCTCTCTAATCTTTTTACCATCTACAACTCATTAGAGGCTGAGGAGGTAAATGTAAAGTATTAAACATCACATTAATTCTCGGGACGTTCTCGGGAGCTCCATAAAAGAAATTTTTTATCAGAGTTAGGATATGACACGGTTGCAAAAAACAAGCTTTGAATGTTGCTTGAGTTTGATTTTCAATTTTTGTGTTTGCAGAGTAACTAGATGACCAGACATACTGACAAACTGTGAGAGCAGAACTATTATTCTTGTTTTCTGTGGGGGGTTTTTTGTGATCTTGACCTCATCCGTCATTACTCCTCATGTCTGTTTTAAGCTCATCCTGAGTGTGAACGCAGAAAGTGACAAAAATCACCCTCAATTTAGCCACCACAGTGCAGTTTCACAATGCTGTTTGACACATATAAAGGAATAAACAGTCACAAGGGGACAGGCTCATTATGAAGTCATTGGACACAAAGGTTTTGCTGACTGAAGTGTGACTTAAACCTTCCACCCACCTGCTTCTTTGTGGGATTAAAATTGATTTGTCTTTGGTTGGAAACTTAGTGCTGGCAGCATGTTTTAACCACAGGAAATGCTGTAGAGCAAGTGTATAACAGGCTGATTTCTGATCACACAGTTAGATGGATGGATGGATGGATGGATGGATGGATGGATGGATGGATGGATGGATGGATGGATGGATAGAGGACTGAAAGCAGACATTATACAAGCCTTCAGGAGCAGGGCTGTTAAGGCAGCCCTTTCAGCGAAATTGGAGAGATCAACAACTGTGGCTGATGCACCCCCCCAATTAGCCAAACTATCCACGTCTCTGACAAATTTCAAGTTTTACCCAAAGATGCAATATAATCCGGTTAGCAAATGAATAAAATTTAATCCTGTTTTAAAAGTGATGAGCGTGTCAGGCTCCTATGAGCGTTGGCTCTCTTAGTCCTGCAAATAAATTGAGGTACTCTCAATAATCTAGTTACAAACTCCCCTTCGGAGCACTTGTCATATTATCTGACATGACAAACAGAGCTGAGCCCAGGAATCTGCCTCCCACCCTCCCTCGACTCCCACCCTTTTTGCTCCCTCTAGTCTTTTCTGCCACCCTTTCCTCACTCCTCCCTCCCACCTCCTTTCTTTGTACCTTTCCTCTGATCTCCTGAGTGTTACTTGGAGGTGGCACAGTTGAATACAGAAGCTGGAGCAGGGATGCACCAGGTGCTTTCGCTCGGACGTTCATCTGTGATTGGCCGGGTTGAGTTCGGTAAATCTGGCCTGGAGGCTGAAAGTTCATCATTTGCGGAGGAGTGGCAGTGGGACAGGAGAAAACCTTTGTTTGCCACCTGAAAAGGCTCCTGCACAGCTTGTGACATTGAAAGAGGAGTCGTCAACATGGCTGTATGTGTGTGTCTGTGTGTGTGTGAGACACTTGTCAGCAGATGTTTGAGTTTGTGTCTGGAGGAGTGTCTAAAGGACAGACTGACAGACAGACAGGGAAAAGCAGATTGACAATCACTGTGATTTCACTTAAAGCAAATACTCGCATCTAACTGTGCCTTGAAATGTGTGTGTGTAAAGTCCATGCTGATGTGCCCTGCAGCCACAGCGTCCTGCCTCGGTTGCCCTCAGGCCTCAGGTGCACCAGCAATTTGTGTTTCAGCTCATAATTGCTTACTGTGTGCCTGTGTGAGTTAGCGACTGCCAAGCTCTGACACATCAGTGCATGAACATTTTAACAGCTGAAATTATACTGTTGCTGATTTGCTTAGGGACGACGCATGATATTTTTTTTGTTTTTTTTAACTATTTTTTGTCAGTTTCTGCAAAAATGTCACCACATTTCCCGCTCTTGCTGTTTGTGTTTCTTGTCATTAGCCCAATATTTGCAGACATCTGCTGGCCAAAGTTAGCTTCCCAGCAGGCAGCAACAGCCTGAAGAGAATCTGCACACTTTTTTCGTTGGCTGCTGTGGTAACACCTATTGTAACCAGTGATGATACCTCGTCAACTCCAAATTTTTCTGTCCCACTCACAGATGGTAAATGGTAAATGAACTGCTTTCATATTGCACTTTTCTACCTTAACAGTCTGAGCACATATGCACACATATTCTATGAAATGGCATTTGTGGATTTTGCTCAGATTTAAACTTGATGTTGTAGAACTTTAAATCTCCATATAAGAAAGTAAGGCCTGTAGTTTTCCCTAATTATCAAATAAAAATTGTGAGGATGAAGGTTCAGAATTAAAGTTTGAGGTGAAAAATACAAAGTATGCTCGCTTCTTGCTTTTTTTTTTAAAGCTTCAAATCTGAGGAAAACCAAAGTTCCCATGCTGCGTGACCAGAAGGAAAGTCATAAACAATCCATGCAAATTTTCGAGCAACTGAAGTCTTATTTTAGAGTGGTGCAAAATTGATGACATTTATTCAGCAACCATCATGAAAACGAAACACTTAGACCCGAGTTTCTTGTTGAATACAAAACATCACTTTGATAGACTTTGAAAGAAGTACAAAGGAATATTATATGGCCTATCTGGCAAAAGGGAGCAATGCAGCTAATGTCATGACTGTCACGTAATTCCTGTGTTATTTGCATTGGTGTCAGACAGAAATAATGACAAGACACAGACAAAAACACATTATGCCTGAACCAGAGAAAAGACCCTGGCCTTTCGAAACCCCTCCTCAGCATGTTCATGCATTATGGTGCATGTAAGATGAATATTAAAACATGCAAAAAAAAAAAACCCACCTTATTGTCTTTTTAAAAGGCTCACACCGAATATATATGCATGTATATCGAGGGAGTTGGTGTTTATTGGTATGTATGAAATGATGCAGCTGAAGGTCCTGAAAGCAGACTCAGTAATCACTGATATTAGTGTCGAGATTCCCTAGCTGCGTGACTCCGGGCCCGTCCTCATGAATTGGCTTCATGAAAATGCCACTGAGTGACATATTTAAACCATTCAGCTTGATAACTGTGTCCCTCTCGGCTCTCGCGTTAAAAGGTAGCCTGCTTCCCCATCAGTACTCATATTAGTAATAGAAATATAGAGAGGGAAAGGCACAGAGTGGAGAAAAAAAATGTAAGAGATAAGTCAGAGTGAATCAAATAGAGACAGAACGAATGAAGACTGTTTTAAAACAGGTGAAAAGGAAGAAACCGTGGAGGTAATGGGTTGGTCTGAGCGATAATCACATTCAGCGGGGGGAGACGGTGCCGCTGTGTAAAGCAGCAGGACAGAGAGCCAATCAAAGAGCGGCCCTCATTGCTCTCTGACCCTGCTCTTTTCACATTTGACACGTCAATCAGAAGCAGAGAGATGAAGAGGCTGTGATATTCCTCACTCTGAGCTGAACAAGCTGGTGTTTCAATGGATTCCATTGATTTCTAAAGCAGACATATGATATCTCCATTGACTCCTATAAATCCCATCTGGCGTCCATCTCCAACTTAATGCAATGCTAATTGCACTGACCTCAACAGCATCACTCTGTCTCCATCTCTGTTGAAGTCATGTCTTGTTTTCTTTTTTTCTTCTTTTTTTTTTTTTACACTAAAAGCACTCGGTGGCCTGACTGCCGCCAGCTGCAATTCTTCATTAAACACCCGTCACTACATAGTGCAAGTTTCATGCATGTCATAGATATCAGTGCCACTTGATATGCAGCGCGCTCCCGCTCACCCTGTAGCCCGCTCCAGTATGAATAAATATTTATCAGTCACAATAAATCCCTCTTAAGACCCTTCTTACTGCCCGCCTCGCGGCACCCAGTGCTCCCCTGTGTCGTCTGTAGTTGGCCTCGTTGCTGCAGTGTCAGTGCCATGAACAAGGCACTGCAGCGATTGAAGGTGGGCAGCAACCTGAAGTGGAAAGGAGCAGTCCACTGTGGGTTAGATCTTTCTTTGAAGGCTTCAGTTGGCAGTGTCAGTGTGCTGAAAGCAGGATCTGCTCTGCAGTGTTAAACAGGCAGTGACACGGACCAGCTGCTGCAGGGAGTCGTTTCTACCTCACGGCTGTTGGCTTTTATAAATGAACCAGCCACATTCTGCTTGACATTATGCTTGCTACTGGCCAGTGTGAGGCAGTGACTAATTCTCAGTAATGAGTCATTTTGTTTTATTCTCAAGATTTTTTTTCAGGCATTTTAGTCTTTTTTAGATAATAGTGGAAAATGGAGGGAAACAAAGTGGTAAAGACTGTGAATAAAAAAGGCAGTTCTGCACCCAGTTAAACTTTGGACAGCAGCGGTTTTTAATGATATACTGCTTATTTGTTTTAGCCACCAGAATGCTACAAATACTAATTTTAGCCGAACTTAAGACAGGTGGCAACAACTGTAGTTAAGGTGTCTTAAGCTGCAGTTCCTGTGGCCGGAACTAAACCACAATTCACAGCCACTTCAGCTTGTGATTGGTCGGCTGTGCTGAGGTGTGAAAGGTGCCAGGGTTCGAACTTGTCTCTCTAGCTCTCTTTTTTCATTCGCTGTTAAAATGACTCCACCTTTACATGTAAAATCTTAAAACCATCATGAACAGTTTAGATTTACAGCACTTAATTGCATGAAGCATCTCTCTTTGAGCATAATCTGATCACAATTTATGAGGAAAATAATTGTTAGTTCCAGCTGCAGAGGATTTTGTACATAAAAGATTTTGCCATGGTGGTTTCACCCTTTTAAGTTTTATAAAGCTCCACTCAGGGGGATTTTTTTCCTCCTCTGACAGACAAGTTGGTGACGAGAAGAAAAATCAAACCTATCCAAGCATCAAAATAATTTAAAGATTTTTAAACCAATTGATAATATCACAGATTTTTACGTCCATCCATTCTGTGGTTTTGAATACTTTGGTAGAGAGGAAATGTACTGCATAAAAACCATCCAGATATTCAGGCAATTTGTCACTTACTCACGCCACATCGACTTTCAAATACTTGATGGTTATATGAGGCTTAGAGTGGTCATTCAGCCTTAAATCTTCCTTTTTGAATGCTCATCTGAATCACATGGCATGACAGAAAGCAGCATTGCCTTCACTCAATCTGATGGAAGCTTACCAGCAAACACACTTAACTGTGAATCTTAAGCACTGAGTCTGTCATTTTATCATTGTCCCCGGTTTTGCTATTAGACAAGGTCAGGTTTATAGAAGGCGGTCCGGTGCCACTGTGTTATTCTCATTTGTCTTTGGAGCCCATGGGCCGCTATAATTTAAACTTGTCAGTTGGCACTTTTAAGTGTATTTATTTTGACTTTACTCTTCACTCTTACTTTGATAGTTGCAGCACACATTTCCTCATTTTTTATTCTTAACTGTGCAAAACAGGTGTGGCTTGAAACTAAAACCCAATATATCTCAGGTCTGTTTGTGTTGACTCTGCTACATGTGCTGCTAAACATCATCGTCAAGCAGCGCCAACACAAACAGGCCTCAGATATTTTGGTTTTTAGTGTTTCGGTGTACTCTGGATGAATGATTAATTAGGAAAAAAAAAATGGAATGGAAAAGAGTGTCGCAATCAGAACCTTTTAAAGAAAATAAATGTGTTGTTGACTTGCTATTTATTTTGAAAATGTCATTTGACACCAGTTTTACTCGAAACTTGTTACTCTCTCTGCTGTTAGCGGGGGACATAAAAATTTCTTCGAAGTGATTAAGCTTCTCCTGGAGGCAAGCTGGAGCTTTTAGTTGATGGGAGGTGACAAAACATTAACAAGACTCAAATATCTCTATTAACATCTTTTGTCTTTGTCTCAGCCTAAGGTCTTATCTGTCACATATTATGTATGTCGTAGCCAGATGTTAGAGAGCTGACCTGCAGAGACGCATGTGTCAAAAGCCTTATTCCAAAACTATATCACAAGACAGGTCATGCTGTAAATGAGAAATGCGTTGTTCAGCCACAGAACTTCACTTAAGAATAGGTCATCGTCCCCTCCATATTTTTTCCCTCCCAGCAGAGAGGGAATAACACAGTGTGTATCAGATAGCAATGGCCCCTGTTGAAAGGTGAGGACAGAATATTGTGTTTTGGAGAACAGCATCATTGCCTTTGGCCTCTGCCTCATTCTTCCACCGCATCTTCTGGGACCGAAGTGAGCTCGGCACTTGTTTACTCGCTCTTTGTTTTTCCTGTGCAGGCTGAACCCATTGAATCCCACAATAACCTAAGAATATGAATGCTAGATTATTGATTGAACGCTGCCTCTAAACAAGTAATAAAAATTGTGTCAGCTCTTTTTTTTTTCCTGATATCTTTATTTTGGCTTTTTGGCTCAGCTTCTCTTCTCTCTTTTTTAAATCCTGAGTCGAATCAGATTTATGAGGTTTGCATTAATTATGAGGAAGCCTCAAGTGTCCAATTAGTTCATGCATGTTTGTCTATGTGTGTATGTGTGTGTGTGTTTTTTTTTTAATTTACGTGTGAAAAAGAGAACAGTATTGAGGCTGTGTCATGTGCCAGTGTTTTTGCTGTTTCTGAGTGTTTGTGTGTGTGTGTCCATGTGTGACTACATGCGTGTTCTGAGTAATGGGCTTTGTGCATCCTCCTTTGCTGACGGCCAGGATGTATCCATGGCAACGCCAGGTCGATCCTAGTTGTGAGCTGGTGAGAGGGACTTGAAAGGGAGCGTTAAACCTCTCCTCTCATCTGCCCTGAGCTCTTCTCACTCTGACCATGGCGAAATGCGTGGCCTTGTTGAAATTCCAGCCCCGGGGCTCTGTGCTGTAGCTGTGACCGTAGACACACACATCACAACACTGCCACCTTTTGAACTGATGCAAAAATTTACCCCCAAAACATTGTCTTGTTGTTTTTAATTTTACATTTTCTTAATGAGTTCAGCCTTTATCGGTGGACACACACAAAAAAAAAGAGTTTTTCCTACGGCTAAAACAGTAACAGTAAATCCTTTTTGGAGGGCATTTCCAGACTTTCTACAGAGTTGATAGTAGGGATATGTCAGGAAACGGAGGGAGGAGGAAATGGGGAACAACAATGCAACAAAGGTCCACAGCTGGATTTTAATAAAAGGACCAGTTAATGGTCGGTGCCTTAAGCCTCCCAGGCCACCAGGGCTCCCTTTATAGGATGTTTTTACCGAGGATTAAATACAGGAGCTGTTCAGTTCATTCTGAGTAATTTCATGGGAATGAATTTTTATTTCTAGTTGGAAAGGTGTTATAATGAAATGTGTTTTTTTTTTTTTCTCAGAACAATTTTTTAGTTGATTCAGAAGTCCAAAGCTATTTGTGAGTCTGCAAAATCAATAGCTGTTTTATTGTCAGTTGTATAGCTTTTACCAAGTTGAAAGAAGCTGCTTTATTAAGTTTCATCGTGGGGCTGGAAGCAGGTGCAAAATATCATGTTTATAAAGAAACAGTATGATTGTAATTGTTGCACAGAACAATAGAAATTGTCACTTTCACGTACAAAAGCTAGACAGAGAGTTGTCATTACAGTTGGCTTCCTCACTGTCTCACAATGTTGCCTTCTGAGTCCTCTGATGCCTTGTCATGGCTGTTAAAGTCCTTAGGAGAGACTAGTTTAGACGGACTGCTGCTGCCCCCTAGTGGATATCAATATGCATAAAGAGGCAGAGTGATCAGGAGTTGAAGGCGATGAGTAATGACAGGAAAGGAATATAGAAAAAAAGGACTAAAAGCAGAGATAAGGGAAGGACAATGTGATATTTTTTCTGGATGTAAACATAAATGCCAAAATTAACTGATTTATTGCCACCTTGTGTGCATCAACAAATCTACGCTGACAATGTAATTAATATATTTTGGCACAAAGTACATAAACCTTATCAACCGATTCTATTAAAAGGGTCATTGCACTTCTTTGCTGTCTTAAATTTCTTTCCACATCAGTTTCGCAACTCGCCATGTTGCGCTAAATCCACAGCGTTTGTGTATGTGAATATTCATGCAGTTGTGCCTCTCAGAGGGCTTAGACACTGCAGCTGAGGGAGCTCTGTGACCTTCTTGTTAGGTCAGGCCGGATGCCGGAGGCTATCTAGTGATCACTAATACATATTCAAGAACCAGAGGCTTTCAGGCGCTGCTGTTAAACAGGCTCCAAGATAACAACTGATCAAGGCCAAGCCACAACTCCTATTTGCTCTGTTATCATCTGTTTTGGTTTTTTTTTTCTCTCTCTTCGGTGACACACAATGTTCACAGCAGCAACTTAACACATATTGACTGAGTCTGCTGCTTTTCTCACCCTCTCACTTGATATTAAAGTTTCCCCCCGATGTAAACACACCCGCCGGTGGTTGTGGTTTAAAGGCTCAACAAAATGGATCGGCCCTGGCTAATGTGTTTTCTATTAGTTTTACAGGTTTAATGCGTCTCTTCCTCATAGGTGTCCTGTGGTATCCTTAGCTGTGGGTTTTGTTGTTAAGAGCGCTGTCGTCCTCTTAAATGCTTCTAACGTTTCATCTTCTGGCACCATCATGTTTCTGGAAATAATCTTAGCAGTCTAATGGAGGTGGATCGATACGGACGGATCGGTCTCTAACATTTCCGTTTCATATCACAACCAACACCACCTCTGGGAATCTGCATTTATCTCCATATTCAATAATGAGAGGATTCATTTAAGATGTGTGTTTTTTTTCCTTCTCCACTACTTGTACATATTTGGTTTCAGTTAATCTGCTTTTCACAGAAGTGCCCGAAGCCATGTGCAGGGTTTGTAATTTAAAGAAGATCTGCTGGTAAAAATAAGCCATTACACCAACATAACAATGAGCAAATGAAACTCTTAATTAAATTCCTTGACAGTTTACTTTGCTGGTTGTTCTTTTAGCTCATTTCTTGATCAGTGTCTCACACAAATTTAATACTTTCTCTTATTTCTTAACACTCCTCAAGCACACATGTTATTCTGTGTTGTTCTCTGTACTTTAAAACTCATTATGAGAACAGATCATGTAATAAAACCATCCCATAAGGTTGTATTTCATATTCCAGTGTGTGAATCATTTTCCAAAATGCTCATCTGTAGTCATTTCAATAACACCTAAGTATTATTTGCATTTTATTACACAACTGTGCTGTGATCACAGTCTTTCTCGGGCTGAGTGAGGTCACATCAAACAGTAGGATCAGCAGGAATAAACAGCCTATTTAGTGCTTTTTTACATTTTCTCTCTTCCTCTGCGTCAAGCCTGTTTTTTTTGTTGTTTTTTTTCCTGTAAATGGTGAAACTCGGCCTCAGCACAGTGACCTGTTGCCGGGCCCTGCGGGAGTATTCTGTGTCCTTTACTCCTCATGACCTCACCTTCCTTCCCCTCCTCCTCCTCCTCCTCCTCCTCCTCCTGCTCCTTTTCTTCTTCTTCTGCTTCTTCTTCTCTATTTCGAAATTGCTCTAAGAGATGGATCTTCCCCCGAGAGACAAGGACAAACCCAGGCAAGGCATCTCAGTTGAACTCAGAGTAGATGTGAATGGAGGGGGAGCGGAGTGTGTGGTTTCCGTTTTTCTTCTGCTTTTAGCTTCTGAGGATGTCTTTGGGTCAGTGATTGACCACTAACTTTTAAGGGCTATCACAGTCCGTGGCAGAGCTGATGCTTTCTGGATGTTTCTAATTGTCTAATTGCTGAATTCCAAGACTTTTTAGACTTTACAAGTTTACCACCACTTCTTTTCTTGAAGGATTTTATTGCTTTATGATTTTAAACTTTTCCATTGTTTTGGGACTGAACTTCTGACCCTTTAAGTGGCTATCTTATTTCTAAGCATAACTGACTCATTCATCCTGCCACCATGCCGGTCCGGATCATGTGCACCATCTCTTTTTCTGCCGATGACGAACCCGGAGGAGGATATGGCAAAGACGGTTTTGAAGACCACTACAAGCGAGTGAAGAAGAGTTACGGTGGCGGGGACTCGCAGGAGTACCTGGATGGGTGTAGTCAAGTGGACGATTACAATGACGAGGAGGACAACGTCAGTGAGGTGGACGACCTGGCAGCTTTCTTCAGCGGTTGCTCCCTTCATGGCGCCAACCATGTGTTTGTGGAGGACAAGAAGTTTGGTATCCGTCAGGGTCTGTGGGCGGTGGTCTTCACCATGGCCCTCTCCGCTTTCTTGTTCCAGGTAGCTGACAGGGTCATATACTATCTCCAATATGATCGCATCACCATGCTGGATGAAAAAATGGCCAATAACATGACGTTTCCGGCCGTCACCATATGTAACTACAACTTTGTCAGGAAGTCTCAGATGAGTTACAGCGACCTGATTTTCATGGGCCCTCTGCTGGGCTTTGAGGAAGGCATGGCGCCGGGGTTTCCACTGGCCCCAGAGCCGGACCGCCCGCCGGGCTCACGCTTCAGCCTTGATGAGTTCTACAACCGCACTCGACACCGCATGGAGGACATGCTGCTGGAGTGTAACTTCAGAGGATTAGAGTGTGGCCCAGAGAACTTTAGAGAGGTGAGTCACAGCGAGACCCAACGGCGAGAAATATAATTTCCAAATAGTCTCAAATGTTTGATCTTTCAGAAAATCATCAACCTCCTAATTGGGATTCAGCACTCGATATTCAGAGGATATTTTGTAAGAATGTGATAGAATTAATAGATTTAATTGATTAATTTTGTGTGTTGGGGGATTTAAAATTGAAACGGGACCCAAAATAATATGCAATAGGCTGCTCAATTTAGTCAAGTATTAGTTTTGTTCGGGTTCAGTGTGATGAAATGAGAACATTTGCTAAGACCTAATGGAAAAAAACAAAACCATAATTCATGCTTCAAGTTGTCACTGATAAAGACTTCATAAAAAACCACTGATACAGAAGAGAGAGTTTATTTATTGCTGTGAGGTAATTCAGCAGCTCACACAGTCCCGAGTCATCGCTGTAAAAAATGTTTTCCAAGTCAGCAAGTCTGCTTTAATAAAACTCCATTGTAAATTTAAAAAAGAGCAGACATAAAAATTCAGGTTCCATTACTGAAATTGGCATACTTGGCATCCAGCTGTTATGGAAGTAAACAAACAGTGGAGGAATCTTTTGCGTTGCTCAGAGGAAACTTAAGGACAGCCGTTTCCGTCAGAGAGACATTTGCTGAAACTCTGGTAGTTTTGGTTCGGTGTCTGCTGCCCCATGTTCCCTTGAGTTTGCACATCAGACAGCACATGAGTGGAATACCGAATTACCAAGAAGCTTTGACAGCATCCAGCTATTGGAGGATTGATTTGCTTGACCTTTGCACAGTTATGGGTGGTTATGTGCTGACTGCTAATGGATGTACTAAAGTAACATGAGCTGCAATTACACCAGATTTCAAGAGCACGTACACATGACACGTTATTCACATTACCAGGTAACATGATGCCTTTGTTCATTTATAATTTATCTTTCAATTTGGCAGCTTTACAAGCAACAAATAAGCTGTGTTAGAGGAGTTTGTAGCTGTAAGCGAAAGGAGTTTCTTGTACTTAAATGATTACTTGCTTATCAATTAGGTGATTGACAGAAAAGTAATACAACATATTCACTTATTCACTCAGCTAACCTTTTAGGAAAACACAAAAAAATCAAAGCTGTCACTTCTTAAGTGTCAATTTCTGTCAGTTTTCTTAGTCTTTGATTATAAATTAGTAATTTGAGGTTTTAGATTAATGATAAAATAAAACAAGGAATCTAAGTTTGGCTCTGGAAAAATGTATCACAACAGGTATGAAATAATTATTACGATCAATATAATGAGTCAAATACAGCAATGTAAATGCACATTTAAAGTGTTGTCATAACATGATTTAGTTGCATGTCACAGAGTGAAATCAAAGCCAGAGGACAACAAAGTGACATGACATTAAACGCCGAAGGCCCGTCTTTAACAGGTGAATTTTCATCAAGGATTTCACTGCGTCAACACTGACAGCTGCTCTGACATTATGGGGTTGAGAAGCTTCTGAAGTAGAGAGCTGCATCCTGTCAACCAAACGACAGCACATGATGGGAAGATGTAAATGAAGGTCTTGGATGAGGAAAACGTGGAGGTGACTGTAAATAAGAGCTGTAAACATGTTTTATCTCACCGAGGCAGATCCTCAAGTGGAAAGGCAAATAATTAAAAGTGGAGCCTCTGTATTTACCGAGTGCAGTGAGTGCGAGAAGAATAAAGTTAATGATGCGGCAGTGAAATGAGATTATTGCCACGGTGACGAATATGATATAGAAAAGAACAAACAGAATGTGTATAAGATTAAAAATAGTATCTTTATCAAAGTGATAGTGATGCCTCTTAAACGCAGTTTCTAAATTTAGAAATTTACTGTCACCTTTTTTTCAATTCATGAAGCTGTTTCTGTTCCTGTACATCTAATTTTGAAGTGCTCACAGCACCAAAAATATTTGGTTCAGAGCCCAGAACGCTGGTTCCTGACTGGAACCAAAAGAATGACAGGTTTTTCCGAGAACCGTTGAGGGAATATTCTACAAGTTGTGAGTTGGATGTTGTGAGCAACTCTGGAGAAATGAAGTGAGAACTTGCTTGTTTTATGGATGAAAACAACTGTCTGTGTTAACAGAACAAAAGCTTTCAGGTAGTCAATGCATTCTGCCATCTTGCTACTGCTGTTTACTTCCTTTGTGCTCTGTCTGACACCCTTTATTGATCTTTAATTACAAATGGTTTAAAAAACACAAGCTGATTTTGTCAAAATAGGATTAAAGTTCTTAAAACTCCTGTATGAAACCAGTTAGAGAACCAGTGCTCATTTGGAGGAAAAGGGAAGGCCACAGAGCACAGGCACGACTGAATATTACCACAGAGATTGAGAACAGAGCAGATTATACATTTTACTCCACATGTTTTTAAGCAAGTTTCAATTCCTAAAACGGGTAAAAATCAAAAAATGCACAGGTCCTGCATTCAGTATCAAAAATTGTAAGCAGGGTATGTAGTCATTTATATAGTCATTGTCCTTGAGGTGAAATAGAGCCAGCTGTCCTCATCTGTTGAAAAGCTTTTTAAAAGACAAAGTACTCTGACTGCAGTGCAGTCTGCCATTTTATTAGCATGTGAGCGAGGCAGTGACCAGGCTTTGTTCAGTGACAGATGTTACTGCCACACTGCAGTTCAAGACTCATCCTTGCTCCAATAATGTCTTACTTAAAATAAGATGGGGTGCATCTTAGATCACATTATCATCTTGAGGAAACTGTGACACATTTTTGCATTTGAATAGGTGGTAACTGTGTCCTTTTAAATCAAATGATCTCCAAGAAGTCCATCACAAATCATTTCAGAATAGGTTTAAGGGTCACATAAGTTGTTAAACATTGTCTTTTCCTTACACATCACTCACACCATATAGTTTTCAGTTATGCTTTAGGCTGCTGCAAATATGTAATACATAGATTATCTTTAATATCCACTGATACACTTTGTCAAATGACGTTGAAAAGGATTCGGACACTGTGAAAGAGATGGCGTGTGCATGCCTACCGGTTTCAGGTGTAGCTGTCACTGCATCAAGGCTAAAGACCTTATTCACCCAACTGACAGTAATCATTCCTTTGTCAGGTCTAATAGAACTAATTAGCCATTTACAATTTAACCTGAACCCTTCTACAAAACAGCCCTCCCACTGATATAATCATCAGCTGTTCCTTCGGCTCATGTAATGTTTAATCAATGCTTTCATGCTACTTTGCAGCTCTGTTTCCACATATGGAATGTGTTCTGGTTTTCCTTGAAAATGTCAGAGAAAAGTTTTGAGCTATGTGTGCAGTTATTCAGAGGGAGCATCCGCAAGAAGCTGAACCACTGCTTAGAAACAGCTCCTCAGAAAGTATTTCTGTGCCAATTTACTGTCTGGTGATGCATGTGTATGCTTCTTTTTTTCTTTTGTTTGATTAGTACGTGCACATCACCGCCAATATTTGTTATGCAAAAGCATGCTAAGATATTTTAAAATGATGACACCAAGGTACTGTCAAAGTGTGGTGTCATATCACAAAATTAATGATTAACAGGATCTTTGAAAGCTTAAAAATCCTTATAGTCGGCAGTGTTTTTCCTGCCTGTTGCTGACAGATGCAATGAAACCAGACCATTACAGTGTCAATGCATATTAGTGTTTAGGAGTGAGTCATGCCCATTATTGATTAAAGGCAATGAGAGTTTGCCTATTCCCTTGAAGTTGTCAAAGGGTATTCGGGGAAATCACAAATTGAAGTAGATACAAACGAGGTATGCTGCGAGGAATGACGTGATAGTAGAAGAGGTAACAATGAGACACTGGTTATACACCGGCAAAATAAGAGACTAGCATTATCACTAACAGAATGGTCATCCTCTTGTGGCACGAAGAAATAGGGCTTTTTTTTTTAAACATCCACAGAGAAACTAAAACTCACTTAGAAAAATACATTATGTATTTCTGTTACATTTTTTTCCTCTGAACTGCAAATCAATAGTGTATTTATTTAAGGTTCCACGATAATTGGCCCCACCACTGAATTCCTGCTGGTGCCTGTTTATTATATCAGCTAAAGGGCCACTAATGGCCTGCGGACTCTATTGTTGGTGCACGAACAAGTGGAAGCAAAGGGAGGGGAGCTGATTGATGGCTCTCTGTCTCTCTCAATCTCTTGAGTTTTCTGTCCATTCTTTCTCTCTCTTTTCACTGTATATCTCTCCACCATCACTGCCTGGGGGTTGGTCAGTGTGAAAGTATATTTTAGTGTGTCTGTCAGTTTATGTTTACATGCTGTGATGAAGCTCTAGCCTAGGGCCCGGTCAATAGTAAAGCTAGACTAACGCCCTGCAGATAGATGGTTCAGGTTGCTGCAGTTCTGTCCCAGAGCAAAATGTGAGCCCCCCCTAAGAGCAGTGATTCAAATCCCTGCTTCCTGCTCCATCCTCAGCCCATTAGCCACAGCTTGCCTTTCTCCCGAGCTCAGCATTGTCGACAGAATCAGCCCAGTGGCTCCGGTTACGTCCTTCTCCTGTCTCCTCAAGAGCATCAGTCTCTATACCCCAGGCTCAGGCTCAAACAGACAGACGGATAGGCAGACAGACTGTGAATATTATCAGGGAAAAGGAAAATTGAAATGCCAGAGCTGGCCCCGCTATCTGGCTCTGAGCAGTAAATACTTGTTATGGTTCAGCACTTCTTTTAAGCAGCCATCGGGAGTAGATTGTATCAGGGAAAAGTGTAATGAAATTATCTTCAAGCATATGCCATGATAAATTAGATGTCGGTAAATTATCTTTTAAAAAAATAAATAAATAAAAGGAGCACAGTAGATCACAATGTGTGTTCCAGCAACGAAGAACAAAGACAAACTGAATAAAGCACTGCCAACGCTGAGTGTGTACTGAACTCCATTTGTTCTTGTCACTTGTGGAGCAACTGTTACTCTACACCTTGTGCAATTAGGCTAATTAAACTGTCACTCCTTAAAATGGAAATTGATTTTTTTTTGTGCCTCTGTTTGTAATAAGTAGTCATTTTGTGATTTATTTCATTTTTTTCATCGTGCAAGCCAAGTGCTTCTTTTCTTCTGCAGAGTTTGATCTATGCTTGATTCTGGGAGTTTCATTAGTCGGTTTGAAGTTCACATCCATCTGACGACACAAGGACAACAACGCGGTGGCATTGTTTAAACGGGCACATCTGTGCTGAACGTGAGACGCTGCCTAATACGTCGCTTTTAGTTTCTTCTCTCTCCCTGCTATCCCCTGACCCTGCGTGAGCAAACTGAACCGAAATAATGGATTTCAAATTTGAGGTTATGGTAATGTGTTTGATTAAGCACAAGTATAGGCTCAGTGAAAAAGTGGCCATCACAGTGTCTGAGTTCGAAAACGCTTGCGCTGCTGAAATGCCTCCTCCCCTCTGAGAGGCGACAGCACAGGGCCATTAAATATTTATGGTAACACTGAAATTCAGATAGCTGTCTGTGACTTTCCCTCAACTTGTCAGCCATAATTAGCTGTTTTCAGATCAGGGGTTCTGAGGTGCCCCCTCTTTTATGCATAACTATAGCTTATCACAAGAGTACATTCAATAGAGCTTAAAAAAATGTAATCTGGAATTATTCACTCATAAAGTAAATATCTTTAAATTTTAATGCATAAGAAAGAGCTTTCTCTTCTCCTCACTTCAATGTTAAACAGTGGGATCATCTAATGAGTGAAATTGCTACCTCTGATCCTCATCCTCAGTGTTTTTAAATCTTTTCAGCCGTTAATTTTGCGTGCCAGCATGTGTAACACCACTTTGCTGGCATGTGCTTGTGTCAAACTGTGATCACAAGGGGGCAGTGTTTTACAATTTACAATGTTTGAACCTGAGCAGGCTCTCATGGAGTTCTTGGCATAAGGATGCAGCCTGCCGTTCCTTTTTGTCCTTTTGTTTACAAGGAATCACTCAGAAATATATTTAATCCTGCCTCCAAAGAACCCGTTGATTCCCACAACAGTAAAACATCAGAGATGCAATGACCACCATCTAGTTAAAGCTTCACGTAGAAGCAAAGAGCTGCTGCCAGTGGAAACAGTGGTTGATTTTTTAAAGAGAACTGTTATCTGAAGGGATTAAACTCTATTTGTTTGTTGTGGGGATTAAAAAATAAATATTACAAATCAAACAAAAGCTTTGGTTTGTTCAGTGTGGACGGCCTTGGCAGAAACCCATCCCTCACTCATTCTCTCCCTTTTTTTTCCTCTCTCCATCTCTCCGTGGCTTTCTCTCTTTTCTCTACAAGGAACTTCAGTCCGGTGGGAGACACACTGTGGCGCACAGTGTCCTACCTCTCTTGATCCAAGTGATCAGTGTTTTTCTGAACGCAGCCGTTTTAATTAAATTGCTCATCAGTCTTCTTTGGAAGCAGGTGACAAGAGGTGCAGCAGCAATCGCACCCTGTTATGATGAGTGTAGTGTTACATAAGGCCTAGATCATTTAAATTGCACAGATACATCTCTACCTCTCCACAGTTCGAGCCAGCACTTCATAACACAATTGCCAATTAATCATTAAACTGGCATAAATGAAAGGATGGAACTTTCACTTTACTCTCCAACTAAGATAAATGATGTCTAATGATGTGAAAATGAGGGATACTGCAGTCTTGTTGGAGCAATTATATATGAATAAGACTTGTGAAAAATGTCCAATACAGGGCCAATAGCCACTTACTACTAGCTAATTAGGCTTATGAGAGGGTCTTAATGGCTTCCTACAGGATTGTCCCCTTTGTACTTCCCGTTCAGCTCCAAATGACAGAACGGGTGTCAGAGAAGCTGTAAGGAGAAAGGTGTTGTCCTTTTAAAAGCATTGGACTCTGGCTTAGTGTTCTCTCTCTTTTTATGTCTCTTATTGCGGCTCCGTGTGTGTGTGTGTGTGTGTGTGTGTGTCTCCAAGATCCTTTCCGTGTGTGTTCACATGTGTGATGTGTGCGAATGCGTGCATGAATGTATGCAGACAGACCTGTAGGACTGTACCAGTCTCTTTGTTAGAGTAATTATACAGCACTGATAGTCCGTGCCTGGGAAAAGTCTCTTCTTATTGTAGTGAAACTACATGGAATCCTGCTGAAAATAGATATTTTAAGCGATGTGCTGTGTGTGGTGGAGGAGGATGCCTAAAGGCTAGTGTGTGTTTGTGGGCGAAACTGGTGTTTTGCTGCCTCTCCTCTCCAGAGTTTCATAGATGACTGCGTCTATTGTGGTCAGCAGGACCCCAGAAGGGAGTGAGTGGCTCCTCAGCAGAGTGTAAAATCAGCAGGAACCTTACTTTACCCTGGAAAAGCGTGTTTGGCCATTTTTATTTATTTTTTTTAATTCATGTGTCGTGCAAAGAGAGAGAGACACGAGAAGAAAGACAGAAACCCTGGTTGGTGTGTTAGTGTGTGTTTGTGTTATTTAACCTGTTATTAAACCTCATTGAACATTAATTCTAAGAGACCTTTCAAGAGTTGACTCTTACCCTTCACTTCTCTTTAATGAAAAATTTGTGTGGACCGGTGATTATATGGATCGAAAGCTATTCCAACTTAAAGCTGCATAAATCAATGCCTGGCAGTGGTAAAAGAAATATTGAGATATTTTAATGGAGTAAAAGCAGCAGTACAACAGTGTAAAAATACTCAAGTAAAAGTCATGCGTTCAAAATATTACTGATGGAAAATTACAAGAGTTTTAGCATCAAAACAGACTCAAATAAACTCGTCCTCATCATGCCAAATGGCCCATTTTAGTACAATATACATCTTATTGTTGAATTATTATTACTATTACACTTCATAAGCAACACTTTAATGTTGCAGCTGGTAACGTTGAGACCATTTTAGCTCATTTATATAGTTAATAGCCTAAATTTAATGATTCTTTTTAATTCATTTGTTTTTTATCGTTTGTATTCATTATCTGACTTGAAGTAGAATCTTCAATCGAACAGTCACATATAGATTTATGCCAGTGTTTTGAAACACTGTGCTTGGAAAGAAGACTATATTTCCTCTCTTATCCCCCTAAAAACATTGTTATTCGAGCGTCTGGACACATGTTTGCTCTGTCACTGTGAGCCACTGTGAACAGGAGCAAGGGCAAACTGCCTTAAATGTAAATGAGCTCATAATATTAAGCAGACCTGCCCTGAGCTATGTCAGCTGAAGGTCTTGATTGAGCGGTGGTTGTTGTTTCGTTCAGAGTCGTTCTCTGCGGGTCTAGCACTGTACCCTTTTGGCAACACCAGAGGAGTTGCTGATTGTGTTATTTTGCCCTAAAACCTAATAACCATAATAAGAACAGCTGATGCAAATCTTAACACCAATAACGTCCGCCTAAGAGAAATTACAGACCCTGACCTTCATTCCACTCCCCCACCCCCCCCTCCCTGTTCACTGGTTTATATCAGGACATCATTGCTCAGGCTGCCTCAGACCTGGAGTTGTTAGTGGGGAAAAAGGCATATAAATTTTTGCCAGAGTGTAGTTACTATGTCTGCGGCTCGCCACATTCACCCACATGCAAGTGCACACATACATTTCACACTCATGGAAGACATCAGCCATCAAATTGCTTTGAGTGAATGCATCTCCAGAAGGACCATTACACTGCAAACCAGAATGAAAGATCAATTTAGGTGCAACCCACGAAGCAACTGGCTTCGGTCTGTTTCATTCTTTCTGCAGTGCAATCTTCCTCTGCATGTCTGTTTGTGTGTGTGTGTGTGTGTGTGTGTGTGTGTGTGTGTGTGCAAGTGGGTGTTTGCGTGTGTGTGTGTTGCGCTGTCTGCGTGAGAGCATTATCACAAATCAGAGTGTCGGCGTCTGCAGGAGCGTACAGGGC
>JAQMCX010000028.1:7731740-7761023 GCA_029814765.1 Acanthurus leucopareius | reverse complement strand
GTGTGTCTTTGTTTGTGCTGTTCTCTCTTGCTGTGTCTGTGTGTTTGTGTGTGTGTGTGTGTGTGTGTGTGTGTGTGTGTGTGTGCAAGTGGGTGTTTGCGTGTGTGTCTGTTTTTTCGAAGGGAGTTGTCAGCCAATTGAACTACCGTCGACCCCCTTTCATTGACGCTGCTTTCACTGCTTTTCTGACACCCCCCTGACATGAGGTGTAACACACACATGCACCACATGCTTTCACTTCTTGCCACCAGCAGTTTAACAAGCTGCCAGTTTATTCGGTGCAAAACAAGTTTGTGGATGAGAAGAACACACAGAATCTCTACTTACATAAATTCTGGTAAAGAAGCTTGAATAAAAAGCTTCACATCCAGGCAAAAATTCAAAGAGGTGTTTTGTTTCATTGTTGCCGAGTGTCAGAACATGTTGGTTAATGGCAGCTGATAAGCCTGTGATTGTGAGCTATCTTTAAGCTGGGCAGACACTGAAATTAACAGGACATGACAGACTATCTCCTTAAGGAACTCGCTGGTTGAGAAGTTCACGATGGCTCTTAAACTGAATTAAATATCAAAAGCAAATTGGATAAAATATTTTGAAGAGGTAAGACTTTAATGACGCAGCCTGTCTCTCAGGAGGGGGTCGGGGTCGGGGGTGGGGTTGCTTAAGGCGTTTATTTCTTTAATAGCAAACAGGATTGAAAGGATATGTCTTTGCAGAAGGAGAAGGGAACTTTGATTGCGAAGTTATTTGAGTTTGTTTGTTCCCAAAGAATGCAATCTTGTTACAGCAGAGTTTGTGTGTCTCTTATGTTCGACCTTAGGTTTTGAAGCATTCGCATAGCGAGTATACATGTGTAAAAAAAAACAACAAAGTCTGAGGAATTGTCAATACTTTTAATGTCTGAAAGGCATTTTGGGTCGCAAAATGTCTTAACCTGAGGTTACTTCGCTGGATGTAAAGTAGGATTTCCAAATAACCCAATCATCCTATATTTGAACTTTCAATACACTGTGAATCTCCACTTTATTTCATAACTGTCCTTCAATTAAAATTACTTATAAAACTTTTTAACATTTCAAGAAACGCACCAATTTGTTTTTTTTTTCCAATTGTCAGATGAGAAGACAGTTACAAATCAAAGTGTGACTGATTATTGGTCGTTCTGAAATATCCCCGTCTCTTGGCATCTCGTATTATATATCCTGTATACAGTATGTGAAGTGTTGGCTAACAAGATATCACTGTCTTTATAGATTTCAAGAATCCAGTAATGATCACTGTGCGGTATTACATTTATTTGCAGAAGTATAGAGCTTTGAAGCCTGGATGTGTTAAACATAGCTTAGCACGAAGACTGAAAGCAGGGGGAGACCGTTAGCCTTTCTGAAAAGTACTAAATTATGCCTGTGGGCAAAGTTTTAAACATGTCTCATTTGTTTAATCCACATTCAAACAGAAATTTAAATCAGAAATTTGGGATGCTGGGCAAACTAATTTCTTTACAAGCAACACTTTTTATCTCAGTTCTGCACACATTTTGGTTCAAGTGTCCAACTTGTAAGCCTCACTAAGCCTTTAGAAAGCTGCACATGGTTGCTGCGCCTGGCTATTGTTAGCCAACAAATACAATATCTCTGAAAAGAAATTCCCTCTATAGAACAACAGCTCCACATCAAATGCATAGACATGAGATTGATATCGATCTCCTCTGGAAAAGAAAACACATCAGCATATTTACAAAAATGCTGAACCTGAACTATCCCTTAAATCTGTTTTTTTTTTTTTAATGTTTATTTGAGTGATATAGCTTGAATACATAATTGCAGCATTCAGGGACCCTTTCAGAGTAGCCTTGGGCACCACATTAACCGCATCAGCGCTGGGTGTAATTATGACGACCACATAATCTTAAGCACCAGCACATTAAACTCACCTCCACACCACTAATAAAACAAGTGGTCGGATTTAGTTTTACAAGAAGGATTCATTTATAAATGTCAAACAGAAAGGGACCATTTATTTCACAAAGGGCCATTCATTCATTTCTCCCCAAGAGGCATGCAGGAGGCATCAGGCCTGCGGGGACTTGGAGACTGTTTTCTATAGCTAGCGGCCGCACTCCGAAAGTCATTCATCAGAACCATTTCCCCTTTCCCAAACCCTCCCCAGCCCAGCTGTCATGATGCTGCCAAGATGAATCAGCTGTGTCATCCCGTGTTTCCCTGTGCAGCCAGGGATACTCTTACTGCCCCTTTGGGCTGTAAATATAAATCTGGTCCATCCAGCCACAGTGGGCTATTTATACAGTAAGACTCCTGAATACATTTTCAGATTGATGCATCGATGTGTCATACATGGTGGTGCTGCCTTTCACAATATGAAAAAAGAAGCTGTTGAGACCATCCCTTTCCAGAGCACAGTGCTTTTAGCTTACAGAGCTCAGCATCTACTGGATTTCTACCACAAGCCGGTTTTTCTCAGGGTTCAAACATCTTTTTTTTAAAAAAAACTGGCTTCTTCTGTACACCACAGTAATTTAACTGTAGTTTTTTGTGTGTTTTTTTTTCGACACAGCCATGTGTTCCCCAAGGCAGTGCTTTTACACGCTAGTTTTAAAAAAGCTCAAAGGCATCACACAGTGACTCAAACCGTCCTGTGGCTTCTCTCATGTAAAATCACTCAAAATGGGTCAACATGGGCTTTTAAAGATTTCTGCTAACTGAAATATGTTAAGAATGAGCTCACTCATATCCAACAGGTTTTTGTTGTCAAATATGATTAAAAATTGACTAGTAGTTTCTATACTCTCTTTTTCACTTTTGTCAGAGTTGAAAAGCCTCTGGAATTGCATTTATATTTTTAAACACTAAAACTCAGACATCAGGCCTTAAAAATAAACATAAAGAAACATAGAATTGAATGTGGCATTAAATATCTCATGGCTGAAAACAGCTCAGCGAATATAGCAATAAACAATATTTGTAGTCTAATTTTATAAGGATCTCTGCAACTCTTTCTTTGTGCAGCAGTGTTATAAAAGGAGAACTGCAGACATTTTGCACAGCCATAAAGTTGGGGGGCCCACAGGAGACGGATAACAAAATCAAGCCAAGCAATGCCAAGATATCTTGAAGTTTAGACTGTAGAATGGATAATGGTCCAAAAATACAGATTGCAATATTTTCTATTCTACAAAAAAAAACTGTCTTTTAATTTTTTTTTCTGATTTTAAAGGTCCTCTTGAGCACAAACAAATTACAAAACCATTTACACAGAGTGAGTAGTATTCCCCATGAGTGCACTTTAAACCAAAGACGAAAAAACAAACAGTATTTTTCGCATATGAGCCGTTCTGTGTTTTTAGTTTTGAGGCTGTATGTTGTTAATTGCAGCAGTTTAGCATGTTGTATTTTTTCACACACTTGTACATTAATGTGTTCAGAGCAGCCAGAGTGAATTATTATGGTTTAGAAACCAAGGACGTGTATTCGCAGCACTTACACAATGTGGCTCTCAATACTTTTTTTATTTTGCAGTTGTTTTGGTGTCACTACCTGAAGCTCTTTGTGTTCCCAACCTGGCAGTGAGCTCCCGAGCTGCTTCCACCGACTCTCCTCATTCACATTGTTTTTACACTAGAGCGGCACTCACCTGACGCATTATTTAATTCAACCTTATAGGCCGGGAGATTAAGAAGCTATTTGAGAAGTGGCCTTTGTGATACTAGTCCCTCGCAGAAGATTGTGTACACAATTATCCTCAAAAATAGTCTCCGTAAATCACCACCTGCGCCTCTGTCAGCCCCCGCAGCTGCAGGACCCTGACTGCTACTGCTCCCCATGCCTCAACCTCGTTTCTCTTCCTTTGGCTCTGTCCTTCACCACCACCGCCACCACCCCGACACCCACCCTCCCTTTATGCCTGTTCCCTTGTGGATGCTTCGGCGCCCAACATTCCCAGCGGGAGATGGAGAAGAGACAGCAGCAACGAAGAGAGGCAGAAAGAATACAGAGATCACAGACAGAGAGGAGGAAAGAGGGAGGCAGAGTAGAGAACAAGTGTGTGTGTCTGTGTCTGTGTGTGTGTGTGTGTGTGTGAGGAGGGTTGACTCAAAAAAGACACGCAACGGAGAACTGTCAGGAAGAGGAGAAGTGCAGTGTGTTTATGCCCTGGCAAACAGACAGGGGGGCTATACTGTAAGTATTGAGGGTAAACAGAGAGAAGGGAGGTAATGATAGAGGCAGAGCGCGCACAGCTGAGCAGATTTAAGAGATATCAGTGAGGAGAGAGGACAGGTTGAGTGTTGAGTGCTCACCTTGTGACATGTGGTTTGACTTTACACATGTCAATGTCCGGGCTGACCATCTAAACCCTGATCCAGACCCAGAATGACAGCTTGATTAACTACCAAATGCTTTAACATCTCAGAGCTCTTGTCTTCCATCAGTGCAGGCAGTCAGACACACAAAGCAACGAGGTTAATTTGCCCCTCAGTGTCCAAATAACCCAGAAAGGATATTCATGTCATAATCCCATCACCACTTTTTCAGATAAATTGTACGAAAATCAACATTTTCATTCATTTGCGTTCTCAGTAGCCGTAATTTTTTAATGAGTTTTGGCACAAGGCTATGCATGATGCATAGTAGTAACCTGAATGTGCCACATGGGCACATCTGCAGACTTTATTGCATCATACAGTAATAAAAAATAGATATAACACACAGGCATGCGTATCTTCCCAGTATGTGCGCACTTATCCACATGCAGGCTTATGTAAATACAAATATGCATACATATGTGCATACATTAGAGCACTCATAGTAATCTGCAAATGTACACTCACATAAGTACTCCATCTGCGGTATGTATTCAGAGTGTCTTATACCCAGATGGGTGTATATGCATGTTCACAACAGAATGCCTCTGTACAAAGACTGCATATCAAAGGGGTGATTGATAAGTTCATGGTATAGGATAGAAGTAGAGTTCTGTTGTTAGCTCTCATCACATGCAGGTACAGTTCAGTTCTTAGAGTGATTATGTAGGAAGTTTGAAGTTAGTAACTTCTGTGGAATTTCTGTTTTGGGTCATTCAAAACTGCAAGTCAGCACCATTTGAGAAAACGGACGACATTGGCCTTCACGCAGTTATCCACTACCTTTGTTTCAAGGGCTCAGGAGAACATGAAGGCAGCACTATGGGAGGGTGCTTCTTTCTTACAGTGCGGTGAAGAAGTGGGGTGTTGAGTTCAGATGTGGCAGAGAGAGATGACTGCACAAAGGCCATTGTTGTCAATTCTCTCAGATGGTGCTGATGCGCAATCTTCCATTTCCTCAAACAGAATACCACAGAAGTTTTTAACTTCAAACTCTCTGCATAATCACTTGAAGTTTTGAACTGTGCGTGCGTGTGAGGAAAGCTGTACAACTCATCTCCTTCAGCCTTAGACCACAGCCTTATTAATCACCCCTCATACAGCACACAACAATACATATTAATCCCAAATACATAACCACTCAGTTAGAGACATTTGTGAATATCTAGCAGGCAGTTCCATGTTGCTATCAATTTCAAATTTGAACCAGAATAAAGTTATCATTATAGAAAAGTAAAATAAAGCATGTGATTCAGCCCTGAGCGTGACATTCACTGCATGCCAAAAGGTGTAATCCTTGCTGGCTTTCTAAAAAATCTGATAAGATTCGACGTCAAAGTGGCAGCTATTAAATCTCTGTGCTTGTCGGGGCTTTTTCATGCATCTTGAGTTGCCTTTAAAGCATTCGTTGCTTCAGTGGCTTCACTGATTGAAATTGAAGTCTTTTTCTCCTTTAGAGAAACTGTCAAAGCCAAAATCCACCCTAAAAAAACACCCAAACTGATTAATCCTATTCACATGAGGTCCCAGCAATCAAGTAACAAAAAATTCTCTGTGGTGTTTAATAGCCTGCACTGGAAATAAATGACGTCAGTTTGCAATGGATACCGACATTTGTGGACTGAGAATGTTTCCGTAATTGCATTCCTTTTTGTTTCTTTCCAGTGCTGCTGACAGGTCTGTACACCAACATATGTCCATAAATTTACCCTGCACACTGTCAGTGTGCTAATGAAAGCCCTCATCAGCTGTGTGCCGAACAACTTTCTGATCTGTCGCCTTAATATCATTGAAATTACTTTCAAAGAGACAGATTGACTTTCGAAAATGAAGATTTGATCGTGTTTAGTAAAGCAAAAATGTGTATCTCCCCAAAGGTGACGGTTTTGGCATGCCTGAACTCTTTCATCTGTAAAGAAATGAGTGAGCATCATTTCATAGACTCAAATGTTTCACTCAGGGAGCCACACAACACTGAAAAATCAATAGTCTTTCAGCTAAAGTCTGCTTTTTTTTTTTGCCCAGTTCTAATCAAGAAAACGACTTTCTAGTATAGAATTTTTTTTTTAATTTGTCTTTTTTCACTCTCAATCGAATTAGTGAAAGGAAGAAACAGTGTCCTTTATCCAGCTTCTGAGTTAGAGGTTTATTTTAAGGGCAAGTCAATCAAGCACAGTATTTATTTTATATAAGTCTCAGATGGCTACATATTAGAAGACTTAAGATATGCGTCCAAGATCCCCTAACGAATACACTAGTTTGCTTTCATAATAGGTTCATTAGTGAAACTCTAACCACAGTTGCAGAGCAGCATGCATTTGTTATTCTGTTGTTGTTACTCTTGCTCTGGGATTATGTTTCTCTGTCAAGCCACTATATCATTATCCCCTCAGCCAGACGGATTAGCTTGTTGCACAGAGCCTCTCCTCCGATGTGTCTCTCTGTTGATGAGTTGACTGGGGAAACGGGGCAGAACAAATACTGTTAAATGCCAAAAGTGTCAGGATCTCTCAGGTGAATTCTCGTGCACCTCCCACCTCGTTTTCAAATATAAATGACCAATAATCTGTACGAATCCCCGATGTCCTGTTAAACCAAAACATGCTTTGTCTCCTCTCTCTCTCTCTCTCTGTGGCATGTTGTTTCGCTCTGTTCACATGTATGCTGTGTTTTCTACATGACATAAAAGTGCATTCAATCGAGCACATCTTAAATCCCACGGTGCAGATATGTGTGCTTGTGGTTTCTCTCTGTGAAGTCCTGATGTGCCCCCCCCAGATGAGCAACCGTTCCCCGGGACACCCTCACTCATTAAAACATGAGTACTCACCCGAGCAGGAGACTTGACTGTCCTCAGAGGGGACATTATGACAAGCATTACAGAACATCGAAAGCGAAGGAACAGGAGAGGAGAGTATGAGTGAGGAGGCTGTATCCTCAATGAGCCCAGAAACAGGGAGAGAGATTAAACTGCTGGTGGTTGTCTGATATCATCAGTTCCTGGTAGTGCTTGACTCTCCTATCATGTACACTCTGTGTTTACTGTCATGTTGTCTCTAGGTGGGTGAGGTATTGACTGGACGACAAACAAAAAACAGCTCAAGATTTAGCTCCAAGATTTACACCAGTGTTGGAAGTAGTGTGACCTTTATTTATCAATGCGGAAAACTGGGAGTGTGGTGATCAGGTCGATGGATGAGCATCTAATTTTTATGCAGGAGACCCGTGTCAGCTTTCCATAACAGACTTGCTATAAACATTTGCTTTACCAAGATGTTTCCATATTTTAACCAAATGGTTAGTTGTCGAACTATAACCACGGTCTATTGGTCTATTTGCAGTAATCACAGTCTTTTATCATCCTAACCTCACCATAGTTGCCATGTGCAGTTTTTTCACAAAGACTTTCTGAAATGTTGACACTGGATGTAGAATCATCAGTATAAATTGTAATACTGGCACACAAAAACATACATATATACAGTCTATACAGATATTACAGTATAATTTTATAACAACTTGGATGTTATTTTTGTTGAGGGATTTGTTTGTTTATTTGTTTGTTTGTTTCTTGTTTGCAGCATTGCTAACAAAAAAAAAGCCTGGAAAGAAACAGGGGCTGTCAGACAGTCAGGCAGGCTTTAAACAAGCCTCCAGGCACAGCAGGATTAACCTACCAGTGGGTTTCTGTGCATAATTTAACTAATGACTTTACTCTCAGTGCAATCTGTGCTGTTTTTCGATGCTGGAGTACTGGTTTGTCCCAGGTATGCTTTTTAGTAGATTTATTTACACAATTTACTTTATAAGGACAAATTTAAAAAAAAAAAGTACATTTTAGGACACAGGGACCCCTTCAATGACCTCAAGATCAGGCGCTGCAGTAGGACTGATACTAAGTCAGTTCAATTGTGCTGTGTGCCATGCATTTTACCAAACATTAATTTACCATATATTATTTTTTTTTAAAAAACAAAAACTGACACACAGTTAAGGTTTCACAGCAGGAAGTGGTCTAACAAAACGAATCTGCGTATCTTCATGAAATATCTGGCTCGTGCAGGTTGGCAGGCTGGCAGTTGGTGAGCTGCTGCAGCAGTTTACTCCCACCTAGCATTCTGCTCACCGTACATCATTTCACTTTAGTTCAATAAAAGTTATTGAAGAGGGAAAATAATGCTCTCCTGAACATTAGGAAGCTCGTTAGCTTGGTCACTAACAGGACAATAAATTCACACAGTTTATTCTAAAGACCTATTTGTACCATTGACTTCTGTCTCAACAGAAAGAGTTTTTACACCCACAGAGGAGGTTAAATAAAGGGTAAGCACTCCCAAGACAGCTTGCTATTGGTCAGCTGCACAAATTTGTGCAGATTTACTTCAGTTGCCCTCGTCGCCTTGTTGGTAATCCAGCCTTGCACCCACATTAGTCCATCACACTGCAACATCTTTACAGGCTGACTTCCTTTTTTTCCCCTTTGGCTTACTATATGGGCTGTACAGTTTTCAGTGTGCAGTGTTGGTTTATTACTAATATTCAGGGTGTGTTCTGTTTCTGCTGTACTTACAAATAAAGTGGTTTATATAATTTGGCTAAATTGTGTTCCCAGATCTCAGCAATCATGTGAGTTGAAAGAAGTCACATTTTCCCTTTAAGAAGGAGGAAGACAAGAAAAACTGATTAACTAAGTACACCTCATTCATGCTCTCTTTCTCTTTTCATTCACACACCATTTCCTTCTCACCCCCTTTACCTCATTCACACAGTAAACCACAGACCCACATGCGCACTCTCACATACACACTGTGCCAAAAAATAGGAGCAGAAAGTGAGAATCGGGACTGCATGGTGTCCAGCTTTCACTCTCGATTGGAACACTGTGTGATGAGGGCCAACCAAGCATGAACCAGCACTTAACCAGCCTCCTAGAGAGAGAGGTGCTGTTCACAAAACGCTTCGTCAATGGTGCATTCAAGCCTCTGCCACCTGCCTGAAACAGGTTTCCCTCATCAAAGCGAAACTGGGGCACCACAGGGTCAAAAAATCCCATTAAATCAGAGTTAGGCTTTGGATGATGCTTCAAAGACGCACAACTTGATTTGCATTAATTTTCCAGCAGCATCTTGACCTTTTTGTTTTCTCCATAATAATTCATCTGTAACTGCAACACATCAGAGGATTGACGGTCAGGAATGTCAACCACTCTGCTCACACCTGAGTGTCCGCAAAATGTGAAGCAGCAGTCAGTGAATGTTTTTCTCTGGCGTTGGATCTGCAACATTTAAAATTCAACTGCTGGAAGAGTAATGAGAGAGGCTACAGTCTCAACAGTATTACCTTCTGTGCTGTGTTCAATTTTGAGGAAGAATACAAATTGTGAACCAGGAGGGATTACTGTGCACGTGTGCTGTTGCGTGTTTGTGTTTTGCACGTGAGTGTGTTGTTGCGTGTGTTTTGAGTGCGTGTGTGTGAGTGTGTGTGTGTGTGTGTGTGTGTGTGAGTGAGTATGTGAGACAGGCTTGAAAAGGAAGACAAATGTTCTGTAGCTTCTGAGGTGTGGAGTGAGGGTGGAGGGAGAGGCGGAGATGGAAAAGTGGAAGAAAAAAATAAGATAGGGAGGCAAAGCAAAGAAACGTGTAATTACAATATGACTGTGATTTTAACTAAATCTATCGTCCCGGGAGCGTTTTCTTTTGAATTTCAGAGACTAACTGCTTGTAATTTCGATTAAATAATCCCCGGGACTCCTGTTGCGCATTAAACCGAGTAACTTCGTGCGCTTCCCCAGCCCCCCCGGGACAAGCTCGGGAAGCGCTGTGCATCTGACAAATACTCCCCTATCACCGCCACATGCCGAAAGGACCTCTCTCTCTCTCTCTCTCTCTCTCTCTCTCTCTCACCCTCTCTCTCTCTCTCCTACGCTCTCTCTTCCCTCCAAAGTCTCTCTGACGAACAGCAGCCGTCTGAGAGCGCAGAGGCGAGTTTAGGCTCATTCACTGTGACCACAGCGGGGACCGATGTTGAAAGCGCGCACTAGTCTCCATCCAAAATGTGCCAGTGCGACTCATCTGGATCGAAACCGAGACCGGGCTCCCTCGCCGAAGCCGGGAGGCTCTTCTTGAAACACACCACCTTGCATGGCTTGAGGCACATCTTCATCAGCGGCTCCTACCCTCGGAGAGTTGCGTGGTTGCTGGCTTTCCTGGCCGCTTTGGCTCTGCTCTTCACCTGGTCGTCAAACAGAGTGCGGTACCTGCTCTCCTCGCCCGTGTACACCAAGGCGCACATGGTTTACGCCAAGCGACTCGTTTTCCCCGCCGTCACCATATGTAACCAGAATCTGCTGCTGCCGCGGCGCATGAAGAAAACGGACATATTCAGCGCGGGGAGGTGGCTGGGACTTTTTGGGAGGAACTGGCAGGTCTCCCCCGCCGCGAGAGAGGCGCTCACACCTCTGAGGGGCGACGGTGGAGGGAGCGAGGGGGGCGAGCCGCCGTGGTCCCCGCTGTCACGGATTTTGGACTTCAACCACTTTCTTCCTCCTCCGCGAGAGTCCCAGCCGTCCATGCGGCAGCTGCTGGACCGACTGGGACACCAGCTGGAGGAGATGCTGTTGTACTGCCGGTACCAGGGAGAGCTGTGCGGGCCGCGCAATTTCAGCACCGTGAGTGTGTCGCCAAAGTTCAGTTCTTTGTTTTAACCCCCCCCCCTCCCAACAGGTTGATGCAGCTTTAAGAGGATTGCAGCTTTTTCAATTAATAAGCATGAGTCAGAGGGTGAAGTGTTAGTAATTGCCTGTCAGTATCTTTTGTGTGTTGCGGTGATATACATCAACTCCCCATGTAATTAATTTGCTTTGAACACATGCAGTCATCAGGCTGTACACAGTGCGCATTCCTCTGCACTGTTGCTTGGTAATACGCTTCACTAGTTCAATTAACTCTCCTTCTACCTCTTAAGCTCTTGCCATTTAAATACAATATGTCTAAATGGACTTACACCGTGCAGCACTCCACAGTGAGTCTACAGTGATTTATCTTACATAATTGGATTCCAGCTCAAAGTATATCATCATAATGTTGCTGTATTATTCCCCTAGTTTTCCTAAATTGACTGACTTGACAGCACTGGTGCTGGTGTGATATTTGCATTTTGAAATTTATTGTAGAATGGCATCTGTTCTTCTGTTTCTCGCTCTCTCCCACTCACTCATATGCTCATTTAGTCCCTCTCTGTGTCTTACCATTTTACCCACAGACAGTCATTGGAAAATGACGGTTGTAAATTGCACACCAAGCAATAACAGAAAGTTGAACACTTTCTTCTGAGATGATTGCAAAAGCCAGCGGTTTTCTGTGTTCACCATATGGTCTGCATGGGTCCCCCCTCTGTAGTCCATCACAGCTGGATCAATGTGTACAATCCTAAGCTCACATGAGACCAATCTGCCTCTAATGAAGACTTTTGATTCATTTAGCAACACTTTACGACACTCACCCACACTGTGATGGAAAACAGTTAGCATTGGCCTCATTGGTAAACTGCAGCCTCATTGATTGCACTCCATCATCGCCTGGAGAACAATGTGGAAGCCAAACGTTCCTCTCTCACACCTCATTACCCAAATTTGTTTTCAGTTAAGTAGATTTTCTTCTTGTGTTTGAAACACAGTTTGATGTTGGGGAATCAGTTTTTCTGCCGCTTGCAGCCGACTTTGACAGAGGGATTTTTTATATTCTCAGGGGGATTTATAATTTGAAAGTGCTTGCCTTGGTGGCAGCACTCAGTCTGTGTGTCATCAAACCATATCCTCACATAATGCATCAAAAAGATGCTTTTATTTCCTCTCAAATTTAAATCTGGAACCACAGAACAAGTTATCACAGTCGAACACATTTTTTCCTACCGACATATTTAGGAACGCTTCATGTCTTTCAAAGGGTGACCAAGCAACACAAGCTATTTCAGAGATAAACATAATGCCGAGGCCTGAGTTTTGGGGATATTTGCTGGTACATAGATAATCGATGATGCCCTGCTTGGCCTCGGGATGGGCCAGATGAGCCATCGGCATGAGTCAGGCCAATAGAAGCAGTCACACATTGGAAGTGAGGTGAGGAGGAGGAGGAGGAAGGGGAGCCCGTCTACATACAATAGGTTTCGGGACGTATTGACTTTTTGCAGGAGCCCTCCCACGACGTCGGGTCTCTCTTGAAACTCGATAAATTTGGTCCACTGGCCTCATCAACCCATCCTGCCCTTCCCTCACCGGCGCTGCTGCTCCATCCCTCTTTATCCGTGCTTTAACAGCACGCATGCTTAATTCTCATCAGCCAGGCGGGTCTCAGACATTGATTTCAGTTACGAACTCCATCCGGGGACATGCAGTGTGTCCCTGTCCCTCTTGTGCACCCTATTGATTGACAGCTTTCAACCCCATCTCCTGAAGTCTTAACTGGTAAGACTAAATGAAAGTGTATCTACTCTCTCCATTTTCTGTCTGGACAATTAGTGCAATGGGGTCTTTGTTGTCGTTTTGCAATACAAAAAAAAAAATCCAAACTAAAATTCTTAAACTCAATAAAAACTACACCTAATGTTACTAGCAACAGCTAGGGTTTTTGTGCTTTTTTGATAAAAAAAACAATTTTTTGCCTCTTATATGATTAAAGTAACTAACCAGGCATTCTAAATTTCAATATGTTTAATGTTTATAAAAATGTCCACAGTAATGTTTAACAGGTGAAATGGGTGAATTTTCAAGAAAGGAAATATTCTTTTAGTGTATTCTGTTTATTAAATAAAAAAGTACGACTTTTAACCCTCTGAATGAAAAGCCCTTTGTATTAAAGTTGGCTAAAACTGGCTTTATCATTGTTAACTTATTATAAAACACTCATTAAAACTGTACAGAAACAAGAGAAAATGCACCAAAACAGCCTTGGTTAGTCTTTGCACTGTTCCAACAAATACTTACTCTGGTTGGATTGAAAAAAACCCTTATTTACAGACTCAGACATGAAAATATTAAAGCTCTGCATGCTGTATTCCACACCACCTCTTTCTGTGATTAATGGCCTCTGTGCCACTGAGCAACTTTGTCACAGAGCAGCAGCTCTTTCGCATTCTTCGAAGGCAGACTATTAAATTATTTAATAAAAAGACAAAAATCATACTCATAATCACCACAAATAAAAAATAACCAGCCATAGACTCAGATAATGATATTATTTATCCAACTGCCCATCCCTACAGAGAGCATGAGGTGATGCTGTCACCTCTAGACCTGTAAATTTGTGAAGTTGCTTAAAACTTCATCAAATGATTTTTTTGGCCATTTAGGGATAACACTAAAATGATATTACCTTCTACTGTTGCCATGGAAAACATGCTAGCAAAAAATTATTTACACATCAAGCGGACACAGACCGACATTAGCATTCATTCGGGTCATGTTTTGTCCACCTGATTGATCCAATATTTGTTTTTCTTCTAGTTTAGTTTTGCTGTTCACCAACATCTGAGAGAAATATGTGGCTCCCAAGCTGCTCAATGCTTCACTTTGATCACCAGCTAGTCACGAACTTTGTCAGCTAGTGCTGGGAAGTTAGTTTGCATTAAGTTTAACACAGACAACAGCAGCCTGCTTTGTCAGATATCAATGCCGATGAGAACGAAGGGAGATGCAGACCATAAAACCAAAACAAGATGAAAGACAAGAGTTGAGAGGAACTGCAGAGTTCATCTCTACAAGTGCCTGCTTTCACACAACACTATTGATCAGTGCCGCTTTAACAGTCATAAAGGTAAAAATTCCCTTTATCTATCAGCAGAAATGTCATTAGTCCATGAAGCTGCGCCACCATATGCTTTTTTAAATAAAAGATGTGACTCCTTTGACTCTGTTGGACTGAAGAAACTTTCCACTCACCATATACTTTTACCTCTTTGTACATAATCATTTAAAGGAACAAAGTGCAACCAGCTGTGTGCCCAGAGCTTAAGTTTAAATTTTCAAAAAAATCATTTGACGTTATCAACAGAATGTGAAGAAGTACATTTTTTTGACTTTGTGTCAAAGATGTCCCTGTGTTGTGTTGCAGAAATGTCCACTGTAGTTAGCTTGCTTACCTGCTAGCCCTGACCCAGCCTGTCTGGAGCTCGAGTCTCTTGTTAACTCCTCATAAAACGTGACAGACACAAAAGTTCTGTTTAGGTCAAAATAAACCTTTGTTCACAGAATTAGACGTAAAAACATCCCCACTGGTAATGCAGGACAGCTTGCCATGTCTTTTTACTCTGCGGAGTCAGAGTCCAAGTCAGAACCGATGTAAATCACTTGGGTACTGAAATCCCTGTTGTCAAACTGACTTCATTCAGTCTTTTGAGGCTGTGATCAGTCCCAGTTGAGCAGGTTACAGAGCGTGGTGTAGTTACCTGCAGCACCTTTCTGTTGCACCAAGTTCCCACTTCAGGCAGACTGATTAGCTTATAGGGCCACTAGCTGTACAGCTAACTGAGCTAACAAGTCAGCATTACCAACTAGCTACAGCAAAGAGTATTCTAAGCAGCAGCAAGGGGTTGCACTGGTGATACACTGCCCCCATCATATTTACATGTTGTGCCATCAATTCACACCAGCTATTGAGAGGCAAAGTCCAGTGCAACAGGTGGACAGAATGATCCCCTGCAGAAAAACATGCTGTGCTAAAACTGACACTTTCAATGGTGAGAAAACAGTCATCACATGGTGCTCAGAAACCAATTGAGTTTGCTCAGTTGCCAACTTGATGATGATTCCATCATAGTGAGCCCCTTTTTATCTATTCCACCTTAAAAATTGAAGCCCAGAGATCATTCTTGACCTTGCAAGCAGCAAATAACAAAACAAACACCTCAAGATCCAATTTAGCCTCTTTTCTGGATTCTCATCTGCTGATGAGGACAGTGTGGAATGCATTAGAGCTTCAAAACAACTTATTATTGTACCTCAAGGTGAGAATGTTTTCTAAAAGATTTGAAAATTGCACAGCAATATTCAGTTTATATTGAGGCTAATTTAGAAGTGCTGATACAAGATTGTGGTATATTTTTCAGTTTTGGTGTTATATTGGCTTGTAATTTAGCAAAAGATTGTGCAACACTCTCTCCCCATACGAATGAAGTACAACGACAGAGTGGATATGCCGAAAAGTTAAGTGCCACACTTCATTATCTACTCTTTGACTGTTGGATTTATTGACCTGAGAATACCAGCAAATCCTATTTATATCCAACTGGATTTAGTGCCAGGTGAAACCCTGACAATCTCTCATAGGTGTGTTTTTGTAACTGTCATAACACATTGCACTTCGGTGCTCAGCACTGATGGAGAGGGGGGGAAAGTGGTTCCCTGGCAACTTTTGAGAACAGCTTGTGCATCCTTGTCACATTGTCATGTGAAGGATAGCCGAGGGCCATCTCAACAGTCTCGGGCTGTCTGTCTGTGAATAATTTATCGAAGAGAGACATGGTGACATTTCTACACCCTGCGAGAACAGGGGAGGGTGATGTCTCTCTGTGTTTTGGTTTTTTTTTTCTCGTAGGTAGGGTTGATTTAAATATTTAATTTCTTTGCTTGAAAGTTAAGTTGAAACAACGGTTCTCATTTCAAATGCATTGTGTACAATGGCACAGTGTTCTGTTGTTTTTTAGAAAAGCTGCTTAAGCGTCACAAATGTACGCTCACCCCTTTGCTAAATGTAGTTAAGCAAGGTTAATAACAACAACAATACTATCACTCTGTAGAGTAATTTCATGCTGCCCTGATTGCTCCACTTAATTTAGAATTAAAAAGATTTTTTTTTTTTTTGTTTTTCTGCCACAGGTAAAGAGATTCTTACTTTTTTTAGGTTAACTCGGAGCACTTGCTGAATTGTTCGGATGCGGTTGTGAAATTTTTACGTTGCAGACAGCACTGAGTAAGAGAGACTGACTGTACTATAGACAGACACGAAGAATCACATTGAGACTGAACACAGACCTCACAGGTACAGAACACAATGAAGATCCTGACTCCCCAAGGTCACCACAGGCACCCACCGCTGCTGCTCTTCACTCTGTGCAGCCAGCACAGTCTCCTGGTTACCACAGCAACTCTGACTACAGGCGTCCTGTAGTCAGTCACCACATTATCAACACATACACACACAGATGGCAAACAGGGGTGGCTGCACACATGCAATCAAACACTGTACGCACACTCTCTCATGTAGGCATGCTGATTCGTACCCTGGTGCAAATGTGTGCACGTGCGCTGAAATACATGCGTGCACACTTCCACATCATCACGAACATTCTTATCACTGTCTTCTTGATGTGTTTCTGCCAAAGGTTTCTCTCTTTTCATTGTGAGCAGAGTTGCCTCTTTTTCTGAACGTTCAAAATTGAATATGTCTTGCTAAGCTGTAAATGTGAAAAACCTTGGAGAGAAGTTGTCTTAACAAATTGGTTGGTTTTTTTTTAGCAAAATGTGGCTTGGTTGACTGTTGCAGACTCTAATGGAAAAAAATGTGCTTGTAAAACAAATACCTGCATGTTTTGACCATTTTTATTATTATTATATATATATATATATATATATATATTGTGCAGCTGATGCAGGTGGTGCAGTGATATCACTAGATTTTCCAGCCTTATATTGCAAAGAGTAATGATAAACAGTGATCTGATTATGGTGAGAGGCAACTCCAGGACTAAGATGGATTTCAGGGGCATTTTATTGATGTCTTTATCCTACTCTGGAGTCACTGCACACAGACGGGCTTTGCAGTCACTGCCTCTGACTTAGTTTTGCCACTTATGCACTTGAAAGGTCACATTTAATATTGTGTCCGAGTATCAGAAGGCTTTTTATTTCATTTCACTTCTTTGTGTCTTAAAAGCTCCTACCACACCCATTGGGGGGCGATCCATCGTGATCCACCGTCCTTTTTTTTTTTCTCACACACTTTGCTGAACTGGATCCACATTATGCCAACATTTCCTTTGTGAGATGTGGTTGCTGTATTTTCGGCTCTCTGCATCTGGTGTTTGTGACATTTGAGTAATTTGTCATAAAGTGTTAATGTCTGACTCATAAGTCAGCCACGTAATAAACGCCTTTATGTGTTTCCAAGGTCCTTACAATACATTCAAAAGAAATTTTTAGCTACTCTCAGCAAAAAAAAAAAGCCTTTTGTGCAGACCATCTGTGTTATGACGTGGTTATTTGTACCGTTATCTTAAAATTATGCCTTATCTCCATTGTATGTTGTGAGCACAGACTGTAGACAAAGAGTGGGGGACAAGAAGGAGGAGATTCATTTCAGTTATTACTTTTCTGCTCCTTTTTTTTTCATTTTCATCTACAAACACCTCCTCCATTTCTTTTTCCCCTTTTTGTTACTTGAAACTTATCAAAATGTTAAAGGTTAATGATAAGTTAATTGTGATCTAAGAAGCTTTGATAAGGGCTCGCAGTCATGTGGCTTGACAACAAAGTAGAGGAATGTTTTTTTTTTCTTTTTGGATCATGGCCATGGTTTTCCATTTCCTAATGTCTATGATTGGATTACACGTCCATTAGTTCACTGGCAATTGTGTCTCTGCCAATAGGTCACAGTTCTCTGATGGGCTCTGTAGTCCAGCACATGATACTGTTCAGTGTATTTCTGATTAACTAAAAAGACAGAAATCACTGCGGGCTTGTAAACTGAGGGCAGGAATGGTTAAATTTAATGAGAGTGCACCATGTTTGTCGGACTCCGGGCTGCATGTGCAGATTTGTGTCATACCGTGGAGATAAAAGTGGATTTGCAGCATGTTGAACTTGCTTGATCTACCCTCCCTTTTTTCAAGATGCTTTGAGTCCAGCTGGGAGGGAAAAAGTGTGCACATGGTGATCATTTCATATGTGACCAATTAATCAGTTTCAAGCAAAATGGCAAGAACTCATTATTTCCAGTTACGTTAGAGTGAATATCAGCTGGGTTTAATAATTAACTGTCATATTAATTAAATATTTTCGGACAAAACAAGACATTCATATAGGTGGTGGTGTGCTATCATGAGTGTGTGTTGAGAAATGTAATGCATATACATAACTGTGAAGGTGAAACCTTAGATTTGATGTTGAGGACTGCAACAAAACATTATTGCTACTCTCTGGATATTTATAATCACTCCTGTGCTCCATAAAGTGCTGTAAAAAAGGACAACGATTCCAAATTTTTCTGTCACGCATCTCATGGAATAACTGACCAATTGATTAAGCTCAAATGTTATCGATGGTTTTTGAAGCCCCTGGTCCAGGCAGACTTCAAGGCCAGTTGGGTCACAACCTGCACAGCAGACTGAGTTTACAAGTTAACGACAACTGCTAGCTACAGCTAAACAGAGGTATAGCATAGATATGCTGCCCACTTTCATGATTTTTTAAATATCGCATTAATCTTGTCGACAAGACACTTTCATTTCAGGGTCCATTTAGTAGCTTGTCTGGAGCTTTTGTCAGTTTCACACAGTCCTAATCAGCAACTTAATGATGATTCCATGATTGTGAGGAACTTCGGCTGTTTTTGTTAATTTTCTTTTGTGTTAAAACCAGAGCTCATTACCTTTCATAAAATGCTAACAGGCTGTATCTGGAGATGAAACAGAGACTCATTCACTTTTTGCAAGCTTTACTTTGACACCAGCAGCCGTTGTTGTTGTTGTGCGTGTGATTTCTCAGGCACAGGACATCCCACTCTGAAATAAAAGTCACGTCTTACTCACTCAAACACATACTGAATCATGTGTTGGTGAGGGCTCCATTTATCAGCAGCATCACAACACAAAGACCTCTGAGGTCTGCAGCCGACAGTGTAACAACAACAGGTTCCTGTAGGTGTTTTTCAGCTGCCCTTGAAACAATCCCCCGCTCTTTGCGACCTTTATCCTCGTTTTACAAGGATTAAATGCATAAAGCTGAAAACAGAGATGTTACTTCTCAGTCTGAGATTAGACTGAGAATGCAGCCAAATTGCTCCCATCTTTCCTGTCATCTTATTGTATCCACATATCAATAAAATCCCCATATTTGTGTTTTCCAGATATTCACCCGCTATGGGAAGTGCTACACCTTTAACTCGGGCCAAGATGGACGACCTCTCCTCGTGACGATGAAGGGTGGGATGGGTAACGGCCTGGAGCTGATGTTGGATATCCAGCAGGATGAATACCTGCCCGTATGGGGAGAGACTGGTAAGCTTACTTGAAGGATTCATCGCAGGAAACATCCCATCCTCAGTTCTGATGACCTCAGCTAAAAAACCACATGATTGGTGTTTGTTTCCCCTCAAGCACAGACTTGTGTTGAAAAGAGTTTGTTTTTTTTTTTTAATCAACAAAACACCAAAGAAGCCAGTTATTTTCAGTGTTGGTGCTCCAGGAAATCTCACACAAAAGATTCTCCTTTAATCCCTAAGATCGAGGCTAAAATAGGCCATACTGTAGGTACATTTGATGTGATTGTAAAACCCTAAATCCATTCAGTGCAATGAACATGTTTATATTTCAGACCATATAGGTCAAAACTGGGCTTGTGTGAAGCAAATTATTGCTCAGTTTTGCACCTGAAATATGAAATCCACTAAAAGGCTCCCTGCACTTCCATTAATTATGAGTTGTGTTCCTGAAAAATGGACCCTTTGATCATTTCAAATGCGCCTGCTGTGTTCGCAGAATATTAACGGCTAATCTGTATAAAGACAGATGGATATTGATCAGAAAAATTTTATTTCGTTGTAATATAATCGTATTACTTGTCAGTTGGGCTTCAAGTCCACATAAATCAAACAAGAGTGAAACCATTTGCCAGATAAAAAATCAATGGAGGCTACAGGCTCTTTCATTCAGGGCCGACCCCCTCATCATCGGTCGAGTCTCCTCTGTGTCGGAGACCCTGGATCTCTGATCTTAATGCAGCTGCATATGTTGCCATGTGTTTGTATCAATATTTGATATGCACTGAGCAGTGAATGTAGAGAGACCATTTACTATGGTCACATAAACACGGTGCTTATGTTCATCATTAAACATGAAGCAAAAAGCTACGATGTGACTGTAATGTTTAACGTTACATTAAAGCTGCATCTACTCAAAGCCTGAATGATTTATCAGTATTAATATATAATGCTCTTTATGTAAGATTTTTAAATGATTGAAGACTTACGGGAGGGGATGTGATGGAAACGGAAGGAGGCAGTAACTGCATTTCACATCCAGTTATATACCTAATTCTCACATTTTTTTAGTATTCAAATTATTTGAGCATAATTTTATTACTGTTTCTGTTAGTTTCAGGCACTGGATGAACTAAACTTAATGTGCATCACTAATGTTTTTCTTTTTGTTTTGTTTTTTTGGGAGTGAAAGTTTTGTGGATTTTCAATTTTTTATTTTAGTGACAACACTCAATATCACTAATTAAAACTCTGTCTGTCTCTTAGTCATATTACTACAGAGCAATGCAAATTACAAAGATGCTGTTGTCATAAATTCAGGAAAAATAACAACCACAAACTCCTTAATTAATAAACCTTGACTGTTTTTCCAAAAACCTGAAATATTTGTCAAAAATGCCACAGTGATGCTGATTGGCCATCGATCAGATCAAATATTACAGCATTTATTTCCTGTTTGTTTAATCTGCGGTGCATAATGTGCCGGTTCAAACACCTGGGGCCTCGTTTACCAAAACATGCAAGATTTAAATTAGTGCATGGGGACTGTCTGTGAGAACAGGAAAATTGGTATTTATCAAACATTTACATGCACAACAGCACACAATGAACAATGAATAAACTCATCTCTTCATCCATCTCCTTTTGCATGTACAGACTCATTTGCATAGAGAAACTCCCCTTGAATACCAAATATGGAATATGGTCAACACATTTCTCTGAAAGTAGCTTTAATGTAGCGTTTTTTTGGGGGTTTTTTTGTGGTAGACAAAGGTAGCACACAAAAAAATTGCTGCCTCTGCAAAAGCTCTTTGGAAATATGGCTCATATTACTAGTGTTCCTGCATTGTTACCAGTGTTATGTTACATTATTCAGACACTTTAAGTGATTACAAGGAACGAATGAAGCGAGATAGTGAGCGACTTAGTTGGTCATCATCCATTCACAATTGTTGGCATGAAAAGAGGTTTTGCTTGATGTTATTCTCTTTACCATGTGGGAATTTCTCTTCATAGATTTAGATTACTATAGTTGTAAATTAAAAAAATTCTAAACCAATCTTTTTTTTTTTTGCAGTATTCACAGTTTCTTGTCCTAAGATCAATTATAAAACAGTGTTGAAGCAAGTGATTAAAAGTAAAGATCTACAGAATGTAAAATCCCATTTACACACACTCTTAAATTGCCTTTTTAGATTTCAACAGTTTGAGAATAAAAGAAAACATCCTGACTTAGCTAAAACAATCAAAATCAGTGTACCAAAAGTCATTAACAGATTCTCTATGGATCCCTTATGTGATGGCCCAGATGCTTAGTGATGCAGTGTTTGATAAACCAGTGGGAATAGAGGCATTAAAGGCTTAATTTGACTCTGATAGAAGTTATAATTGTCTTTTCTAAATAAAGATGAGCATGTTTTCAGTAAATAATAATAGAGTCTTTATATAATCACTTTGTTTTCAGTCGATTTTGGGTCTACATATCTTTAATTTACTGTGAGGAACTTTTTCCAGGTAATGATATAGGCTCAATCTAATAGTGATGCCTCTATATGACCTACATAAAGTAACAAGATTATTAACGAAAAAAATGGCTATTTCTGTGTAGTTATTCTTGATGTCTGTCAAGCCTGCCATCAGGCTGGATTCAGAAAATTAAATATTTTTTATGACAGAGTGCTGAGGATGTATTGACGTGTCTCACAGCCTGAGGAAGCAAACTGCTCCTCTGTCTGGTGATACGGCTGAAAACACAACTATACTGCCAGACAACAGCAACAAATGTTGCTTATATTGTTACATTATGTGTCAATCTTGCTAACAAGCTATATGTCACTGTCGGCTAATTATTATGAAATCATAACATCACAGAGAGTGATGAAAAATTTAGCTCAACAAAATTACTATAACCAAACAACTGAATTCATTAGCTGTGCTACATTTACTCAAGCTGGATTACATGTTACTGGTAACATTACTATAACAAAATTTACTTTGTTTCACCATGGCAGAATTTAGTCATTAATCCTACATAGCAATAAACTGATACAGTGTCATACCTTATATCTATGCATTCTGCAAACAGCTGTGTTGAAAAAAGAAAAATTCTGTTAAAAAGCATTTGCGTCCTCCTTTTACTCGTATCCAAAAAGATATATTTAGACATATCAAGATATCAAGACATCAAGAGACAGTGGAAACAGTAACAGTTTTGTCCACAGGGGCCGACATAATCAGCAAAAAGTTAAAGTGTCTTATTGCTGCTTTAAGATTGCTCCCCATTACCGCAAATGGTTTGTTAGCGTGTCTGTTCAGTTTCACCATGTTCAAGAAGAGATTAATAATTCAGATTCTATATGTGCTATGTGTTTTTCCAGGCAGTCCAGTCTATTAGTGTAGTATAAGTGTCAGTTTAACACATACAGACACTCAAATTCACACCATCAGGCATTTTAGAGTTTTTACTTCACCTGACCTGCATGTCTATGGACTGTGGGAGGAAACAGGAGCAAACGGAGGCAAACACACAAAGAGGTCCTCACAAAGAAAACCCTGCCGAGCACGACAAACAGGCAACAGTGGGAACCGCTGCTGCCCCTGTCCTGGTCAAATAATACCAAGTGAGCTCAGCGTGATGATGAGGTTAAAAAGAGAAATTGAAGAAAATGTGAGTGGGCAGCTGTGATTATGTAGTTTTATAAAGTATAAAATCAGATTTTCAGCAGTCTTTAGTCGATAAGCTTAAAACCATAGCTACAGCATCTCTCCAGATTATTTTGTTGAGATATTTTCTGTCTGTCTCTTGCTGCGTACCTGAAATTATTTAACAACAACAAAGCACTGCCAGTGACATAACTCTGAGGCAGCTGAACACTCTTGTAAAGTGTCAAGAATGATCAAGTTCCCCTTCAGTCCAAGGTTCAATCCAAACAGCATTGTTCCAACTGGATGGCAGATGACCATGACGTAAACACAGTGTGTGCTTCTGAGCAGGAGCTTGAGCGCTACTTATGTATATGTGTGCAGCTCCTAGCCTCAAGCATTTGTCTTGGAATCAGCAGAAATGGCTTTGTATCCTGCCTCAGAAGAGCAATGTGTAACAGTTTAAGTCCGTCGCTCTTTGTCAAAGCTCTCCTGCTGAATCCCAGTCGCATCCCTGAGCTCTTTAATTGAAAATATCGAGAAAGCCTGGCACTTAGAAGACGATACCAAGTGACAAGCGGAGAAGATAGGCGGCAGGAAACAGGCATCCTACTTTATCCTCGAGCCAACACTCAAAGGAGCTAAATCTCTTGAATCCAGCCTGCCATCGCCACGATAAGCAGAACCAGGCAAATGTGATGGAAATATGTTTGCACGAGTATAGGTTTGAATCACCATGTCATTGTGATGTTCCTCCAGTCTCAGTATCAAAGAGGCCATCTGCTTCATTTAAAATCTATACAGCAGAGTGCTTCAGCAAAGGAAGCTGTCAGCTGTATTGATTTTCCTTTTATCCTCGTCATCGTTTATTTATTAATTTATCTGTTCACTCCCATTTCCCCTCTGCAGTAAGTAAGACTCCTGTGGGTTACGTGTTGTTATCAACCTCCCTACTTAAGAAGTCCATCTCTTTTATCCTTTCGCTCCTCACTGCGGCTGTTGTTAGCTCCTCAAAGATCACAGTGCGTCTGTCTGAAAGTCTACAGGTAAAACTAATGAATAGACAGTCACTTCCTCCCCCCCGGTTCTTCTTTTTAATTCAAATAGTTGTTTTTTTTACGATTTGGTTTCAGGCACTCATTGGTTAAAACAAAGTTCACCCATGTGAAAGCTTTTTACTTCATTTGATTTGTTACGAATGCTGCGGGGTGGATGTGTGCATACAAATCATCATCCCCATTGTAAATGTCCTAACCTCTTCTTGTCAACAGACGAGACGTCGTTTGAAGCGGGGATCAAAGTTCAGATCCACACCCAGGATGAGCCGCCGTTCATAGACCAGCTGGGTTTCGGAGTGGCGCCGGGATTTCAGACCTTCGTCTCCTGTCAGGAACAACGGGTACGTCTTGGGAAAGGCGAGGGAAATGAAACACAGAAAATACAAACATATATCTTTGTGAATTATAGCAAAATCTCTTCAGTTAATTGTAGCTTTTTAAATTAGTTTTTTGGAATCCAATGCGATAGTGTCTGTAAATCAAAATATCTTCTGCACTTTTTGAAGGAGGCTAACATTAAGTGAGCCACTCCAATTTTATTAATCATAAAAATAACCTTTATTTGTGATGATGTAATGATGACAGAATGCTTGATAAAACAGTCACTAAAAAAACACATTAATACACAAAGAATAACAGGTGCAAAACAAAACAGACAGAAGTTAAGTGATACATTAAGTGAAATATTAAGAAAAGTCAAATAATTACAGATTTTTTTTTCAATAACAACTTATAGAGAACAACAAAGGATGGAAAGATGACTTTCAATATGAAGGTTGTGTGAGAGTTTTGAGGCCAGCACTCAAGTATACAGTCTCCTCCAGCTGTTCATTGTCTGAATTAAGTTGTTTCATTAAACCTTTTTCCACTCAGTTTTACTGTTGGTTTAAAAAAAAACTCGCCTTGGCATGCTGTGCGTCACCTGACATACATCACCTGACAATGCTGTCAGTTTTGAAGTTTTTTGTTTTTTTTGTGGACAAAAAAGTGCACGAGTGTCAAATTCAATTTTCTGTCTGACAGCTTCAAATCTGATTGATGTTTGTCACAATCTTTATATGTTTACATTGACACCTTCAAGCACCTTGTCTAGTTTGAACATGCATCGGCTGGGGCACTGGCTGATGTTATCAATGATGTATACTAGGATTGTTGGGAGTGTTTTTTTAGGGGCTTTCGGCCTCAGGTGACCCTGCCAGAGTTGATCAAGCCCTGGCTCGTGTCCCAGTAGCACTCACACTCTAATGCTCACTCCCCTTGATCCTAAACCATCTGGAGGATCTCTCTGCTGCCTCTGAGGCACTCCTGATGGCTCTGCCCTTGTCTTTCCCTCCGTCACTCCGCGGCAGTCTGAGAGCTTTATTGAACCCTCACCGGCCAGCCAGTATCTCAGTCATTTGAAATTCAAAGAGTGAGCACAAGCTGTTCGGTTGGTGAGCTTATCAGAAACTCTCTCTGTATCTAATCACACAAAAAGTGAAGATAACAGAAAAAACAAATAAAGTACAAATGTATGTTGGAGAACTTTGTTAGTTTTTGCTTCAGTGACCATTAATCATCCCACAGTCCCTTCGATTTATCTTGTGACCCAGTGAAAGGGAACGAAAACCCACAGTTGAAGACCCACTGGACTAAACTACTTAACAGTGTATAAATTAGTAAAAAAAACAGCTCCTCCACATACAGCTACAACAGAAAACTGCTTCATATAAATTGTCAAATCAGTGTTTACAATGTAATGATCTATAATAATGAGTCATTTACCTGCAGAACAACTTCTTTTACTTTCGATAAATGATGTTTATTTTGCTGATAATACATCTGTGCTAAGAAAGATTTTGGTTGCAGGACTTTTACCTTGTAAGGAAATATTCTGATGTTGTATTAGTACGTTTGTTTAAGTTAAGAATCCGAATACTTCTTCCAACATGAGCAAAATCTTTTCCTAAACTCAGTTTTTGCATTAGAACCATGCAGGACAGTGACATATTTGAAACTGGCCATGTTTGAGGCTTTTGTTGGACTCTAGGCAGTTAAAACGAGGCGTCCTGCATGATAAGCCCTGCACCATCAGCACTATGCTGTGCCTTGAAGGACAAATGCAATTGTGCTTTCACACAGAAGAAGCTAAAAATATAGTTTTGCCTGAGAATCAGCCCTGTGTTTCCAATAAAAGGCACAACCAATCAATAACATGCCAGTCAGAAGACAGTTGTGTTTTATTTTTCAGTATGTTGGCTAGAAACTGATGACAGAGCCTTGAGTGTGACAACATTTACTTCATATTTGCCTATCCCACAATGCAATTCAGGGTACTTTTTTTGATCGTAGGTCCCTTGGGCCCTCGTGCTGTTTCTGTAGCTACACGCTTGGGATCTAAATATTGTTCTAGTAGCACAAACTTTTCCTCAGTCAGCTTGTGGAAGTCTGTCTTGCTCAGGAAAAAGAAGCATATGTGTGCAGGTTTTTCCACTGAGGTGTGAATAATTCTATGAGTGTGATGGTGAGCAAACAGCCAGACAATTCATATAGTCTGGCCTCTGATATGCTACAGAACCATGCATAATGAATGGAGAGGAGAAAAGGGATGAATTTGAGAGTGATCTCAGTCATTCCACGTCCACCCTACCAGTGAGTGTTTCCAGTGTCGGCAGGCTGCGGCAGGATTTTGCATGCTGCCAATGTCGCGTCTGCAGGAAACTGTCCCTCTTTGTTTTTCTCCATTTCTCGCTAGGTCCCCTATTTTTTTTCCTCTCCAACAGTCATTACAATTCCTCTCTTTTTTTCAATATTATTACCCCCTCTTGCTCTCTCTCTCTCTATTTATTTATTTATTTCAATGGCTGGCAGGCTCGCTCTTCATTAATCTAATGCACTTTGTTCACAGTCAATCAACTCCCTGCTTCAGCAGCCCTGTAGTGTAAAACTGCTGGGGTCTTTTCAGTTGGCCAAGCTGTCACTCTCCGTGGTTCCACAAAAGAAAAATCTGCAATTTCCCCCTACTTAACATGAATAGCTAAAACCTCTAAATATTTCCTCTCCCAGCTTGTCTCCATCCTCCTCTTTTGCTGCATACTGAGCTTCACTGACTCTTGCCTTCCCCCCTTTTTTTCTGCCTCTTACCCTTTTTGTCTGCTCCTTCTCCCTCAGTTAATGAAGAGGGAATTGAGGTCACAATCTTCATATGATTTTTGTTCCTCTTCATGGTCATTAAACAGCTAACAGCACCGCTAACGTGTCCAAAAATCTCTTACGCCAGACTCACTTTTGTCCACACTTGCGGAGATAAGCTTTTGCAAAAGTTTAACCAATGGGAAATAATGTTGCCACAAGGTGGTTAAGGACGGCTGTGTGAAGCGTTCGAAAATGCAGAGAAACCGAAACAGCAGAAGTCTCAGCATGAGAGAGCCATTACCCATTCACACAGCTCCTCCAGCAGGTCGAACCCTCATGATGGGGGTGAATAAATACACAGGCATCTATCACTGATTGACATTTTACCCAGCTCTAATGGTTTTTATGTTCAGTGTGACATTGTCAAACGTCCTTGATGTGAAGATAAGCAGAGGAACCCTTCTAGTCTCTGGAGTGGATTTTACTCAGAGCTGTGTGGTTTTCTTCAGTGTGCTGTGCTGTGCTGTATGCATGCTATATGTGTGTGAATATTGTATGTGCTTGTAGAACACTGCCTTGGGTTATTAGTAACCAAATCCAGCGCACAGCACACGTGGCTGCCTCTTGCACTTGAGTACAAATTGTAAAATGCAGGTCCCTAAATCTTAACAGTGGCCTTTAATTAATTGCTGTGTGAGCACTCAGTGATGCACCGTTTCAACTGATGAGACGGAAACACACAGGAGCTGTTTTATAGCTTTCCACCTCATTTAATGCAGTAAATTTTGCCTCTCTTTTTTAAGGCTGAAATGTAAATAATGCTGCTAATATTTTAATATGATCTGCAGAGTGTAAAAATGTTCTCTGCAGGAGTGATTTCAGTTGACTTTTTCTGCATAAACAGAATTTCTACGACGTAGAAATATATACACATCCCACTGTATACAGATATATAAATATATATTTATATTATGTGTTGAGTTAATTCTTTGCTCAATAACTGTGCTTCTGTTGTTTGTTTTTTTTTCTTTTTCTTACATTGTGATTTATTAATAATTGAGGGCCCTCACGATGGAGGCCAAGGACGGACGGTCTCAGTGGTCAAGCATTATGCTCAGGATGATCTCATCTTTATTTGTGTTTATTTATTTTTCTTTTGAAGATTGAATTGAAAAGTGTTGGTTTTCTGGCCTAGATTTCTACTAGTTTTTGATGATTTATTGATGGTCTGTTCATATGGGACTCCATATGCCCTGTTCTGTGTTATCATGTGTTGGACAGAATGAATGCACAACTTTCAAGATTTAAAGGTTTCATTTCTCCCATGTAGAGCTGAAACAGTTAGTCATTAATCAATCAGTCGAGCAACAATGCCAAAAAAAACACTGGCATCGGCTTCTCAGACATCAACATTTGCTGGCTCTCCATCTTTTTTCTAAGCTAATTGAAAATCTTTTGAGTTTTGAACTGGGGGTTTTACAAAACAACAGATCTGAGTAAGTCAGCTCGGGCCTGAGAAATATTGTAATGAGCTGCTTTCACCATTTTCTAGATTGTTACATACAGATTATTCAATTATGAAAATGGCTGTTAGTTCGTGATTGCCTGAGAAAAAAAGGTTTTTATTTTCTCTGTTGTTGGCCTTGTGGCTCAAGAGATGTTTTTACATCCATAATAAGTGTTATGATATACCCGGGTAAATAAACACAAGTTTTAATAGCCCCTACTTCTGGATTAAAGGAAAGAGACAGTCAAAGGAAAGGTAAGACTGGTTTTCGTGCCGGGACTTAAGCTGGGTAAACTCACCTGTGCGCCGGCGAGCCTCCCGCCCGATACGCTCTAC
>JAQMCX010000028.1:7713041-7731640 GCA_029814765.1 Acanthurus leucopareius | reverse complement strand
CAGTTTGAAACAATTTACAAAACAGGAAAGAAAAGAAGGAAAGAAAGAGGAACTATTCATCATACTTCATCCTAACATTAGTGAATATTTTACAGCACAGGTTGCATAAGAGTCAAAGAAAATATGGGTGGGGAGAAATCGATTTAAATTGTCTTCCTTCCTTCCTTCCTTCCTTCCTCCCAGCATTTGGTAAAGAGTAGTGATTAGTTCTGTAGCTCAGTAAACTAATGATGGAATGAAATTATCATTAATGCGTAAACAGAAATTAGCATCATGACTGCAGCAATATTATCTTAACAAATAGTCCATTTTACTACACATTCTTAGCATGCAGCAACATGTGCACTGATGTTTGCAGGCAAATATTTCTTCATGCTCCGTGCAAAAGATTTGGTGTTTTTACACCGCCGAATACTAAACAGTGCTACACAGCACCAACTGACCAGCTGCGGACTGACCAGCTACGGCAACCTCGCAGGGTCAAAATGCAAATTTAATGCTCCCAGGGTTTAAGATTACAGCTACCACTAGTTGGAGATATTGTGAGCCAGAGGAGGGCAGCACATACAGATATTACATAGGCCTACCGTATGTGCTGCCCTTTTAGCATTAGCTTGATTAGCATCACTTTTGTGTGCAGTCAAGTACAGTGTTATGAGAGGACCTTTTCAAGGTTCAGTTTCATATGTGAAGAAAGTTCATTTAAAGTTTAAAATTGCTGCTAAGTGCAGTTCTCAGGCTGTATTTATTACTTTCTACGTTACTGCCTCGATGAGCAGGAACAGCTAAATGTAGCAGCTTGCCCAGTTTGTGATGGAGTGGTTTTTTTTCTTTCTTGGCTGTGTCCGAGGCATTCCTGTGTGGAGTGCAGGAGCCCCGAAAGACCACTCCATCACATCCGGAGTAAGCTGGCTAGTTTTTTCATCTTGTACCCACCAAGAAGCATCTTGTATCATATAAAGCAATCAACCCACACTGTGCGCACCAGTTCACCTTCTGTTTTAGCTAAATCTAGCAGGTTACCTAAAAAGTATTTTATTTACTGCTTTTACATGCATGAAATAAATAAATGAATGATGATTCTGATAGTAAATTCAGAGAGACTAACTTACATAATGCACATTGTTTTTATAAATATGGCTCATGATACACAGCCTCTCAAAGTTTATGATTCATTGTTTTTTTCCATTTTCTAGTGTTGTAACAGCAAACCGAAAGTGCAATAAATCACATTATCAAGTTGCCATACTTGTAGAACCCGAACACATAAGAAGTGAACACTTATCAAACCAACACAAGTATCGTGACGCTTAAATCTGAAGGTAAGCTTGTCATTTCAACCCTGATCGAAAGTTTTTCTGCATCAAGCACCACACTCGGCCCTGCAGCAAAGCAGTTTTGAGAGTAACCTATCAAAGCTGTACTACACAGCCGATACTATTCGGTCCCTGCATGGAGAGTGGGCAGTACAATAAAAGCATCAAGGGAGAATAAGAATAGGAGAGGCGTAGGAGAGAAGCTCCCACATTAAGCACCACTGTGTACATGTATCCACCATGGAGCAAGAACTGGAATCATTTTCTGTGCCAAATTCAATAAACATGCAGTGGCTTTTCATATAGACAAAGTAACCAGTCTATCACCATATTGACAGGAAGTATAAGGTCAAATAACTGCATTAACAGAGTCACAGGAGAGGGCGTTCAACACACACTGTGCTCTATAGCTGAAGTGGTTCTGCACTGTTGCTTCTCTCTCTCTCCCAGCTGACGTACCTGCCTCCCCCGTGGGGGGACTGCAAGGCCACGCCGATGGACTCAGACTTCTTTAGCACTTACAGCATCACAGCCTGCCGGATTGACTGTGAGACTCGTTACCTGGTGGAGAACTGCAACTGCAGGATGGTCCACATGCCTGGTAGGAACCAGATGGTTGTTTCATTGCTGGATGCAAAATACCTTGTATCTGCACTTACCTCTGTAAGATGTAGATGTAACAGTGTTTGTTGTTGAAGTTAGAAGTGTTTTCATTTGAAATTGCAGAGATTAAAAAAAAAAATCAATCCTGAAGGATCTAACTGCTTTTTGCCAGCAACTGCAGAAAATCAGATACTTTCACACTCCACTGAATCGGAAAACTCAACAATATTCACTTTGTGTTTGTGCGGTGATTACAGCTGGCATTCGCTCTCTACCTCCTACATTCAATTCACCGTGTGGCATCTCAAACGGTAAATTGAAAAGTAGTTTAGAGAGGAAACGTTCGGATTTGGCCTTCGTTAACCCCGAGCTCACCTGTCCGATAACCGCAAATGTCTCTCTCTCTCTTTTCAATCAGGGTCACTTTCAGCTCTGTGTTTGCATACAGACAGCCAGCCAATCTCTGTGTGATAATCAGGATTAGCTGCTATCTTCTAGTGATTGTGCAGTTGATTAATGTGAGTCTGCAGAGAAGTCCCCAGTTAAAACCCGCTGCCCAGTGAATTGTGCTCTGCTGCTATTCATCTCTCCTATCTGCCTGTCATTAGAGCGATTTTTTGAAAGAGTATGAACCAAAATGTGGTGAATAATTGCAGCTGGGTAATAATTTCCTCTCCATCTAGGACATGTCTTTTTTTTCTCCTGAGAAGAGGGAGAGTGGTGACTCAACCACCAGGGAGAGAAAGACAGAGAGGGTGGTAGAGACAAGGTTGACAAAGACAGAGAGTGGTAATGAGAATACAAACATTAATGAAATCTATTACAAGATGAAATCGACTTGGTGACGAATATCCAGCGGCGATAGGGACAGTCATGACAGTCTAAGACAAAATTAATTCCAAGCTCAGATCTTGTCGTCCTTTGTGCTTCTTTGATACCCCTCCCTCTTTATTGTTCAGACCGAGAACATTACGTTTCTTCTGCCTCTCCTTAGGAGATGCCCCATACTGCACCCCGGAGCAGTACAAGGAGTGTGCAGATCCTGCCTTGGGTAAGAAGATAACCCAGCATGCTGCATGTGTGTGTGCGTGCGCCATGTGTATACACTGTTCAGTGTATATATCCCACTGTTCAGAGCCTCTGATCCCGGCTGATAACAGATAATAGTGTTCCTTCAGCCTGATGATAGCCATTCTCAAATGGTAAACCTCAGGCCTGGCGCTGAGGCTCTCCTTTTCATTCTCTCTGCTGTCTCGCCAGCAGCCAATACCTTTCAGGCTTCTCATGTCTGTTGCTTGTTTTCCTATTGACTTGCAATCTCTCACTCTTTCATGACACAGGCTCACGTGTCAGCCTCTGGCTGCTGCTCTCTCTTTCTCTCACTCATGTGTCTTATATCTTTTGTATGTTTTGTAAGGGTCTCAGGGGTGTTTCCTTGCAGCCTCTTTTCACAAGTTTTCTTTGATGTGTAGTCCTTTGCTAGCATTTTGTTTGTCATCCCAGGGTGACGACACATCTATCTGTCTCCCCCGTCTGCTGACTTTAAATCTCTGAATCTTCCTTCTCTTTCTCTCTCTCTCTCTCTCCATCTATCTACTTCATTTGTTAGACTTTCTTGTCGAGCGAGACAATGACTATTGTGTGTGCGAGACACCCTGCAACTTGACGCGCTACGGTAAAGAGATGTCCTTTGTCAAGATACCCAGCAAAGCATCAGCCAAGTACCTCGCCAAGAAATTCAACAAAACAGAGCAGTACATAGCGTAAGTCACAGTCTTATGCTTTATTTATCCAAGGATGCCGCATGGATTTTTTCTGCACTGCTTCACATATTATTCAGTTTCACAAATTATCACCTTGGTGCTGTTAAGTACAACTTGTCTTGCTGCCAGGCTGCTACGCAGAAAGCAGCTGAAAATTATACTTGTCACTGTCATTCATCATTTAAGTAAATTTCAGGGGTTGTGATAAAAAAAAAGAAAAAATGGATCCTCTGGATAAGTTTTCAGGAAAAAATGTTCTGTTTTGACTAATATTTTGTGCTTTTAAATATTCTTAAATCTCTTATTCTTCTTATTCTTAAAAGCATAGCTACTATTTTCCCCCCTCATGAAAAATTCTCAGTTCCAGGAATATGTAAATGTTTTTTAGATAAATTAAATGAAAAGTCTATTCTCAGTACACGTGACTCACAGATATCAAGTTCTTTATCGCACAACAGGTGTGCTTATTGGACAACACCTGGCTTCTAAACTAGTTATGAAGTCACAAAATCAGTCACTTGTACCCATAAAGGTCACACGTTCACGTTAATGAACAATATGGAGCAACACTCATATGTGTATATTTTTAGGGTGAATGGCGATACGTGTTATATATCTATGTTTTCTATGAGGTGAGCCAGATATTTAGTTTTAAGTAAAAGCCATTTGTGGGATGTTACAACCCCTTTTTTAATTAAAAAAACAGACTGTTATTGTAATGACAGTGATTCCTTTCCTGTTACAAAACATAGGGCCAGGCAATATGGAAAAATCAAATATCACAATGTTTAAATGTGAAGATTTGACCAGTTTGACCAAATACCTAAAACTTATCAATCAGTTTCTTTCCCTTTAATTTTGGTAAATGATGAATGGACTGTACCTATGTAGCGCTTTTCCTAATCTTTCAACTACTGAAAGGGCTCTTCGACAAGTCGGCAGTCACCCATTCATGCACACATTCATTTTGTCACAATATTATGCTATTATGTTATAGTTTTGTCCAAATTGATGGCACTCAGCAAAATATAATTACAATTATACCAAATTAATTACTGAAGTTTTAGCTTTGGAGGTTTTGGTAGAAGAGTTGAGTTACTTGAAATCAGAGAAATAATTAGCAACAGCAGGTTTCTCCGGGCATTAGAAAGCAAAAAATATTACATGTTGTGTTACGGTTCAATGCAGCATATGTCTCCAAGCACAAAGCTTGTGGTTTTGGTTTTGAGGAACTTGGCTTAAACCTGATTGTTACTGTTGTTTTAACTGAATCAAACAGCTTAAACAGAAGAAACACCATTAAAGACACATTAGAAGTCTCTTGATTCAATGCCGCACAATAACTGCTACAAGTCAATCTGGTTTTTGTCATCCAGGTGAGAAAATGGAATAAGGAGCCTCCAGTCAGAGCTTAACTTTATTAATCAGCCAATAGCAAGTGTTTCTTTTCCAAAACTACTGAAAAGATCAAAAGTAGTTCAAGGAAAAAAGAAGAGGGTGCAATAATAGTTGAATCTTTCATCTATCATTCCCGATGGCACAGTTGAGGACAAGATAATTACAACATATGTAGTCAGAGCGCTGCAAAAACCTTTTACTTCTTCGTTCTGAAATGTTTTTTATGCCCCGTGGATAGATGTGAGTCCGCACAGTTCATTTTGTGACCGCCCATATTTCTAAGCATTCTGATAAACATTAGCTCGGAGTGTTTTGGTATCTGGGCTGCACAGCGCTCGCCGGCGTGAAAGCTGAAGTCTGTGACAGAGGTCTGTCTTTCTGCTGGAAACCACAAACACTCACAGGGAGAGAGACACACACAGAGACACACAACTGCGTTGGCTGTTTGACAGCAGCTCTGATCAGATGCATTGCAGGTTACTCACTAAGCAATGGGAGCACCTGACAGTGAGTGAACATAATTCAAGCTGCAAGCTGACACCTCACACAGGTGAACCTACAAATCAGCAGAAAACACTCAGGGATGTCAGTAATAACAAGATAAAAACCTCTCAGTTCAGTGATTCTCAACTAGGGTTACTAGTTCCCAAGGGAGTTATTACCTCTGCAGCTGCCAGGAAGTCTGTGGAGAGACTGCAAAGAAGCTCAACTGATTTTAAAACAACAGAAACTTCAATCCGAACTCTAAAATATATCCACATATTGAGCTGACTTTGACGCCTGAACACCATGTGATGCTGCATGCATGAAAATCAGTTAGCGAGCAAGCAGAGGAGTCTTAACAGTTAGCATAAAGTAAGGCAAAAAAGGCTCAAATAGAAAGCTGAACAAAAACAAATAGAGGTCAAACACTTAGCCAGAAGTAATGGATAGACAGATCAAATGGCTAGCTGTGCATAATGGAAAATGCTGTTATGCTAATACAAAATGTCTGCTTTTGAAAAAGGTCTGTGAAAGGATGCTTGGGTTCATCTGACTGTGGGTGAAAGTCTGACAATAAACCGTTTGGAACCACTAATCGAGATTAACTCACCGTGCCAGGAATTAAGTGCTTTATGATTGTTCTTCATGGTGTTTTATGCGCTTTTAATGAAGTTAGTGCGGACAAACCGCAGGAGCTGGAAGTATTTTTGCCAAAGTTTCCAAAAAAACAAGCAGAATCTGTGTTCGTTTTGTACGAATACATTTCTGTTTCTACATTAGCAGATGGGATTTTCTCTTAATCGTTTCAACTCAGCCCTCATCTTTACCAGAGTTCTTTTTAATACTGACAGATCTTGGCTTGTCTTGACTTAAATTTAAGTATTAAAACTGTGCAGAGAGTCCACAAAAAGAAGCTACAAAGTCATATTACAGTTCTGATCTCAATTCCGGTGGGGTGTGAAGTCTGATCCGTCCCACAGAGAGGATATTCAGGAATCAAAATTATACTCTGCCTTGCCCAAAGCCTTTTTAACTAATCCCCATCCTGTTTCTTTCTGCTGAAGACAAGAGTTTTAGGCACTACCAGAGTATGAAATCAAACAGCTGTCGTCATTTCCCTCGTTTTCCTCACTGACCAGAGCCACAGAGGGGAAATTAGTGACGGCAGGTTATTTGCTCAACTAGACACATATGCTCTGTTTACTGCAGGAAGCGGCTGACTTACCAGTTATCTCCTCTGCCTAAAAAATACTCTTAAAAAAAAAAAAAAGTTTATGGAATAAAAACTGAGACATTTCGATATGTAACTTACGATGCTGTGCTTCTCTCTGTTTACAGTGATAACATTCTGGTTCTGGATATCTACTTTGAAGCGCTGAACTACGAAACCATTGAACAAAAGAAAGCCTATGAATTGGCAGGCCTTCTGGGTAAGGAAGTGGCTGTCAAGTGTTTTCTGGGGAATAGATAATATGCAGAATGCAACATGACAGATGCTTTTTATCCAAAGTGACAGTAACGCAAGTGCTTGCATTTTTATAATCGGTGTCCTTGTCCCAGAAGACACAAAACTGTCTCTTTAATCTATCGTGGCTTCTCAACTACATTTTTTTTTTTGCAAACATCTTTGTTTTCTGCAAACATTTCTCACCTTTCAGATGTTAATAAAGATAAAAAGAAAGTTTCAAAGCTGATTTCTGTTTCATGCGAACGCACCGAGATGACTTTCCTTTCTGTTTCGTGTTCAGGAACAATGTGTGATTTCTTTTTTGTCTTTTCAGGTGATATCGGAGGTCAGATGGGTCTCTTCATCGGGGCCAGCATCCTCACTATTCTCGAACTCTTTGACTATCTATATGAGGTAAAATATCTAACCCAAATATCATCAGGAGCTTTTTGATTTAATAAATAATCCAGTGTAATGTTTTGTGTATACAAAGTGTACTGCTCTATTGTTATGGAATTATTTGATCACAGAATTTTTTTTTTCACTAAATGTGTGATGAACGCTCTGTCCCTCACAACCCTGCAGCCTATCTCTCTGACACACACTCACATATATATACACACACATTTGAGAAGCAGCTACGCTGAATACATTAACATTTTGGATGTATTATAGTTTAGATTAGTGAGGATGTCTCAGTCCGTTTTCATTAGAGTTACTCTGTGTTGCTGGCTTTCTCTGTGCCTTCCCTTCTAGCAGCAATGCAGACAGACTTGACTGATTTTAAATGTGTATGTTTGTGTGTCTGTGTGTGTGTGAGAGAGAGAGAGAGAGAGACAGACTGATAGGGCAAAAAGCTGCACCTGCTCGTGTGCATGATCGATGGGGAAACATATTCATGAATGCATGAAATCAATCTTGTTTGGATTTCAGTTTGCCTTATCCTTCCAAGTTCAAAGCATGTCAGCCTAAACTATGTAAAGACAAAACAAAATGCAAGTTCTTTTCTGAATACTGTGTTTTGATTTAAAAAAAAAAGGTCAATAATGGCTGTCCTGGCCTGTTTTTCAGGTGATCAAGTACAAGCTGTGCCGATGCGTGAAGAAGAAACACAAAGGCCGCAACAACAATGACCGGGGAGCTGTGCTGAGCCTGGATGATGTGAAACGCCATGTCAGTAGGCTGCTGTTAAGCACTTTCATTGTTTCAGAGTGCATTGCTTTGACAGGAGGGGGCACACTCTCGTCTTTGTCTTCACTGTCTCAACTGCAGCCGGAGTGAAGGAGGGCAAAACCACAGTGGTGGGGAAGAGTAAACAAGAGAGTGAAGACGAGATAAGGATGGAAGAAGGGAGGGAGGGAAAGACTTGAGAGACACCAAAGGGAGTGTGTAAAAAAAAAAAAAAAGAAAAAAAAAGTGATTGGGATGAGAGCGAGAGAAAATTGAGAGAGAGGAGTAGGAGAGTGGAAAGTGGCTTGAATTTAATCAAAGCCGGGGACAGGACCAGCAGGGACAGACCAGAATTAGAGCTTTGGAAGGTGTGACAGCTCACTTATTTCCAAGTGTAAATGAAGCCAGTTCACTTTAATTGTAAGTCTGCACCCGGGCAGAGAAAGAGGAAAAGATGTGCTGCTCCTCCTCTGATCTGCTCTCCTGGCTTACTTTGTAGTCTTTCCATCCAGTTTCATTATTTTCATCATTTTATTTTTTTTTCCCTTCAGAGTATTTCTTAGGGAAGCCATTTCCTCTCTCCCCCTGCCCAGGCTTGTTGCTCATGTCATGTTTTCCTGAGAGTGTGTTTATGACTTTTCAAATGCATTTTATTTTCCATCTTATCCTGTTTATGATGACTCCCTCTCTGCGCATGTTTGCCTTCCTTTCTGTCTCCATACTTTCTCTCCTGCTGATCATTTCTCCCCTCTGTCTACATCCTCCCCTTCCACTTTATCTTACCTGCTTTTTTGCTTTATCTCCTCATTTCTCTCTCAGGCTCCTTGCGAGAATCTGCGTACACCATCAACATATCCTGGCAACATGCTACCTCATCACCCGGGCCAGGCCAACTTTGAAGACTTCACTTGCTGAGCAGACCCGGGTGAAGCATCAAAGTGCGTGTTATGCAACCAAAGCCAACCATATAACAAGAACTATCCAACACGGAGAGTATGAGGAACTGATACCAAGTCAAACAGAGGCACTTTTTACATAGAAACGAAGCAAAGCAGATAAAACAAATGCGACAAATGCAGTGAAAGAACTTTGACCCGAGGCAAAGTGGAGCGGAAATTCCAAATATTAAAAAAAGAAAAATATTTGTTAACTTTTCCGGAGAACATTTCATGCAGCACTCTAAACTCTTCTGTCTCTGTGTTTTCCTCTGGAATACTGCCGTAAAGGATGCTCATGGAGAAAACCTTGCCAACATGAAACTCTCTTTCAGAAGACAAAAAAAATATATATATGTAAACAAAAACACAGGAAAATGTACAGAAATGTCACTATAGACAGCACATCAGAAAAAGAGCCCCCATGCCTTTATGTAACACAGCAACACACACACACACACTCACACACACACAATGGTTTTCACACAACACCGACCTGCAAGAGGGACAAATATCCACACTGCTTTCTCCACTATACATGTAGCAACAACTGTAACTGTTGCGGCGCTCCATAAAAGAACAGTTGGACTCTGTGTCGTTTGTATGAGAATGTCTCTGTGTTTGCAGTGAGTGTGCTGGGAGGTTTTTTTCTTGGGGTGGGGGTGGGGGGTCGTGGTGGCGGTGATTGTGGTAGAGGTTCATCATCTACCATTTGAAATGTACTGGTGATGATTTCAGGTCTCATCATGTAAATGCATGCTCGTACTTTGTCCAGTGCATGTTTTTCATTTCATTTCTTATTTAGTTTTTTTTTTTTATATATATATACAGTATATATATAAATATATAAATATTATAATTACCAAGTTTGCCTCAATGATATACAGGAAAAGGATGATATATACCATGTATTTCTGTTTGTGTGTAGCTGAGTGTGTGTCTGGGTGTGTGTGTGTGTGTGTGTGTGTGTGTGTGTGTGTGTACTCATGGGTGCCAACATCAGTACCCAAGCAGGTACAGTGTGTGTTTTCTTTGATTGTGCAAATGGACGAGCTGCACCTAATTTCATTTCTCATCTGTTTTCTTACGTGTCGAGGAGTCTTCATTCAGCTTCATTTACTCTTATCTCCAACCGCGGGATGAGGTGGGGTGAATTTTTTTTTTTTTATTTCTTTTTCCAGGAGAGTTGATTGCTGAAGTCCTTGGAGTTTTGTGGGGCTGTTACTTCTTTCTGTATCTGTGTTCTAGTTGCAAAAGTCTTATCAAAGCACAATACCGCCAGTATGTAGAGGTGATGTAAAAGACAACGTAATATTCTTCTTGATATACTGTCATATTATTAATATCGTGTTGATCTGACTGTTTTTCAGTTGTTTTTGTTTTTTTCTTTCATATAAAACAAACTCGATATTGCCTGATAATCCTGTCTCCATCTTCCAGGTAATAGGCTGGTCTATTTAGTTATCAAAACATAAATAAAATGTAAATATCATTTTGAAAAATTGTTATTCTTCTGAGGGTTTTATTCTTATTGGTGAATTTCATCTCTGAAGCCTTTATTTGTCTGTTTGGTTGAGTAGGTAAACAGAGGCAAATCAATGTATTTTTCACCTCCAGATACTGTGCAAATGTTCAGTCTGAATCACTAGTAGCTCTCAGAAAATCTGATTAAGCATTCTGCACCTCATCCAAGGCATTTTGCTATCTCTTTTTTTTCCTCTCTAATCAACATGTTATCTTGTGTTTTGCTTCATCAACATTTTCTTGGAATTAAATCAGCATTAAGCGCAGGGTTTGGGGGCAGGAGTCTGGTATTAAAATTGATATTACTTATCTACTCCAACCATTCATTTGTACTGCAGTTTAACAGCTGCAAGCCACAACATTGGCGTTTTGGAGCTCCATACTCTTGAAATGTAATTACAGTTCAGCTGCTGTATGACAAAAGGATGGATGAGAAATATCCTGCACAACCAATACAAGTTTTATCAAGATTGTCAGTCAGCCAGCAGCCGCACATCGTGGACGGCGTCTGCGGTATTCTGCTGCACATCTGGTGCTGCCAACTGTCACACTTATATTAGAAAAATGCTGCTTGGTGATGCATGACTCTGTGAATATTGGTTATATGCCCTTAAACATGGACTGCCTTGAAATCTTGTTTGTTGCTCAGTCGGTTGCACATCAGTCCGCTGCTAGCAGACATGGAGGGTTATTCTGGGACGAGAAATTTACTTTTGCCTTATCATTTTTTCATGATTTCTTTTAATGGGAAACCAAACATCAACATTGTTCATGACATGTGAGCGTGCATCCATTTTTCATTATTCAAAGGAGAAACCTCAGCTGGTTACAAGCTCCCAGGAACCGGCTCCAACATTTGATTTTTCCCACTTTTGATTGTCTGACATGGTTTTTTGCCCCCCTGATGGTTTTATTGTTTTCTGTTGTACCTGCCAAAAAGACAAATTAATCACGAAATAAAAAGATGATGCTGTTCATTTCCTGTTTGCATTTGTGCCTTTGTGTCAGCAATAGTTTGTTACTAATTTTAGGAGCAGGTCAGAATAAGAAGAGCTGCATGCCGATGAGAGAAATCCTGCAGAAGATGGTTTCTGCATCCTGATGAGGCTCCAGGGAAAAGCAGCTGGGGGGTGTGTGGGAGATGGCAATACCAGCGGGAGTTCAGACAACTTAAAAATCTCTCCAAATATTCAAGAGACGTAGGGATTTCTTTGAATCCTGTGAACTCAATTTTTCAGTTTCACACGTTGTTAGCAGCTCTAGAAATCTTGGCAACACCATTTTCTCCCTGGAGGAGGTTAAATCATTATGTGCCCTCATTCAGCTTCCTGATAGACAGATTGGAGATGACTGCTCCATCCTTGCATTCACCTTGTTGACTGACACACTGCCAGTCTTTGGACAAAATAAGTGAGAGATGCTCTTTCACTGGAATCCATCCCAAACTGCCTGCCCTTCTTCAATTACTCCAACACCCTTAGCTAATCACCTCAGGCAGCTGGATGTGATATGGAGGGGGCTGTTTTCAGGCAGGGGGACTTGTAATCTTTGTTGTTATATTTTAATGAGACTCACTGTTTGCATGTTTTCACCCACATCTGTCAGTTAAATAATGCTTTCTGCTGCCTCTGAGCATGTACGCACGCTCAAAATCTTTTTATATCGGAGGTAATTTCTTCCTAATCCTGTTATCGCATCTTATCAACTACACCAACAAGAAGATTACGCTCTTGTTTTACAATTTCTTAATGTGGAGCACGGCGTTTTGTTAGTTCCACTTACTACAAAAATACACACACACAAAAAATCAGTGAGGCAAAAGTGTTACAGTGTCAGTATAATGCAGCGATGACTTGACCCAGCACCAAGGGCTTGTTTTGACTCAGTGTTGGTAATTAGTTCTTTTTATATAACTGTGAGGTTTTGTATTTTATATTAAACAAAAATATGGTTGTCTTGATCCTAATGAGTACAAATAGGCTATTAAAAGTGCAAGAGTGGATTAAAACAGTTGGCCACCACTCTATTATCAGTATATTTGCTGAGGTACTGCACAACTTTAGGTCTTTGTACTTAACTTGAGTACTTCCATTAAATATTACTTTATACTTACACTCTACCACTATAGTTAAGATGCAAAGATCGACTTTTTATCCACCACATTTACACAATGGCTATAGTTACAAGTTAATTTGCAGATTGAGGTTATTGATACAAAATAATATTAACAAGGAAATGATGACATAGTATCTGTCAACAGAAAAAGTAGTTTAAAAAATAGCTCCACCTCTACCAACTGCTGCATTTACATGATGCACAATTTGATAAATTCATCATTAGAGTCCAATAATACAATATATATACAATATATAATTTCAAATTGGGCCAACAGCTTGCAGCAGAATGTTTCTACTCTGTTGTGTTGGTTCATTTTAAAGCAAAAGCTCTGAATGCCTTTTCCACCTCTGCACCATAACAACAGTAATACAGATATAAAAATTGCTCTAACACAGAATCAAAACAAGCCTTTACCTTTGGTAGTTTTCTGCATGTGGATAACGCACATTTGGCCAGGTTTGACCCTTTGATTTTAGCATGTGTTCCTTTATATTGCCTGATTCATGATGTACAGAGATTAATTTTTAAAAAGCCGGCCTGTCTCTGTGCTCTCCTTCTTTCCAGCATGTCAGATGAGTCACGTTTCTGGTATAAATTTATCCTGTCAGATCTCTCAGTGCAATTAGGATGCTCAGCCGTTTGTCATAGATAAGGCTGCTGCCCGGCTCCTCTGGGCACTACTTTACATTCTGCTCATTAAGAGGATTAATAATTACACCACAGTCAAGTTTCTCAGCACTGAAAGACACTGTATTAGATTTCAGACTTGGGTCCGCCTGATTTGTCCTCTAATTTGTTTAAAGTATGAACCCTTTTTCATTTGTTTCACATCCAAGCTGTCAAGAGGCCTGTGAGGATAAATCAAATCAGCTGCCATCTTCTACACACATGGGATGTAAAATCCTCTCTGGAGATTTGAGGCACAATGCAGCAAATCAATCCCTTTTTTCTCATTAATGAGCACTGTGCTACAACTTGTTCCAAAAAAAATGTATCCCCCCCTCCTCCTTCGCATTGCACTCGCACAAGCACAGATCAAACACGAGCAGGCTATGCAAACAGATGGGGTGCCATGTTTTGTGCTGTTGTAACTCCATGCTAATTGGGGGGAAGTGTAATGACATCAAAGTTCAGAGACGAAAAAGTGTTTGATTTCTGTGGCTGACACTTTTAGGACCCCAGCAGCTCCACTCTTAACTTGTTGTTTACTTGTTAATACAGAACCCACTTCAGAGGTTCAACATCCTTTTGTCTGTGAGTCTCTGCAGATGAAACAGTATAATGAAGATGCACATTCAAAGACGGTCGTGTAAAACTGTTGCAGTTCAGCATGAGGTGCTTCGGTTGTGATTAAGATCACTGAGTGAACTAAGAGGGAGTTGATTAATGGATATATGAACCCCTACTGTGGTTAATAAACATGTTTTGATTTGAATGTCCCAGAATATGATGTCTTTAATTTTTGTAATTACTCAGAACGAGAGCTGAAATTCAACAGGATTACATGTGACTTGACATTCAAGTCAACTATTAGACACCAAAAATGTAACACTCCAAATGTTCAAAAAACAGTGTTTTAATTTTATGTTTGTTTGGTACAATTTTGTGCAAAATAAAATAATTAATTTAAGGTTTTACTGCTTGGTTTTAATCCAGTTTGCAGAATGAAAACAGGTTGTCAATGACTTATAAAACAAACAGAGGTGAATTTTTTTGGGTCTCCTGTGACATTATTGATATGCATCCAGATATCAAATATTTATAGACAGTGGAAAGACTTTAACAATTAATAATTTGAGATATTAAACAAGAAACACATCCTGCCCTGTCTTTTAACTGCTGTACTTCATGTGTGCACAACACCTTTTGAAGAGCGTAATTCAGTATTGAACTAAATTAGGATAATGAAATCAGCAGTTTGGGGGAAATACATGCTGTACAGGAATAGTTTGGTTAGAGTTTAATATCTAAGGATAAATTTAGACTGCTCCTAATATGACGAATAATCAAGGACCACTTACTCATTTATCTTAATCACAGTTTCGCTGTAGTTCCCACAGCATCCAGCAGGGGGCGTTGCTGCACCGTCAACACCACCCAAAACTCTGTTCTCGCTCTCGCGGTAGCTCTGTGCCTCCACCGGCGGCGACATACAGAGAGGAGATGGCGGCTAGAGGGGGGTTTCAGACGGCACCGACTGGAGGTGGTGGTGGAGCAATGGGACCTGGACCACCGGTACCGGGCGCAGGACCAGGCATGGGTCCCGGAACTCCTTCTGGACGGATGGGACCGTCATCGGCCGCCCAGAACCACATGTACCGCTCCCCAATGCCCGGGCCTGGGTACCCGGTGAGATATCGCTCCATCTTTGCTGCTGACGCGTTAGCCAGTCCGCTAGAACAAAGCCTCCTGCCGCTGCTTTGTCACTAGCTGCTAACAGTAATCACGGTCACCGGTGCAGACCACAGCTCAGAGTGGCTGGAAGCGGTGTTTAAAAGTCCGTACCCTTTGGAAATGTTTTAACCAGCCACTTCGAGTGACTATCAGAGTTTGTTTGTTGTTTGAATTTGCTAACCCTCCCGCCTGCTAACGTAAAGGTTAGCAAGTTAGTCACGGTAGCAATTAGCTTAGCCTGCTAACGCCGCTAGCTGCAATCTGTTCCTTTAGTAGGCTTGATAAATATGACTTATTTGAACTAAACCAGTGAGGTTATAAGCAGCTTGGCAGAGAGGTCTCCCTCTTATGTTCGGCATACTTTAGAAAGTTGAAGTTTTGGTCAAAAGTTATCATCAGCTTAAAAGTAAACGTTGCAGCGTTGCCATGCCTTGCCCACTTATGAATGAATAGGCGGCACGAAGCTGCAGTTTGTGAGACTGTAAATGGTTTTATGTAAAAACTATGATTACAGAGAGGCATGAAATAAGAAGTAGTTTCCATTTGCTCCATACCAGATTGTTTTTCTACTCTGCCGAGGAAACACTGCCTGCATGAAGAGTCCCTGGCTGGTAAAGGTCTTAAGTTGCAAAATAGGCCGTTCAGTTGCTCCACAGAAGTTTTGTTTTGAGCTTTTCACGCTTATTTTCAGTTAATGCACGTTTAAATCGCCAAGGGCTTACAAATGAAAACCCTCCAAGTTAAATGAAAGGATAGGATCAATTTGTATCGTCCAATCAGGGTTGGAAAATTTTAATAAAGTAGTAAGCATTAATCGAGCAGATATCTCTGTTATACACCAGTCAGTGCATCAGTCCCCATGGGGTACAGCCTGCACCACCTGTGTTCAATTCAGTTGTGACCTGTTTACCCTATAAAATGAAATTTGAATGAAGGAAGTTACGTACATGTGCTAGTCAGCTTGTATTCTGTATTCAAAAGGGCAAGCGCTCAAGACAAAGATACTATAAACAAACATGCTATCTATCAGACTGATACAAACACTTTACAAAACATCAAGTCTTATCCAAACCCTCTTCGTGTCCTCAATAAAAAGACCAATCTTTCTTACTTTATTCTACTTTGTGTGTACTTTGTATCACAAAAAAAACAAAAGTAAATTGTCAGAAGAGGTACCAAAATTTGTCCCAATTAGTAGCTGTTATCGCATTATGTGAAAGTGTAAGGTACAGTGTAATAAGAAGCTTAGTGGTGGTGGTGGTGGTGTCAAAATCATGCAATGGTATTTAATTTTTTAAAGGTAATCTTATAGCTTAATGTAAGCTTTCGTCTTCTGGATACTAAACTTACACTTACAAGCTCATAATAATGTTTATATGTTCACAGTATTTTCCTGAAAAAAGAGGTGTAGTCTATTCTTTGTCAGAGAAACCAAGGCAATGCAAATTTAGGTTGGTCTGCAGAAAGATATCATCTCTGCAGTACTCTGTGTATCTTTTTTCAATATTTTAATTATTATATGTATTTTGTATTCTGATCTGGTTCAGTTTTTCATTATGCATGTGTTTTTGTAATGTCATTTTTGTATTATTATGAAACATCCCCTGTTAATAGGCCGTTTCATAAGATGGCCCTTTAGTTTTTTTTAATTCCTAATAGAAATAAGTTGTTATTCATTGGTGCACAGATTGCTTAGCTACCTGCAACCTGAAACATGGTGCAGTGAAAGGATGTTACCTGTTTTTTTTCCTCCAGCGTCCTTGACAGCTTTTCACTCACACAAGAAGCCTTTGACAACATAGTTAGAGAGGCTTCATACTCTGAATACTGCAGAACTCCAGTTGTTCTCAGGTAAACCAAGGTTATTCTGCTGTATAGCATAAAGAGCACTTAATGATCAACACAGTCCCTTACTGCCCACACTGTGCTGTGTTGAAAAGGCAGAGCGCATTCAAGTCACCTGTATTGTTTACAAGTCGATGTCCATCACTTTTCCTCCCATCCGCCCATCACTATAAGCTTGGGAGAGAGTGCGCTTTGCTCATTTGTTTGACTGCCTGCTGAGGGGAAAGCTGCAATCAGTGATTTGTCATTCATCTGCTGTCTCTCCTGCACTCATGCAGTTTGATACAAGAAGTCGCCTGTTTGAATTCTTAGCACATGGCTTGGTGAGTTGGAAGTAGGTGTTTTTCTGTGTTGACTCTTTTGAAGGAGCTTGCATTCAAACTGTTGCTACCAGTTCTCGTCAGACCTTGAAGATTTGGATTTGTATGTGGATTTGATGGGGTGTTTTTTGTTTTTGTCTTTTAAAGAGCATTTTGTTGTTTCTTAAAGCTTTGAGGAGCTTTTCTCTGATGCTGACCATGAGCTATTTGCTTTTAGTTTAGTACTTGAAACATGTCTCGGTGCATAAATTGTTTTTCTCCAGAATTAATCATTTACATAGAAAGATGTGCTGTTAATGTTTTGCTCCCATATTTATGTCTTACAGAAAACGCAACCAACTAATTAGACAAAAACCATGTAAACTTACGTGATAAGATGACAGGGTTGTAGACTTTGATCCGCTTTTATCTTGGTAACCTCGAAAATACATTTTACTTTACCGAAGTGGGATGCTTTGCACTTTCAGCATTGTAAATGCACAAGTAGTGGACCCACAAAATAAATATGTGCATTAAATTTAAACCATAATTGGCTCATCTGACCACCTATCAGGTGGCACAATGATATCAAAAAGTGTCATTGAAGTAGGATTTACTGAGTTTCTCTGATTATGTAACATGTAGGGTGTTTCCCATCTGTGAATGATGTGTATCTCTGTTTTATTTATGACTGTTCACATGCATTAATTCCTCTTCTGAATGAGGGTGTACAGCTTAGCTGTTGCTACAGTAATGTTTAATTAAGATGCAGTACAATGTAGTTCTAGCTACGGCCCTAGATCTTCCATTGTACCATAAAACAGTGCAACATGACAGTGCACAAAGGTGGTGCCATGGTTGAATTAAAATCAATTTTTCCAAACAAACAGAGCAAATAATTCAAAGCCAATTGGCTTTCATTGATTTAACAAACCACATAGCTATTAGGTGGGGAAAAAATCCTCATTGTGCATAAAAATAACATAAATGATCAGAGGATATCCACAGCAGTTGCTGATTAATTTTCTGTACAACAGTTGGTAAAAATAATGCAGCCGTTTGCTAAGCCGGCATATTTACCTGCACAGCAGTATACAGAAAACACTTGCTGTTTTTCAGTGCATAGACTGGATTCCAGCTATCAGAACAAACCTGGGAAGGTAAATAGTTACCACTGAATGCTGTTTGCCATCTGCAAAGCCTTATTGCACTTTTCAAATATCAATATACCGTATTTTCCGCACTATAAGGCGCACCTAAAAGCCTTTAATTTTCTCAAAAACCGAGAGTGCGCCTTATAATCC
>JAQMCX010000028.1:7666282-7712941 GCA_029814765.1 Acanthurus leucopareius | reverse complement strand
AAACAGTTTTGAAATAGGCCATTCATTGAAGGTGCGCCTTATAATCCGATGCACCTTATAGTGCGGAAAATACGGTACTTCTAACCTGAGGGACTTTGAAATAGAAAACTAATACCCATAAAGTCTTATTTATATTTTCCAGAAGTTTTATGGAAGAAAATAACTTTTGATATATTCTTTGTGCAGAGACCGGGCATGCCTCCATCAAGCCGTATGACTCCGCAGGGACCAGCCATGGGCCCCCCAGGATACGGCAACAGCCCGGTGTCTCGTCCTGTGATGCCTGGCGTGATGGACCCGTCTCGCAAGAGGCCTGCACCCCAACAGATTCAGCAGGTGCAGCAGCAAAACCGCAACCAGCAGTAAGTTTTTCCTCTCACTTTGAAAAAAAAGATCAAGAGTAGAGCTGGACTTAAATTGTGTACTTTGTTGTATTAACAGTCCTTTTTAAAAAGGCATTAGAATGACATTCTGTCGTGATTAAAGGTCTTCATGGGTTTGTTACTTCAACCCTGCAACCTCTCACTCCTTCACGCTGTCCTGCTCCTGTCTATTTTCACTGAGATTTTGATTTTTGTCCCCCAAAACATTGTTTGTTGATCTGTCTTTCCCATCGCAGATTGAAAAGAGACAAAAATATGAAGCCTTTTTTAATTTAAAAAAAAAATGCCATTACATGCACTCAACTGTACCTACTGCTCCTCTCTGACTCAGACTAATCTTTGGTAATTTGTTTTACAGCACAAAGAAGAAGAAGATGGCTGACAAAATTCTACCTCAGAGGGTGAGTATTAATCAAATACTTCAGGCCATGGAAATCCATTAATTCTGGTCCTACAAATATTAAAAGGAGTACATTTGCTTTTTCGCCAAACAAAGGCATGTTCATCTTCAGGACCCTTTTAACCTGTTACAAGTGAGCGTGCACTGAGTGTAAAAACTTAAGAAAACATATTTTAGGTTTTAATCTTTTTCTTTTCCTGTGTTTTTGTGTCCATTTTGAATTTAAGTTTAAATATATGAAAAAAACAGACCATAAAAGGCTCTTTATCTCTTAATAAATTTAAATCCCTTGTGCTCCTCTTTACTATCAACATACTGTCAGTCCATATCACCCTACCATTTGTTTTTGTGCCATGGTAGAAATGTCTAATTTGTTGCCAGCAAGATGTTTTAACAAGTTAGAACAGAGGAAACAAAAGCTTGAGAAAGTCATTACATGTTTGAAAAAAGAAAAACCTGTTGCGAACTTTCTTAACATAAACAGGTTCTTTGGTAACAGGTGAAAGTATGATATTTGATATGAAAGGTGCATCATCAAAAGGCTCAGTCGTTCCCAAAAAGGACTCTGTGAGCTTCACAACTTTGTCAAACACCTGTTTATAAAAAGGATATTGTTTCATGGGCTCAGGAACCTTTTGTAAAATCAATATTGTGATTGTTTGTCTCCAAACGACTGTTCTCTGTTTTTGTTAACATTTTAGACAGCGTCCCAACTTTCTTTGGAATCAGAGTTGTTATGGTTGGATGGTGGATATTGCACCAATGTTCACCAGTATGATTTATTGTGTTCCAGATCAGGGAACTGGTCCCAGAGTCTCAGGCTTACATGGATCTGCTGGCTTTTGAGAGGAAGCTGGATCAGACCATCATGCGCAAGAGGCTGGACATTCAGGAGGCCCTCAAGAGGCCCATTAAAGTAAGTTTCACTTAAAGTCTTTGCTCCTGGAATCTCTTTATCACTGCAGTTCAGTCCCCAAATTAAGTTCAAAGCCACTCGAAACCCCAAAGGCCCCAGTCCCTGCTCCCTGTAACGAGACATTTTTAAAAGCAAAGTCATTCCATAAAACTTGTTATTCCAGTCACAGGAGCCAGGTTCAAACTTCTTTTGAAGTAATATATTGTATTTTGCTTTCATTCTATATACTGATTTTTGTGTTTCCAAACTGTCTCAGTCAAGCTGTTGACAAAAAAGTTGCATTGTATTTACATAATCTGAAATATAGCAAAACATTTTCAGAACAACGCTGTCTCTTTCTGTTTAAATTGATTTTTATTAAACTTAGAACTTGATTTTTGGGATTTTTTGAGCTGAGAGAAAAGTTTTCCCACCTGTGCTGATAATCAGCAGATATCAAGTTGTTGTTAAGTGAATGATGGCACATGCATTAAAAATGAACTTTGATGTGATGTGTCTGTTTGCAGCAAAAGAGAAAACTTCGAATCTTTATATCAAATACATTCAACCCAGCAAAGCCAGATGCTGAAGATGGAGAAGGCACAGTTGCCTCATGGGAGCTACGAGTTGAGGGGCGTCTGCTTGAAGATGTAAGATTCAAAACTGAAATTTGATTTGGTTGGTTTGAATGTTTTCTTTGTGTGCATTTTAATTAAATATTGCTTAAAATTATGGCTAAATTTTTAATATCCTTTGTTGCCTTACATTGAGCAAAAAATATGAAGCAAAGAGTCTTTACTTTTAAGTTTAAACGTTATACAGATATCAATTTTAGACATTTCCATTGAGCGTCACAAGTTTTTTTTTTTTTGCAGACGGCTGTTTCCAAGTATGAAGCCACCAAACAGAAGCGGAAGTTCTCCTCTTTCTTCAAGTCTCTGGTGATCGAGTTGGATAAGGACCTGTATGGTCCAGATAATCACCTTGTGGAAGTAAGAGTTTATTTTATTTATCTAAATATACATTTTAAATCTGCATATACAGTTTCCCCTCTTAGATTGAATATCATTTTCCTGTTCAATATTCTACTATATCTTGTATTAGGGTTTTAGCATTTTTATCAACTCATTTTAATAAGATATCTAATTTTACATTGTGGGGAAAAAGGTTTATTTCATTACATTTCCCTTTTTTTTGGCCATTGGATGCAGGAATTAAGTGTTTGTTGTTGCATCTTTAATGGGAAATATGCTTTGTAGATAAAGAATATCAGTCTACAGATTGATCAGTAAATACTCTTCTTAATACTGAATAATTTGACCTGTATCCTGTTTCAGTGGCACAGAACTGCCACCACCCAGGAGACTGATGGTTTCCAGGTGAAGAGGCCGGGTGATGTTGGTGTTCGCTGCACCGTCCTGCTCATGCTGGACTACCAGGTAAAGACTCAGGGTTCACCTGTCGGGGTGTTTGCTGTGCTTCTCAGTGGTGTGGTAATGTTGCTTTCAAGTGCTTTTCAAATAATAATAGTTCTTGTTGCGGATGTGTAAAATAAATGTGACACCTAAATCTTCCCTCAATCCAGCCTCCTCAGTTCAAGCTGGACCCCCGGCTGGCTCGCATGCTGGGTATCCACACTCAGACCAGACCTGTCATCATTCAGGCCTTATGGCAGTACGTCAAGACCCACAAACTCCAAGACCCTCATGAGCGCGAGTTCATCAACTGTGACAAATACCTGCAGCAGGTGAGTGGATGTAGCACACCTTTAAAGTTTACAATAAACTTTAGAAAAACTTTTTGTGCCTTTAAAATGCACCAAAAAGAAGCCAAATGCAAGCTGATGCTGATTCATGGAGCTGGAATTATGGACGGTCACATAGTTGTCCTGATTAATTCCTGCTCTTGATGTTAAACAGTCCGTCTCTTTCCTCTTCCCTCTATCCTTGTATGGAGACTTGAACTCTATCTGGGTCACTGACAGGTTTCCTAAGGAATTTTCTATTACTGTGCCAAGATCAACATTGGGTAGATGGTACAAAATGAATTAATGGTGAATTCCTACAAGTTAACCTATGAAACAGAGTTGCTGGTTAACTTTGTTGTAATGTCAACAATATTGTACACTATGGCAAACATGGGATTAAGCGATTAATTCAAAAGCTCATTTTTTTCGCTGTTTCACTTTTGTATCCATGCACATTTAGCAGTCACAACAGATTCAAATAGCAGAGAGGCCAAGGACAAATAAGTAAGAGGACAGAGTGGATTGAAGAAAATACGTAGCCTCTGAAAAACAAAATTTAAATGAATGAACTAACTGATTTAAAAAACTAAAAAAAAAATACTAAAACTAAGACTGAAGGTTAGTCTTTAATTTCATGCCCAAACCTCTCCAAAGAGTCATTGCTACAATAAATCTTTTATTTTACAGATCTTTGAGACTCAGCGGATGAAGTTCTCTGAGATACCGCAGCGTTTGCATGCACTCCTGATGCCCCCAGAGCCCATCATCATTAACCATGTGATCAGGTAACCTTATTACTGTGTTTCATGATGTCCTCTATGCTGCACAAGTCTCAAAGTTTAAGTGTTGCAGGAATTTCAGTAATAATGTATCCACCTACTTCTAAATCTTACTGTACTAAATCGCTTTATAGTGTGGACCCTAATGACCAGAAGAAGACTGCTTGCTATGACATTGATGTGGAGGTGGATGACACACTGAAGACCCAGATGAACTCCTTCCTGCTCTCTACAGCCAGTCAGCAGGAAATAGCAGGACTAGACAATAAGGTACAGATCTCAGCCCGTCAGCTTCAAATCGCCCCCCCCAGGAGTTTTAAACAGATGCATCCCTTGTCTGTGTAATGAAAGGGTGTTGTTTTCCTGTTTCCTGCAGTGTTTCTGTGCTTTTTTTTTTGTGAAGTTTCGATCTATTAAATTACCAAATTTTCACAACTAAAGAACTGCTTGCACTTCAAAAAATGTCCCCTAAAGAGAGAAAGTATTTTTTTATTACCTAGTTTTGTAGAAAAAAAAAATCTTAATTCTTTGTGCCAACTTCTATCTGCTGTATAAAGGCCATTTTAAAGCACACTCAATTTAAATTTCACTGTGAATGAGCAGTTTTTTTATTGAACCCCTGTTCCATTGAGCCACCATGAAGATTTTTTTCTCCCATTTTGTGAGCCTGCGGAGGGCAATTTCACACGTATATGCTCTCAAAAATTGCTGCTTGTGAATCATTGCCTACCTTCTAGCCTGTTTTGAGGTCGGTCAGATCTTCTTGACCCCCTACTAGCAGCCATTACCTTGGCTGGGATGGCTGTAATCACATTGATAAGGCACGGAGCCATTCCTTGTAAAGACGTCCTCCTGTGTAGTCTTTGTTCTGAGACGAGTCAGCAGTGTAAATAGAGAGAGCTTGTTTAGAGTTTGTAGGCGCCATTCATTTTTTTCTTTTGCTTTATTTTGGATTTGACAATCACTGAAATACACCCTGTTCCTGCTGGCCTGGGTAGCAGTTTATAGCACAGCCGGTCCAAGTTTTCTGTCTTATAACATTCCAGAGACCATCAGATCCATGTCAACCAGCAACTGGGTGAACTTCCCAATAAACACAGCACCTGTGTTTAACCCAAAGCTTTGAACATAGAGCTGACTCATTCACTCTCAGGCAGTGTAACCTTAAAATTGTACATCTCATTTTATTAGCGGGTCAGTTAAGCCCCCGACTTGGTCCTGTATGCGCCTTTTCATCTAAAACATTTCATATAAATCTCAGCTGACAGTGACATTATTCTTATTACTGTACTGCAGCGATGCATGTAAATGCCATACTGCAGAAATCTTTTGAGTATAGCTGTTATAGTTATGCCTCTGTGTTAAAGCTGTGGCCTGAGATTAAATGTTTTAGGTGTCAGTCCATCTGTAGGTCTCATTCTCATCAGTGTTGTGTCAGTAAACCCCTGAGGAAATTTCTTTAATTGGCACAGATGTCCTCCTGGACTCAAAAATGAACTTATTAAATTTTGTGTCCTTAGAGTCAAAGGCTGCTATGACCTCACAAGATGTGCTTTTGGACATTATTCAGGGATTAGTATGACAATTATAACAAAGATTATGGTTTATCAGTGAAGAATGTGTTTTTAAAAAATACATGGAAAACAGCACTTTCTAAACTTAGAGGTTTCCCTCTGAAGTGTTTTTGGTTTTTTTTAAACAAATTATAGTCTTGTTTGTATTCAATGTTTTACACAGAAAAAGTTTTTTCCTTGAGAACTTACCGGATATGTTGAGTACATTTGGTTTTTTCAAAATATTTGCAAAAGCAATTATTGTATCTTTTATATTCATATTACCTTGCTGGCAATGTTCCTCTTTCCTGCTTTTGTTTATTTCAAAGTGTCCTAATATCTTTCCATCACCTGTCCGTCACTGGAACAGTGTGAAACTATTGCTGATTGTGAATCAAATCACACAAAACTAACAAAAATTCACCTCTGCAGCACTGGTATAGGTGAAAATACATTCAAAGTGAGATTAATTCTCTATGTTTTGGTAATCAATCATTTTTAAAAAAACAAGGCAGAAGTTAAATCAACTGCATTTTTATAATAAATCATTTAATTTACCAAAACAGAGAAAATTAACATCACGATCATCTAACACTGTCAGGTTTGGGGTTCGGTTATTCTGCAGCTTTCACTTGTGACAACAGCTCACAATTGGTTGTTATTGAAAAAACGATACACTTCTGTGCAAAGTTTTCAAGCTACAGCAGTCCGAATTGGTGACTGTCGGAGCGAGCACTGGAAAGATTTGTCAGAGTAAATAGAGTTCAGTTAGTGCTCATACATTTCAGGGCACCCTGAATAATCTCAGTGACGAGGTGCCATGGTTTAAAAAACGGTTTTGAAGCCACTGATCTAAAAAAAAACACTTGATGGAAAATGGTTATTAGGGAAAGACATATTTCATTTGATTAATACTGTATTAATTACATTAAATTGATGACCCTTCACTTTTTTGTTTAATTCTTTATAGATCCATGAAACCATTGAGACCATCAATCAGCTGAAGACTCAGAGAGAGTTCATGTTGAGTTTTGCCAGGGATCCTCAGGGTTTTATCAACGACTGGCTGCAGTCACAGTGCAGAGACCTCAAGGTGAGTTGCCATCACAATCTCGTACTGAACGTTCTTGGAACTTCAATCAGTGGTCCACTTTCACTATAGATACCATATTGCTTCTGAATGATTTAAAAAGAAAAGAAAATGTTCAAGTAATTCAGCAGTAAATCACTGCAGCTGTCAGTGTACCTGGATCCTGACATGTTTTTCTTTGTGTGCTTTTAAAAGGAGAAAAATGTCTCACTCTGGTGAGATTTCAGGGATGGATGTGCAGTTGTGCTGTGAGTCATTAGAAAAAAACAAGCGTTCTGCCTTCTTACATGAATGTAAAACAGCTCAGAGAGAAATCCATCATGGATAAGAGGGAGAAGAAACAATATCCAGTTTTCTGTATTTGAATAAAAGCTTTTGGAATAGAAGATGTCGTGTGCTGTAAAGATTTTGATTCTTGTCTTTTATATAAAATAGACTTGACAGCCTGTAAAACCAGTACAAATGCCGCAGCTTCAAGCACTTTCTGTCTGAGGTTATAAGACAAAAAAAGACTGTATTAAAAGAAACAGTGTACGATGAACCTGTTTTTGGAAAGTGGGAACAAGAAAAAGAGACTCCTAAACTTTTAAAAACCACACCTGTAAACAAATTAATACCAAAAAACAATACATTTTTAATAGTAGATCAGAGGGCAACGCTCACATTCACTTGACATGCTTTAACTTCTCAAGGCAGGTCTCAAATGTCAAGCTTTGGTTTAATAAGGAAAAACAACAGTAAACATACCCTCTAGCATATCTGAGTCATTTAAGGTTCAAACAATTTCTTAAGGCCATGTTTGGGGTAAATAAATTTAGTCTTTGCTGTTGCATGATGACTTTTTATTCAATTTAAGGTTTAAAGGTGGGAAGAAAGGACTTCATTAAAAACAGTACATGGACATCACGCTGTCTGAAAACACAGGGCTCATGCTGCTCACTCAGGTGAAAAACCAGAAGGCAGAGTCAAAATAGAGCGTGAAACATTTAATAACATGTCTGACCGGGTGCAAACCGGCCTCCCCTCTGACCATGAGCCGATTAACTGCTGACCAGCTGTCAACCACCTGCAGTGTTTGTTCAGCCGTATCTCGGTGAAATTGAATGAATTTGGTCAAAAGCTTGCTGGCTGCTTCCACAGCGGCAGGCTCAGTCAGCCTTATCTGAAAAAAAGAAAATCCTGTGACACTTTGTTTGTCATCGCTGCAACACTTTGATAAATGTTATTTATCCTGACGCGTTAATGTGCCCTTAAATATCTCTGAGGTAGAACAAGTCAAGTTATGTCTAATTGTGTGTTTCCAGACAATGACAGATGTGGTAGGAAACCCAGAGGAGGAGCGAAGAGCAGAGTTTTACTACCAGCCATGGGCTCAGGAGGCAGTCTGTCGCTATTTCTACTCCAAGGTAAACTGTTTTCACTTGACTTGTTTGTATTTTTTTTTGTTGTTGTTTTTTGTAATATGATGAGCGTTTCACCCACTCTCGTGTGACTCATGTCACAAAAACAGTAAAACTGTTGTACTGTAGCTGTTTTAATGTCCTGATTTCTGTTTTGAAGCACATAACTACCTTTTGTCTTTTTGTAAAGTTGTTTCGCACTAATATAAGATGAATTGCAATGGAAATTTGAACTGGCAATTATGGTTCTCAGAGGATAAATCCTGTTGACATTAGTGGTCGTCTGAACCTACGGCACCATCATGAGGTTGACATTGGTGGTTTTGAATAAAATGTCTCAACAAACAGGTGGTTTGCCATTAAATTTGGTGCACACAGTGATGGGGTCCAGAGGATTATTTGAAATCCCTTAAAATATGAAAATAGTGGTCAATCGCAATTATTTTGAGAGCCCAATTTGACATGTCTAAATTGCTTATTCTTTGTGGGGAACAGTCCAAAACCTCAACATATGAATGTTTTTATAAACCACAGAGAAAAGCAGAAAGTCCATGTAAGCAGGTCAGATCATACTGACATGAGTTTAAGTAAGGCCTCACAGAGCTGCTAGCATAGCTTCGAGCTCTTTGCAGATCCTTTATCATAGCATCATCTTCTGGTAACAAAATCTGTTCTATGTGAAAATGTCTTTCAGGTTCAGCAGAGGCGACAGGAGCTGGAGCAGGCGCTGGGAATCAGGAACACCTAAAGAAATTTATCCACAGGCGGTAAATGAGACACGCTGTGCTGCCGGAGACGACTAATGTGTGTGTGCGCGTGTGTGTGGGATGTTCAAAGTGAATTTCTCACAGTTTTCTGACAAACTTGGTGAGACATAGATGCTAGATGGCTTCACCATTATATAGGATGTCTCTTTGTTTTTGATCTTCACCCTGCAGCCTGACTACTGAAGTTTGGTTGCTACTTCCATTTTTTTTTTTTTATTATTATTATTATTAGAAATTTCTTTCCTCCTCACATCAGAGTTACTTGAGCACAGTGTATTTTCTCTTGCATGTCGAAGCGTTACCTGCAAGCATTCCTTTCGTTTTGATACCTTTTGCCCACACAAAGGTACAGATTGTACACAAAAAGCAGAGGGCTGATTGGACCTGACAGCTTCAGATAAATTTTGTCCCTGAATCTAAAAATATCTTCAATCAACTGAAAGGTGATGTTTCCATCATGGGTTTTTTCCTCCTTTTGGAAAATAATTGCGTTCTACACTCCTAACCTGGCCCCCCAGATGCTTGCCTGTTCAGTTAGGTTTTGATTGTGATTGTGTTTGTAATCGATCAGGCTGCTTAGCTGCACATTTGCTGTTCATGTGTCACTTTGTCTTAAGTTCTCATTTTATTTTTGGACAGTTTGTGCCACAGCCTGTTTTAAGAGAGACGTTTAAAAAGCTCAATCACTGCAGAATATGCATCTTCTGTTAAGGGTGGCATTAAGTATGAAGTTGTTTTTTCCTTTTTCTTTTTATGTTATTATCAACGATCCTTGTTTTAATAACATGTATAATATCAGTACTTGTCTTGTTAGCTAGTACAGATTATCAAGGAAGTAGCTAGTATGAGTACCTCTAGTCTATATAGTTTTGTAAATACTGAGCAGAAAAAAAAAAAAACTGAAGATGGATGTGAAGTAAATTGTATCTCTTATCCTGGCAGATGTTTTTTCTTAACTCTTTGTCTATGCTCAGATAGTTGAACCAGTATTTATATTATTAATCGGCCCTCGTTGTCAGAGCACAGTGGTTTAGCTCTCCACGGCATAAAGACGGCAGTCACAGCTGACGAACCTTTGCTCTGCGGGACAAAATGCACAAAGCGTTCATGTCGCCCGCGAGCTGGGAAAGAGTTCAATCTCCTGCTTTTAGTTCTGTGTGTTTTATTTATGTGCAGAGAAGCCATAAACACTTGAACAAGCTCAGTCACGCGTGTGGCCGAGCAGATTTAAAGAGTCATAGCTTCTTCATACTCTGGCTGAAGACCTGACACCTTAACGAGTTTAATGGTTGTTTTTCCCTGTTGGAGGTCAAGATGAGTGTCCTGGCTGAAGCGTTTGCGTGTGTGCATTTCATTAACAAAATTCCAAGAATACACTAACGTGGGTTTGGGCGGGTAACATGATTTGAAACAAACGGTAGAAACCTCTGGGATGTAAAACACAACACTGGGGTGACTGTAGTATTATTCTGCAGACTTTTTCATGGACCAAACCTATTTTTCTGTATGTTCTTATTATGTTATAATAAAGGATATGTAAAATGTACCTGTTGATGGGTGTTTCTGTGTCTGTCAGTGTATTTTTTTTCCTGGTTTAATGTTCTTATGTAGATAATATTTGGGCTGCATCTTACAATTATTGAATTCAGTGGCAGTTGATTTCTTATTCAAGCATTTATTTATTCTGAAGAGTTTTTGTTTCTTAAGCACCATCAGAAGTGCAGTGCAAAACCCAAGAAAGAAGGAAGAAGTACGAATATCTTTACTGCATGTACAACAGTGTGAAAAAATTACATGCAAAAGTCTTTATTGCAAGTCCTAATTAAGTAAAAGTGCAAAGCGTTAATAGCAAAATGTACAAAGTACCAGAAGTCAGAATGCTTTTTCTGCAAAAAATGTCCCTGTGACTTATATCACTGAATAAATTATATTATCAGATTGTTTATTCTGACGTATCAGTGTGTGAGCATCATCTTGGGGTTGTAGCTGCTGAAGGTGGAGCGATAGTTTATCGCCAGTTTAGTCATCAGGGTCAGACTCTTCTTAAGAGTCATGAGACTGATAAACAAATCTGTTTTCATTTCATGCACTTGATTATCATCACCGGATAATCTGCTTATGTGTGACACATTCATAATTCAGGCCACTGCAAAAAGTGGCTTAAATGAACCAGAATGAGAAAAATTTAAAGGGAAAATGTTTCTGAGATACAAACTGGGGGATTTCTGATCCTTGACTAAGAGCCCCAACTAGACAGCTTATCATTAAGAGACAAAATGATGGGAAATAGCAATGTACAGTGTTTTATAAGCTTTTATAGGCTAATGCTTTTTATGTAACATATTCATTCAAAAAGTATATGCTGTTAAATTGTATTAGAGTAGAAAGAACATTTCTTCTGAAATGTAGTTCCCATAGTGTATACTGTGTAGAGTTACATAAAATAGAGAATTCAAGTAAAGAAATATGTCAAATTTGGTTGGAAAAGCAAATAGTATAAAGATATCTCAGAATTTCACTTTTATACAATGGTTGAAAAACTACGAAATGAATACAGTATGCAACTGGATCCCACACTTAAGCATATCACGTCTGCCATCTGTGTTAAAAACAAAAAAGCGAAAGTGTTGCAGGTTAATTTCCTGCCAATCGATTAACAACTAGTCATTTCAGATTTAGTTTCCCTTGTTTTTTTTTTTAAGGAGCAGCATTTCCAACTGTCCAAACTGTATAAAGTATTAATATTTCTTCATTAAACCATCCAAATCAACTGCATTAATGCCTCCTAGTACTCTCATATCTCTCTTACCATCACATTAATTCCTCATAGTTTGTAAATGAGCGCCCCAGGATATTTACTGTAATGAAACATTTGGATCGTGGACTCTCCTGTTGCTTGAGCGCATGAGAGAGGGAGAATGAGAGAGAGTGTGCAGAGGTGGAAGAGCAGACCAACCAACAGGAGAGGGTGTGTCTGCGCCTCAGCTGCGCCTCGGCTGCGCGTCTGGTATAAATACTTTGTATCCCGGCTTCAGTGTGTCTTCGCACCAGCAGCAGCTCCCTCTGGGCGGTCAAACACATGATGGCAGCGCCGAAGAAAGTCTGTGTGATTGGCTCTGGTAACTGGTGAGTGAAGGATTTTTTTTTTTTTTAGTGTCTGAATTAACTTTAATGCACTTTTTTCTTTTGGTGCTTTTTGGTGACATGCGCTCCGTCAGCGGTGCGCAACAGTGGGTTTCTTGACTCCATATCGGTATGTTTGTTCTTTGGATTAGATTTCACACACAGTGAAGCTGTTTTTTGCGAAAGCTGCCTAAAAGTTGGCAAACTTGGAAGAAAGAAGGAAACTGAAGCCTTTGTTAATAAGCAGATAAATAATTCAATAGGATAATAAAAGACTCTCCTGCTGTTGTGCAGAGTGGAGGTCCTCTGAGACTGAACCAGGCTGAGTGACCTTTGACGCTTCACCTTGCAAAAATCTTTATTTAAGAGGCAGCTCCTGTCTTTTTTATTATGCAGCATTATTTGTGCTGAATCAGCCTTCTTGTGGTTGTTGATATCTCTCAGCCAGCATGACATTTAGGTCAGAGGAGGAGGGAAAAGCACTCAGATTTAATTTTAAGTAGCATAAGACCAGTTTAAAAATAGACTTTATCAGCCTTCATGTAAACGCAATAAACGTCTAATTAACAAAAAGTAAATGTTATTATCATCCATCCGTGACTTCAGCATTACAAATAAAAGTACGCATTATACAGCAGAATGGCACTTGTTGTATAAATATGGTCATTATTATTACTGATGCATTGTTGATGCTTTAAGCAGAATCTTAAAGATGTAGCCTGTTGAGAGTTAGATTAATTAAATTAAGTTATAAACACTGGTATAGTTAAGTTTAAAAAGAAATACTTTTAAATGAATATACTTTGTGTATTAAAACTAAAGTTTCAAAGTAACTTTAGCCGTCAAAATATGCAGAAGAGTAAAAATGCTCCATATAACAGTGTTATAGTGTACAGTGGAAATGATCTAAAACACAAGTCCAATGAAATTGTAATGCACTTAATTACATTTCAGGACTGAGAAGTCTAGCTGCTGGCTAGCAAACTCCAATTTTCTGATACTTAACAATGATTTTTGATCCTACAAAGGGATTTCTTGTACTTCTTAGTTTATGCTGATATTCAATTGTCTGTCTTATTCTATATCCTTTCAATTTTTCTGTCCTTACGTCATCATAATGGTAAAGCATCTGAGTCTAAAATCAGACTACGCGAGTCAGTGAATATCTCTCCCACAGTCAAGTCTAAAAGAGGTCAAGTGTCACAGATCATTTTGGGACACATAAATGTTCTTTAAATCAATAACTATAGGAGATTAGTCATAATATGTTTAAAATCAACTTGTATATTTTTCATAAATGTCAAATTCGTGGTTTTTTACCCACTGATGCATTGCTCAGTGTGTGGTTATGTGAAACACCACGCTCAGAGTTAGGGTTGTATGACAATTTTTATTGATTATTTTTTCATCTAATATCACTGAGGCATCAAATCAGAACTGAGAAACTCATGGAAAGCCACGGACGAAACTCATTGCTATTCATGTAAAGTGTAAACGTAGCAGAAAAAACATTGAATTTTTTGGGGGCAGGGACGCCTAACTTCAACAAGCCATTGTTCTGACACCAGAGGGATCATTGTGTGTCTCCATGTCAACAGGGGCTCTGCCATTGCCAAGATTGTGGGTGCAAACGCAGCCAAATATGACACGTTTGAGACCACGGTGAACATGTGGGTGTTCGAGGAGACGGTGAACAACCGCAAACTCACAGAAATCATCAACACAGACCATGAAAATGTGAAATATCTGCCCGGTCACAAGCTGCCCCCCAATGTGGTGAGCAAGAAAACCCTCTCTGATGACTCGCAGAGGTCACACGCTGTATTTTCTCTGTTTGATGTCGCCATGTGATTGATGTTTTGCCATATTTCCTGTCTCTTTATCAGTTGGCTGTTCCAGACTTGGTCGAGTCTGTGAAAGGAGCTGACATCCTGATCTTTGTGGTCCCTCACCAGTTCATTGTGAGAGTGTGTGACACCATTAAAGACCACATCAAGAAGGACGCTGTAGGAATGTCTCTCATTAAGGTGAAATTTTTCTCTCCTTGAACTTTCTTTATCTCCAAGTTTCTGCTTCAGAAAATAAGTCATTAGCATAGAAATTCCTGTTCTCAGGTTTCCTCCGACGCTGCTTTAATATTTATCAAAAGAAAATCATGAAATTAAATGAGACATAAGAAAAAGAAAATCAAAGGGATGAGACATAGGATGGTGCAGAGGTTTTAATAAATTAATCATAGTATATAAAAACATACAGCATAACATACATATAAACTGTATTATAAACAGGTTGCGCAGTAATGTAGTAAATGTACACATATACTACATGAAAACTGGTTATGGGCAGAATGTAAACGGTATTGAACATATATGAAGCATAAAATGGGAAATTTTTGTTTCTCTGCTTCTCTGTGGTTATGTGCATGCTTTAGGGTGTTGATGCGGGTCCAGAGGGTCTGAAGCTGATCTCAGAGGTCATCCGAGGGAAACTGGGCATCACCATGACGGTCCTCATGGGAGCCAACATCGCCAACGAGGTGGCTGATGAGAAGTTCTGTGAAACAACCATCGGTATGAAGGATTGATGGACATTTACTGAGCCAGAAGTCTACAGTTAAAGAGAAAAATGACATTTGTCATTTAGAAATAACAAAAAACAACATTACGATCATACCAGCACACCGTCAAAGCCTAGAATTTGACGCACAACACACAAAATCTTAAACTGTAAACTTTTGCATTAATTTATTTTTAGTGTAAAGTTAATGGGATGATGTAAGCCCCTTAAAAGCCTCTTAAACACACATGTTCACAGTCTTTTTAGCCATTAGGGTGTATTTAAGATGTAAACCTTTTTATTTAACTCAGAACATCATGAAATGTAACTTTTATTTTTTAAAAATGTACATAGCAACACACTTTTAAATATTCTATCTGGTTCAGAATGTATATTAATTGTTTGAAACAGTACATACTGTGGAAACTGGTGATGGTTTATGTGGTTTTTCTTGGACGCAGGGTGCAAAGACAAGACCCACGGGCCCATGCTGAAGGAGCTGATGCAGACCACCAACTTCCGTGTGACTGTGGTGGAGGAGTCTGATGTTGTGGAGATCTGCGGTGCACTCAAGGTCGGCTTTTCTTTCCTTTAAACAAAGTTACTCCTCGATTATTTTCACAATCATCCAAGTGCTAGAAGAAAAGTCAGTGTCATGTTCTGTAATTAAGTTCTTAAACATGAATTATTACAGAAATTAAATGTTGTAATAGTGAAAAGAAATTGCTTTAAGATGTTTTTGTAGTTTTTTTTAATTAAATACATCCTGATATTTCTGTTCAAATTCACCTTTTGCCCAAACATCTATTATCACTTTGACATCTTTTTAAAAGGATAACAGGCTGGTCTACTTTGCAGTAAAAACTCACCATGTACAGGTCAAAGTGATATTTCACCTTGACTTCAAGGTGCAGTTTGGTCAAAAAGCATAACTTGTAAATGCTCCAAATAGTTCAACAATAAGCTGAGTATGTTTTAACAGCTTGGAACTTTGTTTTAGTATGCAGAGAATATATAATAAGGTGTGTGAATTCTTCACAAGCAGCACAGACTGATTTAAAATATAACCAGAGTTTGTTGGCAGACACGTTGCATAACATTGCATTAGTATTAACGCTGACATTTAAAAAGTCCACCACGATAAGAGCAACACCTGCTCTTTGTTGCTGCTGCAGAACATTGTGGCTGTGGGAGCAGGTTTCTGTGATGGCCTGGGATTCGGGGACAACACCAAGGCAGCGGTGATTCGTCTCGGCCTGATGGAGATGATCGCCTTCGCCAAGGTCTTCTGCACAAACGGTCCCGTCTCCCCCACCACCTTCCTGGAGAGCTGCGGCATCGCTGACCTCATCACAACCTGCTACGGGGGACGCAACCGCAAGATCGGGGAAGCTTTCGCCAAAACAGGCAAAGTATGAGGAACAGATTTGGTCTCCATCTTTGTTTATCTACAGTAATTTCTGCAACTCTTTTCTTATGAAAAACCAAACTCATTTCTCTGTTTAGACCATTGAGCAGTTAGAGAATGAGCTGCTGAACGGTCAGAAGCTTCAAGGTCCGGCGACTGCAACTGAGGTTCATCAGGTCCTGAAACAGAAAAACATGGTGGAAAAGTACGTTTGGCTCGTAATTTATTATTTGTTTTAGGAATCTTTATCACAAGATGGCTTGTTTAGCATGTCTACAATCCCTGATACACGTCAACTTTATTGAGGATATTTGAGTTTGAAAGGAATTTGATTGTGTCCCCACTACACTGGATTATGTCTCGACCAGGCACAGTAACTTTCTGCGGTCGAGTCGTCACTGTGAGGCTGCCAAGCGGCTAGTAAAACTCGTAAAGTCCTTGAAAAACCACATGTTGCAGCTTTTATAGTTTATTCTTTGTACAGTTTATACAAACAAGACAAGATATGTAAATCCATGAGGTTTACTGGTGCTAACATGTTGAAGTCAGGGCAAGCTAACTAGTTTCTGACTGTAGCTTCATAGTGAAGCTCACAGAAACAAGAATGAGGACCAATTTCTCACCTAACTCTTGGCCATGTTAAACTACTATAATAACTATTTTCATCATTCTTAAATCCTTCTTGTTCCTGTCCAGGTTTCCTCTGTTCACTGCTGTTTACCAGATCTGCTTCAACGGCCAGCCCGTCACAGAGTTCATCAAATGTTTGCAGAAACACCCAGAGCACATGTGAAGGACTGATGAGTGGATAGAAGCTGGGGAAAGACTTTTACACCAGAACCTCTGTATGAGCCATGCTGAGGGTGGGTGTTGGGTGAAGACTGCGACAAATCGAGACCACTTTCATGTTTGAATCTCAAACTGAGTTGCCCTCTTCACCTGAGCTGCTGTGTTGACCTGCTTCTATTACATTACTGATGTCAACTCTGGTTTATACTGATAATACACATACATGTCAAATGTTGCATAAATCCACCAAGTCTTAAAAAAGTTTAAGTATCAGAAATACTGCCTTACACAATGCACAAACCCTGACCTGAATGTTATGAAATATTGCACAATTTCATGGTTAAAAGTGCCTTAACTTGCCTTTTTACTGACATGTATGCTGTTAAACTAAGCACTGGACAAGCAACAGTTACTACTCTGTGATGTTTTTTCTTGTTGAATTCTTAAGATGTAGCCAATGAATTTATTTTGGAATAAATTATTGAACTCGTCACCTTCTTGCCTGTGTTCATGTTTAAATTTTTCTTAAATTTTAACTTGCTGGTATCTGCCTACAGGAGACACTCATACTATACGCCCTCAAGCCTCACTGTAATCTGACCTGAGCTCAGTCAGCCTGCCACTCTAAACTCTTCACCTTTACCATTTTCTAGAGTGTCTGCTAACCTTTCCTGAACCGTGCGTCCTGCCTCAGGCCTCATGGAATGGATTATGGATGGTACTGTAATTAATTCACTTTGAATATCTTCAATAATCTTTGTGAAGAGTGACTTTTCTTATACTCTTGACTCATTCACAAAAATCTCAAGAGAGACAATTTCTGTCTACATCTGTTAAAATTCCAGAAACCAATTTGTGTTCATTAGCAGCCATCTGTCTGTCGCCACATGCAGACACATCCCATCAATGCTCGGTCACAGTTAGTTACTGTGGAAGAGAGTTTCAGCTAAAGGCACCATGAAAGACAAGGGGGGAGCCTATTTCCTCTGGCCTTGAAGTGACATTACACATCCCTTGCCTTGCCAGTATAATAACTGATAAAACTCTCAAGCAAATATGCTCTGCATGAGTGCTCTTTGATCCCCCAAATGTGTTTATTTTTATTTTTATTTTTTATCAGCAGTGCTGCTCAGTAACGGACCATGATGTTACATAATTTACCACTTGTTTAAAATTGGATTCCCCCGTTGAAATCCTTTGCATAGTTATTGAGTCAACTGCCCTTGGAGATTTCTAATAATAACGCGCTCCACAGGGGCAAATGTCCATCTATAATTAGCCAGCAAACAGCACTGCAGCTGCTTCATCCATGCAGAACAACGCAGATGGAGGCATGCCTCTTTTTGAAATACTACACCATTGTGGTGCCATCAAAACTAATAATGTGACATGAGTCATATTATTTATATTTCAGACAGTTTTAGCTCAATTTCAAAGTTTGCATATTTAATTTAACAATTATGAATATTTAAAAGTTTTAGTGGGGTGCATCATAGGTCTGAGCCCTTACAGAAACAAATTTTCGTATAGTAAATTAGGTAGAATTTTACATACCTTCCCTGACAATTTGTAGTTGTAATACAACCATTGACCACTTGGGTGTGCCATTGTATCAATCACAAAAAACAATCACACCAATCATTGTCTTTTTCCTTTGTTAGGAGCTTTCTGAGATCCGTCGGATTACTCACTTTATACTATTTAACCTCCTGTGGTATAATGAGAAGAGATTCAAGTATAAAAAATATCGAAGTACAGTTTTGCTCTTATGGATAACATACATTCATGGCTGGCACCCATCCCTTAAATAAGGGAGGAGGGACTTGCCTCACTTCCTCAATTCCAGTCCTCATCTCAGGGCGGCTGCTAAGATTTGTCAAGCTTACCGATGTTGACCACAACATATAGGAAGCTGTTTTTCATCATCAAAATTAAAAGGCAAAATTGGTTGTTGAACAAAACTGGTTATTTAGAAAGGGTTTTTTTTTGAAAAATCAAGCAGGCTAGAGTTATGCCAGTGATTGTTTTTGTTTACTGGAAAAGGATTATTAAATGTTCAGTTTCAAGCTGTGTTTTGACATTTTGCCTTTTTTTTTAATTTTGAATGAAAGTCTCCTTAACCTTTTGCGCTTAAAGTTGAAACTTAGGTCGAGTCTTCAGGCAAAGGAGTCTAAACCGACACGGATCAAATCTCCAGTGAAAATATGTAAAAAATGTTTTTACTGAGCAAAACAGTGTTACATTTCTGGTGCAAGTCGAGCGCCGACCTTGACGTTGACTCTTATTTTGAAAATTTGAACAGGAAGCCCGGTAACTTTTCTGTTAGTCTTTACACTGGTGCGGTAAAGTTGAGTGTGGCAAGTCATCTCAGTAGTGACAGAGGCTGAAGAGGCGTTCAACAGGTTTCACACATTTTTTTTTTCTCTTTCGGGTAATAAACTAATTTCTTGCAGTCGTCCGGGGACAGATTCACTGTGAAAACATGGCTGCTCTTTCAGCCTGGTTTTGGAACGAGAGGTTTTGGCTGCCACACAACGTAACCTGGGCGGATCTGGCAGACCCAGCTCCAGGGGTGGAGTACCCCAAAGCAGGACATTTGTTGACTGCCTTACCGCTGGCTTTGGGAATTTTCGCCGTCAGGATTATCTTCGAAAGGTTCGTACGTATCCTCTCATTTAGCTGCAAAGTCTTCCCTTTTTAGCGATATTAGCCGTTTTTGTAGTTTTGAGTTTGATGGTGGGGGCGGGGGTTTATAGATGATTAGCTACTCTATAAGGTGATGACAATAGAAAATCACCGCGCAAGCTGTTGGTTTTGACAAGCACGGTGTTTTTGTGAGATATATTTGCTCGAGAAAGTGAAGATTTACAACTCAAACATGTGAAATAATGAAGTTTTTCTTGAGCCACGGTTGGATGGCCAGCGGTATCCGAGCTGTCAGAGATCACGCGATTGCAGGTCGCGCGTATTCCGCGATCGTTCCAGATAACCTGCTTCGCGGGCTTGTTTTTGAACCCAACCAGCATCAGTTTACCTTAAAACGATCCTTATCGATTCATTTTAAACTTAATAATATGTTAATAGTTTCTGTATCCCACCGTATTATGTTTTTTTTTGTGAAGTAGACTAAAGTCAGTGATGGGTGGGCGGGATCCCTCGTGTGTTACACAGCTTTCAATTCAATTCAATCACGCTGCTTTTATGAAACGCTGTTTTGGACGAGAATCTAACTTGTAAGTTTATATTTGGTGACCAATGTTACCTCAGGCTACATGTGCTCTATTATGTTTTTGTTTTTAAACACATAACTATGTAAATACACCACATACGTCATGTTATAGACAAGGTCAGGTGTTAAAATAATGTTGTGTGGCGTTCATGGAATAAAAGAGTTGGGAGAAAGTGAAACGCTACTTTTTTTCTTTGCATTCCCTTCGTCAACATGTGTTGCGACCCCCCACAATGCAATACGAGACTAGAATGATATTAGATAATTAACTAACTACTATCCGATGATTTTCCAACATAGTTTCTGTTTTGTGCAGATTTTGGGATGAAGTTACCCTCTAGTGCAGCTCAAAAACTGATGAGATTATAAACTTGTAATACAATTTTTTTTAACTCTTTCTGCTCAGCGTTCATTTTTCATCGTTAAAATTGACAAAAAATGTCTTCTAGGTGGCATATCCTCATACCCCGATAATTGTGCAAAGATATACTTATTCATACTTCATACCTTTTTATGTCCTAACCTGCTTGCATTCCTGGCTGCATCCCAGCTCATTTTGGTGTATTCTGCAAGTTACAGGAAATTCCCTGGTTTTGTTAAAGTTACTGCAAATGTGAAGCTGTACTTTTCTTCAGGCTGCAAAATTAGAGAAAACAATGAAATAATGACACACTAAAACACACCAACTGGCTTGGTACACAGCCGGCTGCAAGCTTTGTTATGCAGCCAAGTACAGATGTCCCACAGGTATTAAGCTCTGGCAAAATAGGATTGTAAGTTTCTGTCATTTATTTGACTGATGTTGCATAACTGAGATGTAGAGATGTCTTATTGGTCTGGTTAGTCTGGTATCACCAGTGATGGAAGTTATGTGATTTTTTTAAAAAGATCTTGTTCCCTATAAACTGATTCTCCTAGGAATGTTGTGATGTTTTATTTAGTCTCTTGGTCTGGAGAGCAAAGTGTTGATAATGTTGTTGAAGATCAAGTTTGACAAATCTTCGAGGTCCAGTTAAACACTGCCAGGCATTAAATAAAAGGCTCTGCTGAAAAACTTCTCATCTGATATGCAGAAAATATCTCTTACTCATTTGTTGACTGAAACTTTTGATAAGTGAATTGAATAACAAAATAGTTTTACTGATTTCAGCCCCACACCATATTTGAAATTTCAGTAAAATACTTGTCAGGCGTTGATGCTTTGAGGAATATTTTGCCTTAATAATACATGTTGCTTTTCTTTCTTTAAATCCTGACAAACCTGTAATGAGAGACCTGTATCTTACAGCTTCAACATTAAAGTATTAAGACTGATGTCTCATTAAATCCAATAAAATGAATATCACTCCAGATTGTACTCATGGTCCTAAACTCAAGTTTCAGATAATGGCTTTTAGATTGTTGCTTTTGCTTATAATTGGAATACGCAGCATTACCTTTACATTTGAATCATTACTTAACCCTTTTATTCTTTTATGGCCTTTGTAAAAAATTGCTATTGTGTTTATTTGTTGCGTTTATTTATCTCTATTGTCCACCTGTAATTTTGTAATAATTTTAAGCGCATGGCTATTAAAAAGAATAAAATAATAAATTAAATAGAAACAAAAACCAGGAACTACACCTCTATTGTTTTATGTGACCATCCCCACGCACAGCATCAGGCTGTTTGTTTAATTTAAACATGATCAAGTGGCTGTAAGGACGACCGGCACGGTTTGCAAGTAATGTAAGCGGTGTGTGCCTGCACACCACGTAACATGGACAACACTCACAGCAAGCCTAATGCACACAGTGCTGAGCCACCTGTCCCAGGTGCCAAAACTGACTGTTACGCTTTTAATGCGAGGCTGTCCTCAAAGAAAGACCGGTCCACGGTGATGTTATCAGAAAACGTTTACTCTGTCTGTCACTCAGACCAGCTGACCGGCTCATTCATTTATTCATCGCTAAAACACACACACACAAAGCTTGAGTTCCTACTCCTCTTTCTGAAGAAAATAAACAGGCTTTGCATTTTGGAACTTAATACAACACAAAGACTCGCACATTGAGCTCTAACACCTACAACAAAAAGGGTTAAGGCATGATCATGGGTTTGAGGTTAAGTCTTGATGGAAGCGTTCTCTCAGACACATCCTGCCACAAACAGTTTTTTATTCATGGCCTAATTTTAGTTATGAGCTGTGACCTTTTTACACATGGCGGGGGGGACTCTGGTACATCTGGAAGGTAGATCATTATGTTCATTCACAATTACTTTTCATCCTGCACAGCCTTTATGAATGAAGGTACCCATACGATAGCTAAAAACTGCTATAATAATTAATTTGTAGGTTATAATTTTCAACTATCTCTGCTCAGCATTCATTTCATCATTAAAAGGACAAATTTTTCTTCGAGTGGCGTACCCTCATACCCCCATAGTTGTACACAGATATACTTGTGCATACTTTATACCTTTTTTTTGGCCCTGTCCTGTTTGCATTCCTGACTGCATCCAAACTCATTTTGGTTACCTGTGTAATTATTTTTTCTTTTAACAGTGGCAGTGTTTCTTGAGGTAGAGACACTGGACTTTCCCAGTCAAATTAACAATTCTCTAGGTGTATGTTATGGCCAGTAGTTTGAATAATTGAAATTATTCAGTTATCCTCTATCAACTGCTTTTTATTTCTATCAATACTGGCCCCACGATAGATGATAAATTGGCTTGTTTTGGGTCTAACTCTTGGTTATCATGCAGGGATGTATTTCACTGCATCTCACTGTATGCTACTGACTTTTTTAGTCTCTCCAATCGGTAATTGTAATTATAAAGCATGGTTGATAGCTACCACTAATAAGTCTGTAAAGGAAAACGCACTTGGATGAAGTATTGAGTAAAAACCTGTGACAGCACATGAGAGAGAGCTGACTGGAAGGCTTTAACAATAAAACTTTATTTCCAGCTTACCTTGAACTCGTGCTGTAAAATAATTTAATGTTGCTGATTTCGTCCTCTTAGCTGTGACATTGTGAAAGCTTTTTTATTTAAAGTCTCCATGCCTCCGCAGTATAACACTGTCATCATAAGTCTCCATTTTTATTCCCACCTTCATGTTTGCTGTTTTTTTTATCATTTAAGTTTCTGTGAGTTTCCAAGACCCTTTGGATTGCCACACTGAAATGATATAGTATGAATGCCAAGTGTGTGGTCTTGTGTCTTCACGTATTTTTCTTGTTTGTGCGCTCTTATGACTAAAATACTAAAAAAAACTGGTAACAGCAACAAACCAGAAAATTATGTAAAGACACGGGTCTCCCACTTTCAGAAATTCTTTTAAGGTAAAAAAAAAAAATCCTCTAGCATGCACCAGGCTTTATGCTCACATAACCTGTTTGTGAATCTAAGTTCTTACTTCTACCTGCAGGCAGTTCCTCTCGTTGATGAATGTGACGGCTGTCCTCTGCCCAAATAGCTCCTCCTCCTTTAGACCAGTTTCTTCTTGTTTAATCATAATCATTGCTTTGCTGTTGGCAGTGACTTTGTAGATGGGAGCAGCAGGGCTGTTTTGTATGTGCAGGCCTCGGCCCTTGTAAGCCGTGTCATGGGTTGAATAATGTTAAGATTACAAACTGAGATGTGGATGAGATTATGAGTAGCCAGACCTGCAGTCTAATCTGTTGTGGCCTGTTTTTCATTGTTTTCCCTAAACTAGCTACCAGGTATTCTCTCTGTCAGAGCCCTGAAGGAAATGAGTGTGAAAGCAAAAAAAAAATTTTGTGATGTATTAAACATCCTCCTTGTTCAGTTTCTGTTTATTGCCCTCATAATCTGGCATTGTCCGTCCCCAAAGTCTTGTTTCCTCCACGTAACAGTCAATGCTGTTTCATAACATACTGTAACTTCACAAGTTAAATGGAGGCCACAGTTAGATCCAGTAATGTGCTATGAATAGAGCCGGCCCTGGCCTCAACTTTAAGCTCTGGGACTGGGAATTTTTTCCCACTGTTAGAGCTGTATGTAGCTTGTTGCTCTTCCCTTCACAGCCACCAGAGCCACTAGCGTCCATGTACACAGACCACACTGAGCCTGTCTCTTGGTAACTGGCTTTGTGTATGTTGGATCGGGCAGGTTCTGAGGAAGAACAGAGATGCTTTGACGTTTTACATAAATAGATTAGCTTGCGTCTCTCGCTTTCCCTCCTGCTGTCCACCAATTAGCACTGCAGACTCACTCAGGCTTGTATGGACTATTTCTGTGATTCATCCGTTCTGTTTGTCATAAATTTGAAAGGGAGTGCTTACAAGGGAGCTTAACAGCTCCTCTTTACCATACCTTACCTGTGTAATTGTATAACAGTTTAATAGAGAGACTGTAAGATAGCGATGGACACTGAGAACTTAATGACTCTGTCAGTTCAAGGTGAATCAGACTAACAAGCTGTGCCACCTTTGAGCTTTTGGGTGAGCGCTGCATGTTGGCTTTGCTTGTTAAAAGTGTTTTATGCTCAAGTTGCACTCAGACAGCATAATTGAAATCCCTTGAGTAATGTTTAATAACCTAATGCCACACTAAACTGATCTATCCAGTATAACCTCCCTCTAGAATGTGTGTTTTGCACTTCCATGGTACACTGAGGTTTTAGACCAGTTTACTTTGAATGTCAAGAAATGTATTCAATGCATGAAGTGAAACTGCTCTTCAAAGGTGTCTGAACAAACAAAGCCAAGGGTCATCTTTCAAAAAACTTTGCTTAATAGAACCTGTTTTTGAGTGTAAAATCATGTTGAGGCTTGAAAATACTCCTCTTAACTCTGTGAGGATTAGATCCACTTGTAGTTTGAGTTGTGTGAAAGTTGTATAACCCAGCTGCTTTTATCTACATACTTGTAATTACCTCAAACTAAAGGTCGTTTCAGGACAAAGGGAAAGGTGCCCAAAAGGTAACGATAGCTCATGCAAGTTGACAATCTTAAACATGGACAACAAGAAGTGTAGGTATTTGTACGTCAGACAGCAGGTGTTGTTTTTTTTGTTTTGTTTTTGTACGTTTTTTTTTCTGTAGAATACCTGAAGGGGCCCCAGGTGAGGTGCTTATGTCAAATGCAGCTGTTTTATCAGTCTGCACCACAAATGTTCTGCACCAGAAATAATATGACAGTGGCTCATTAGGCCACTAATGAGGCCACTAATCATGTGAATGCACATTATACATGGTTCTTAACATCGTCATGTTTTCCATGTGCTGCTATGTGTAAACCCCAACCAGCCAACTAATTGTTTATAACAATGTCTATTTGGGAGATTTGCTATAAATCACATCCCAGCTTTCAGTAATATGCAGTTGGGGCTTTAGAAAAGTGATGTGGTTTATGTGCTTCATGTTTCTTGCTTATCATTATTCTTTTGTATATTTGTGAAGATGAAGGTTTGGTTAAAAAAAAAAAAAAAAAGAGGAAAGCTTTTGAAAACTGTTTGACAGACTACTACCACTGCATCATGTGTATTCACCCCCTCAGTGATCAATGCTCTTTAATATTTGTTGAAATAAATGATAAAATGAAACTAAAGTGCACATGCAGTTTGGGATTAAAAGTGCAGCATACTCTTTTATTTGTTCTTCATGAAGACATACAGTCAGCGTATAATTTAAAAAGCTGGAGTCTACCTTGGGCTAAATGTTGAATGAAGTTAAAACAAAACACTTACATATATTTTATAAGAGTAAACTGTCAATTTTATATATATATGTATGTATTTTTTTTCATTTCAAATTAAAGCAGAAAATTCTTTGAGCTGCCATGCTGTGCTCTGAGAGCCGTATGATCACTTGATACGGTTAAACTGTGACATTTCAAATTAAAGTGGGCGGGGTTTTTTTTTCCTGACTCTGACTGACTCACTTGTCTCAAAGATCTTTAACAAGTCCACACTTTTACTCAGGAGGCATGAACATAGTTTGCATTCCTCAATAACTCTGACAGTGAAGCAGCCAAAAGGTCGACAGGTCACTCTAAACTACAGTTTACAGTGCAGTCTCGTAGACTTTTATTATCACGTGTCAGCAGTGCACAATATTCCAAATATCTGAGCAAAAATAAGGGCCAGATTTTTTATTTTTTAATATAGTGGGACTTAGAGGAAATTGTGTTGATTTACAGAAAACCACTGGAATATACTGTAAATGACAGCATCCTTTTATACAATACACTTTAGTTGCAATAGACTGTTGTTGTCAGTAATCCTTTACTGTTCATTCACCAGTTATCTTTTTACAAACAGACCAAAATGTTCACCCTGACAGTTATTAAAAACATAGAAACTCTGTTATTTTTAAATATTTACATTTTGTTTATATAGCTTATGTAAAGTAGAAGCATGAATATCTCATGCTTAATCGGCATTACTAAAGCCTGAGCGACCTTGTAGTAATAAATTAGAGATTGAGCATGCAGACTTAAACTAGTTGTGTCCATATAGCTTTCCTTCATTATAGCTTCGTTAAGCTTGAACCAGAGGAAGCTGTTTACCACATCACTGTGGTTACTAAATCAGTACCATTTTATCTGTGATGTGAGGTAAGTTTCAGTTGAGCAGCTCAACATTTTTATCTGACCAAAAAGAAGAAAGCAGGTTTTGATACATGTTCCAGTTCACATTCACACATTTCACAGGTTGAGACCACAGGAATTTTTTAACTTCAGGAGTTCCTGTGTAAAGTTTTTTTTTTTGCAGCTGCCCTCTGCGCACAGCCTTGTAAATGATTGATTGAGCCTCTTTGTACTCTGCTTGACAATAAAACCATATTTAGAGGGATAGGTTGGGTTTTGTCTTGTTTTTCTCTTAGGACACAGGACAACAGGAGTTACTCATTGTTAGTTGTATTATTGCTCAAGTAATTAGAAATGCTGGTACAGTAGCTTCGAGGTGCGTTCAGCCATTTCTAGACACATTTTTTTTAACAAACCCATCACATGTTCTGCTTATTAATTTTTCCATTAGTGTTAGATAATGCATAGTGACGTTTTCAGTTTTTCAAGCCACCGAGACCTGTTGTTGCAGCTTTTAAATCAGCACATGTAACCTGACTCACAAGTTTCTTACAAATTTTGACCTGGTTTTCTCCCACATAAATATTTAGGGTCATAATATATATAAAGCCTACATGGCGTATAAGCTTACATGGCATAAGCGATAACAGTTCACCAGCTTCAAACCAGTTGCCCATTGCTGTTAGTCATTCCTTTTGCATATTAGGTGGAAGTAGTTAATTGAAGCCAGGTGTCATCATTCATGAAACACAGTTTGTCTCACCTGTTAGTCACATCACAGCATTCCAAAATTTGGTTAGATAAGCATTTATGGTGAGCAAAGAGCTTCTTCCTCAGCTGCAGGTGACAGCTCGCTCGTAATGCAGAACAGAACAACAGGCAAGAGTCTCACAGGATCTGTTTTCCTCCTGGATACACGGGATGCACACAAATACTGAGACTACTGCAGAAGCCAGGGACGGAGATAAAAGAGGGGAAAAGTGTTTGTAAATTACATTTAAAAAAAAAAAAACATGGCCCCAGCCTGAAACTGTTTGCAAAGCTCTGATTTTAGAAATGTTGTATATTGTTGAGCATCATAGTGGTTGCTGTTGTACATGGTAATACATAACTTATCTTGTTGATTTTCCTTGTAAACAAAACAAACTTATTAATAAATTCTAGATTACTCATTAATGTGTATATCAGTGACATGCAGTGACTTTAACAGATAGATTTAAAAAAACAGGAACTGATTCAGCGAGCAATTTATCTGTTAACTCTGCTAACCAGACTGACTTCAGTATTTTTGCTATGTGTTTTTTCTGTGTTGGTAGTATCTCTTGTGCAACTTGCTGCATTCTGTCTGAGCATCTTTAGCTTTCAGCATTGCTTTTGGCTAAAGGAGTGTTAGGATTTTTCCTTTGAACTGACAACAAACATATCTGATTTGTTGCATAAAGATAAAATAACTAAAAACAAAAATCACTGATATAATAATCAAAATATTATCCATTAACTGATAGTCACACACCAGGGACAATGAAGAGTCTTGTATTTTCCTGCCTTAACATGCTGTCTTACACTAAACTTATTGTGGATCTTGCACAGGGAATCATACACTCTGATTCCCAGAAAGCAAAAAATATGAAAATGGAAATGATAAATAAATAATTAAAAGCTTCTGTAATATGTTGAACAATTTACTGTAAATAATTACATAAATAATTTAACAAATATGAATGTATTAAACTTGGAATTCTCAAGTTGATTTTCCATATGTGCTAATCTAAAAATGGCCCTTTGTAGCTTGCAGGTGTGTATTAGCATTACAGGTTTTTAAAACCCAACAGAGCAGAAGATGATCGTCCTCTCTCAATAACCTCTAGCTTCTCTCTTTAGGCTTTTCTGGTGAAAGAAATAATTAAAAGCTGTCCACAATGCACCCTAACTCCTTGTTGTCCTTCACGTTGACAGAAATAATGAAAAGACAGTTTATCTGATTCAACATAATAAATCACAGTGTAATTTACTTTCGTACTTGCCACTTCTACCTCTGTTAATACCCGGAAAGATATAAAAGTATTGCAGTAATTATTTAATGCTAAAGTCCAGTCTCCACTTGTAACTGCGAATGTGTATGATAATGCGTACAATATCATGACTGAACTCAGATCTGTGGAAGCTGAGTCAAGGGCAGCTTTATAAACACTCTTGTCAGTAGCTGCTTTAGTTAGTCATCCGTCATATATCTCCAGTTTTAATATCAATCTGTTTTAAGAAAGAGCTTTATCTTTGAAAGTATTTTCACATTATCAGATATTTAATCCAGCTGACCACGGGTTGAATGCTGTTTCTAATATGGGCCAAAATGGCCTTGTAAGATTTCTGCTCAGGGCTTGTGTGTGCATATTTTAACAACATCGTATGATCCTTCATCTCTTACATTTTCCCCTCTGACACAGATTTATTGCCAGTACCTGTGCCCGGAGTCTCCACATTCAGCCTGGTGTTGCACGCAGAGCTCAGCCCAATGCAGTGCTGGAGAAAGTGTTTACATCCATCACAACGGTTTGCTGCTTTTATTTTAAACTTCTCCCTTAAAAAAACAAAACAAAACTATGTACTTTAATATAAGTTATGACTGTTCATTGATCTTTCACATCATCCCACAACTAAAAACAGATTTATCATCACAAAGTTGTATGAGGAGTAGTTGTAAGAGATTTAAATATACAGTGCCCTCAGAATGTAACACTGTATTCAGTAAAATGGGTTTAGTTACATGACAGGACAGACATTTAGACGTTGATCTCATTATCCAAAAATTTCCAAGTTTTAGTTATTGTCGTGACTTAGATGCTGATGCTACTGAAACATAAACCCTGGTATGATATGAACAGAGCGTTTCTAGTTTAAACAGTCCAGCACTATTAATATGGGGCTGACTGAAGTTTATCAGTAATACAGCTGTTCTGTTAATAACAAATAAGAGTGATCCAAAAAACCTACTTAACTAAAAAAAGAAATCTCAAAAACATTATATTTTTTTTACCTCACTTTTAAGAATATTTGCAACAATACATTTTGCGAATTCACTTTGTTGGGATCATCCAGAGTGGAAGAGAAAATATCAGATATTTATGTTTTCTTTAAAAACACAGTACTGGAGCATTCCAGTCTCTTTTGTAGGTCACACTGCTGAACACTGGACTCACATTTTTATCCCACACATTCGGAAACAGAAAAATCTAATATTTCCCAGGACAATACAATACACTCTACAAAACCATCAGAAAACCTGTCTTACTTCAAATTAGATGCAAAAAGTTTAGTGGAAACTAATGTTTTGATATGGATTTTTGCATTGTTGTGCTCCAGAGGACAAACAGGTCTGGGTGGCTTTCATGAGATCAGACAGAGGTTGGATGAAGGCCGTTAAAACTAACTCCTTGTTAATAAATTACATTATTATTGCTGGCAGCAAAATGAAAAAAAGTCACATGTATTTTGTTTGTTTGAAATTCCACTAAAGGAGCTGAACTTGGGCACAGGCTCATATGACAAAGCAATTATGCAAGAGCACATTTCTGTTCTGATTGTGATATTTGCAAAAGTCTCACTTCTGTTGTTGCAGCTTATAGTTTCCACTGAGACTTTCAGTGCTAACATTCTCCTGATAATTTTTGTATTTGCTGACTTCACATGCTTTCGCTGAGTCTCAGAGATTAAAGTACAAACAGTGAACTGTTAGCAAAACTGCAGTATGGTAACACTTGATACTGTACACAGGATTCAGTTGTTCCCCCTCTCTCTCTCTCTCTTTCTCTCTCTGCACAGAATCCAGACTCCCGCCATCTGGATGGCCTGTCCAAGCAGCTGGACTGGGAGGTGCGAAAGGTCCAACGTTGGTTCAGACACCGCAGGAACCAAGATAAACCAGGCACACACACCAAGTTCTGTGAGAGCATGTAGGTTAATGCCTATTGTGTTCACCTTTAACCTCTCTGCAGGCTTGAGCAAACAATGGTGGTGTTTTCTGGGCAGCTGCAGTGTGATATTGTGCGTGTAATCTCCTGTATTTCTATCTTTGTGAGGACAAGTTTTAAACATCAGAGTGAGAACAGTCTGGCTGTTTTGGCCTGTTTATTGTTAGGACATAGATTTGAAATAAGGATTAGGATCGGGTTATGGGAGAGTAAGGGTGAGACATGTATCATGTGACACCTAATGGTTAGGGTTGGGGCAAGTAGCTGTGTTGTTTTTTTTACTTCAACCAGGGCCATAATGTTTCCTCTTTTACTTCTAGGTGGAGGTTCACATTTTATACGTGCATATTTACCTATGGGTTCCAGTTTTTGTGGCAGGTGAGCACACCCTCAATACAAGAAGTGTGTTCAAAACGGCTGGAGAAATTTAGTTTAGACTGTATAACTGGTTGAGTATATTTCAATAGACAGTGGAAATTAAGAATTGTTTGCTAAATTACTACGTATTTGTTTTCAGTCCCCTTGGATGTGGGATACGCGGCAATGCTGGTACAGCTACCCTTATCAGGTATGATGCAGTTTTAACGTTTGTTTATATAATTTACAATCCAATACAACTAATTCAGCCTCAGAAAAAAAAAAAAAACTTTGAGTCAAACTAACAATGTGAAACACTGAACTTTAATTTCAGAGCTGTTTTAATAGGTTGCATAGTGGTTTACCCAAACAAAGTGCTTCTCAGCTAACAGTGATAAACATGCAGAAAATTCGTCTGTGTTTATTTTCATTAGTGGAAGCAATGTCAGTTTCTGTTTGCTTTTACTTCACTGACATGTAACTGTCCTTCCATAAATAAGAACATGTCATAAAAAGCAATATGAGACTCATTACCATCGTCCAGATGTTCCTGTATTTCTGGTGCTTACCTCATATTAAGTTGAGATTAAAACAAGTGGTGTCTGCTCATTATGTTTGATTTTAATTAGTTTGACCAGCAAATACAAACTTTTCAGTCACAGAAAGACACATTAGTAACATTTGAAGGGGGGTGGGGGGGTTGCAAAAGCAGACATCTGTGTTGTGATTTTCCCTTTTTTTCTAAATCAGGTTTCTACATTGCGTTCTTAAGGGAATATGTATCAAACTGGTGGTGGGTTTTTATTGTTTAAAAATGGCTATGTGCATTCACAAATAGAGATATGTTAAGATTGCTGTGGTAAAATTAAAATATTCTTTATAAAGTTAAAGGCTTAATCTGGTGTGCTGCTCATTCAGGAGCAAACTGCAGTGTCCGTCTGTATATGCCGTTTTTTTGTAACAAGTGACCGTCAGGCATGATGCAATTACCTAAAAAGCAGCACTTCTCATGCCTTATTGCTTAAGTTACTTCATCTTTACGGTAATTCAGTGGGTCAGGATGTGTGCAGGGTTGATTTGTTGCACAGCGATAGTTACATGTTCTTCTTTCACTCTCATTTCTGTGATATTCAGTATGGTTTGGTTCCAAATTACAAAGAATAGAATATATTTCCTATTTAAACCCACTCCCTGAACATGCCTCACCTGTCTGTCTCTTCAGGTCATGACTCCGGGTCTTTACTACTACTATGTGACAGAACTGGCCTTCTACTGGTCACTTATGTTCTCCCAGTTCACTGACATAAAAAGGAAGGTAAGAGAAACGCCTGTCCGTAAGGTTAGATCACACTGGACGCACAAGACTTGCCCTTTCCTGTGAAACATTTGTTAATACGTCTTTTGTTCCTCATTTGACAGAGAAGGAGTGTATGGATATATGTGTGTGTTTCCACGTGTAAACCAGTTCAGTTGTATGCTGTGGCACAAGTACAGTTGTGTTAACTTTGGAAAGTCACATGTTTATCTATTTTTTTTTTTTTTTTTATAGAGGGGAGGGGGTGGGCGCAGCTGGTGCAGCTCAGTCTGTGAAGGCTTTTGTATTTTCAGCACGAGGGCACCCACTGTCATGTGATAGAGCAGACCTAACTCTATTAGAATTGCAGAAATTCCACAGAAGGGCAGCGTATTAGAGCTAGAGTTGATTTCATCCACACATACTTGACTTTAATGTTTATGATAACAGGAAATGGAAAATTAGGCCAGTGCTACCTATTTCATGTAGACAGCTGTGAGAGGGGGGCCGAGTGTTTAGAGGCATTCTGTAAAAAAATACATTTTCTTTCTGACATGATGTTTAGATGAGTCAGATGAGTCAGTTTTTCCAGTTCACTTTATTTGTTTGTCAAATGGCAAGATGGAAAAACTACCAGCCCAACGATCTCGAAACTTAATGGAAGGAAGTGATATGAGCCAACGAAAAAATACATTTTATTTGGTGCAGATCTAAATAAACAAATTATTTCACACCTTTAGTAACACTATGATTTGTCATTTGGGATTGGCAGAATAAATCTTAATATCTAGTAGATGATAAAGTTGAATAAGTACAAAAAAATGATAAAAAATGAAATGTGAGGAGTCCATATCACAGTCGACATTCAAAGGTACAAGTGATCCTCTTGGGGAGCTCGCACCCATGTTTGATGAATCCTCAAACAGAGAGCAGTTGTTATGCAGCGTTCAGTTTAATGAGAGAATTGATGCAATTGTAGCTTCACTTTTTCCTCAAACATGTGGCTTTGGAGATGTAATTCCTGGTTTTCACAAATGTATTCTACGTATGTAAAAATAATTCCAGTTTAGAGGAACTAATTAGTCCACAGCTGAGATGAGGCTTCAGTTAAGCACAAGTGTTTTGACAAAATTTCAACAGTTTTTTAATGCGTTTAGACATACATGGTGGTTGCTTTTGCAGATTTACGTATTACAGAAGAATGGACTGTTAGCCTCAGCAGAGTCTGCACCCTGAACAATCTTGTGGTCAGATAAATATTTCTTTATCAAGCTAAAAGCCTTCATTCATGTAGTAACTTCCATGAGGCCTTTCTCACTGTTAAACTTAGCTGAATTCAGCCGATTGTAATTCTTTTCAGTCAGCTGCAAACCACAAAAGTAGTGATTAAATTTCCAAACAAGCAACAGTAATTATTTTAGATTTCAACTTGTCAACAGAGGAAGATTGTCAGGGTTTTAAGACATTTTCTATGTGGATGGATCAATTAATTGATTTTAGCCAACTGTACAGAATTTTAATTAGAGTTTCCTTCAGAAAAAAATGATGCTGGTCTGTGTGTCCTTGACAAGCTGAATGCGCCAAAAAAAGGAAGAAATTCTGTTCATTCAAGAAAGCAGCAAATTTACTGCATTTTTTAGTCCAAGATATAATTAAATAAACTTGCGGAATACCAAGAAAGGAGTTATTCTTTGACCTATTTTCATTATTAAACATAAATGGGCAGAAGGAGAGCTCAAAGTTTTCTCTTTTTTTTTTGGGATGAAAAAATTGATCCAGGTATATGTTTTGGCTCCACACACTGTTTATCCGAGCTGCCTCTCTCAGCTGTTGCTGCCATCTTAAACTAGCTGAACCAGCTGCTGAGCATCAGCAGTCATTTGTTCCTTGGAGGCAGATCATTAAATAAACTAATGAAATGACAAAAACTGCCCAAAGAGACAACAGGTGTTTGACCTCAGAGGACATGTGGATATGCATTTCAGCTTATTTTAATACAATTCGTACTGAATTTAAAGGGAATTCCCCAAACATTGTTGTCAGAGAGATATAATAATGTCAGATCATTAAAATGGATAACGTGTTGTGGTGAGGTAAACAAGTGAAAGACTAAGATAGTGTTCAGAAAACTGGTTGGAAATGTAGAGCAACCAGATTCCATTTAGGATCATGCATATGTAAGACCAAAAATAGTTTTTTATCATAACTGCTGCTGTCCTCCCTCTATCTGTCTTTCTGCTGTTATAGTCTGCTGCTGTCGGCTCGCACGTCCTGCCTGTCAGATGCAGATGTCTCCTATCTTAAGCTTCGCTCTTAAGCTGCCTCTGCCTGTGTATTTGTCTTAGGTTGTTCTACATTGTTAATACTTTACCTGTATCTTGTCTTTCTGTCCAAGTCTGGCTGCATTAATCAAGCCCCTTCCATTGGGCTGAGATTTAAGTTCACTTCAGTTTAATCCCGTCCGTTTCCTCTGGAAGACTGATTGCTGCCTGTTAAGAAACATGGGCGTTGAAATTCAGTTCAAATTAGCAGTTTTGTTCAAGCTGCTGCCAAACTGTGTCTCCTCTCTTGCGTTGTTTGTACATTAGGCTTTTGTTTCAGCTTTGGTAAAGTGCAGCAGTGAGTGTCATGAATGGGGGCAGAGGTTGCCAAGGAAACACAATAGTAAAACATTTAGATAGGAGACTTATTTACGATGCAAAGAGCACCGACTGTTGTCTTTAAAACATGCTTGTTTTGTCTGATTTCCCATATTTCTGGTTGCACTGATGCAAACTCTGACATTTCTTTCCATGCAGTGAAAGTGGACATACATGAATAGTTTGGGCATTAGTAATGGTGAGAGTCTGAGACTTAAAGAGGACATGACCAACTTTTTTTTTTATCTCTTGTGAGTGTGATGCTAACCCGACAGGAAGTGTGGTTTTGATTGTAAGAGACTTCACCTGCCTTTAACTTAGCTTTCCAAGCCCTATGTGTCTTTATGATCATTTGATTTTGAGAAGTGCCAAATACTTCTTTTTCTGGTGTTTTATCCTTATTTGATAGTAACAGTGCAAAATTAATCTAGGTGGGAGAAACAGAGGAGTGAAACAAGACAAAACACACAGTAGGGATGTTGTGTCTTAACCATAAGAAACAAGTGTGCTTTAAATTACATTTCCTTTTTAACACAACAGTCAGTGCCTCTGATGACACAGCACAACGTGTTTACAGGTAAAAACCCAGTACACATGTATACATTCATGCTGACTGTCCTTCTCCCTTTTTTAATCTCAGGACTTCCTGATCATGTTCATCCATCATCTAGCCACAATTAGCCTGATCAGCTTTTCCTACGTTAACAACATGGTGCGAGTGGGGAGCCTCGTGATGTGTGTCCACGATGCCTCAGACTTCCTGCTGGAGGTCAGTCAGATACGATCTCTGTGATCACACACTGCATGGATTCCTCTTTGAATTAGATTGAAGTTTCCTTATTACTGCATGGTTCAAGCAGCTAAACACAGCTAGGCTGAACTTTACCTACTCAGCTCACACCCAAGAATGATGTTTTATTGTTATTGTTGCTGTTTTAACATAACAGTCAAACTATATCAGATTTTTTGCACTCGGCCGCTACCCTTGAACGTTTATCTCCGACATTTCTGATAGCAAAAAAAGAAAAGGTATAACTAACTAAATGGCCTCTTAATGCATGGTGTAATGTGACACCATAGCAGTTTTTCTCCACTTAAAGCAAATTAAATATGAAACAGACATTATTGACAGAAATGCTGATGGACTCATAGTCAATAAACATAGAAAAAACATTGAAGACACTCATATAGGAACATATCTGTAGTGCTCATACAGGAATTGTGTAGCCTCAAATTTTACATGGAGATCTTTTATGTTCAGGTATATATTTTAGGTGCCTTTTTCTTCAGAGCTAATGTTTATTTTTAACAATAGAGATGAAATGTTTGGATGTTTGGTAAGTGTTCTCAGTCACGTCCCCTTGACTGAAATTCCAAAAGGTTGCTGCTAGAAGCACATGAATTAAATAAAGTTTTCTAAGTGGTTGAAAAAAAAAAAAAAGCTTTGCACAAAACTCATTATGAATTATTACTTCTGTTTTCTTTTCCTGCAGGCTGCCAAACTGGCCAACTATGCTAAGTACCAGCGCTTGTGTGACTTCCTCTTCATTGTTTTTAGTGTGGTATTCTTCATCACACGACTCGTTATATATCCAATATGGTGAGTTCTCTGTAACATCTGCAACTGCAGAATAATTGTTACAACTGCTTTGACATAATATTTATCAATTTATTAATGCACAAGATCCCATAGCAACTGAAGTGCTCTTATGTTTTTTTTTCTGTGGAAAGGAAACAGTTACTGCAGGATATGATTAATCAAGAATAATATTTTAGCTTCTAGCTTTGAAGGTGACTGAGCTTAGGACAGGAAATATGTGCACAATACTGCTTTTAACTTTGTTATTATAAGAAAATACATGCACAGAAAACATATTTCCGATGTGCTTTGGTTTCTCAGATTCCTGTTATTGCAGCACATCATGTGTAGCTGTAAGTTGTACGACTGCTAGTTGCATGACTTTATAATTATTTCTAAAAATGTTCATGTGCTGCCGACCAGTTTGTTAATCACATCCAGCATGCCTACAGTGTCTGAGTGAAACATTAATCATCGTTTTACGTCTTGTCTGGGTATTGCAGAGACCTGTGCTAATATTTAGGTTTAAGGGAGCGGTCAGATAGCAAGTAATACTTGATAGGGACCTGTATCTTGATGCTCAACCTCTAGAGAGACAGACAATAGGGAACCTATCATTGGCGTAAGTAACCTGAGCAGCTATATTCAGTATCGTGGTGTGGATGAGTGATAAAGGTAATGTTGCCGGTGCAGTTACCTGGGCTGAAATCTATACCTCAGCTGGGGAAGGTGCGTCTGCTGACAGCCTCCTGTCACTCACCTGGATTTCGGAAGACATGACCTCAGCAGCCACTCACCCAACATTGTAGTCATTCTGTGTTATTCACCCGTTCCAAATGGGAGTAACGATGTGCATATTACTCATAATAAAAAGAGTGCTGATTAATAATATAATTGGCATACAGCCTGAAAGCTTTTTGCAGTGACTAGGATTTTATTGCATGTTGAATTTGTGTGTATAAGACAAAGTAAATATGTGCATCTGTTTGTCTTTTTCAGGATCCTGAACTCCACTTTGTTTGAGAGCTGGGCCATAGTCGGGCCGTACCCGTCCTGGTGGCTCTTCAACTTCTTACTACTGGTCCTCCAAGTGCTGCATATCATCTGGTCCTACCTCATAGCCCGTATAGCTGTTAAAGCCATGCTGAGAGGCAAGGTGGGTCACAGTGTTGAAACAGTCAGTTGACTAAACAATTAACCGATCGACAGAAAAGCTATTTTTACATCCATTTATATTTTTTGTTTTCAGAAAAAAACAAAATTTCTCCAGTTCTAGCCTCTCCAGTGTGAAGATTTGCTTGTTTTTCTTTTTGTATATAAACGAAAATTTACTATATTTAGGTTTTGCACTTCTTGTCAAACATAACAAGTCATTATATAAAAAAAAAAACAAAAAACGGTAGCCCCACTATAAAGACCTGCTGAAGGATTTGACACTACGTATTGAATTTCTTGCACACAAGAGCGATGGTTTACTTACAAAGACGTTTCACAGTCACAAATAATCATCATCTGACAAGATATGTGTAGTTTCCTGGTGTGACCACCTGCTAGTTTCACTTCACGGTGTGCATTCATGAGGTTTAGTACGGCTCAAAGTGGCATACATTAAAAAAAACCATCTAACAACACAGAACTGTACGAACAAAAAAAAGCCTCAAATGGTTTGAACCTAAAACATTAACCAGAAGAACACCAAAATAACACTTGTCCTATCTGTCCATGAGAACTGTCATATTAACATGTAAAACATCACAACAAAGCTATTTTTAGGATGAATTTGCTGCCTCCACGCTTCTTGCTGAGCTGTCCCTGACTCTGTCTCCTTCTCTCTGCAGACGCAGTATGTTTCCTCTCCCTCTGGAATGAGAGAGGGAGATCCTCTCTTTCTGTCTGTCTTTGTCCAATGAGACCTTCTCCGCTCCTCTCTCGCTTCTCTGCGTTTGCTCTGTGCGCTTGAGACCTTTACCTTCTCTCTTTCTCGCTGTAAGTTTCTGTCGACTCCCTCTCCTGTGACTCCTCTCACACATCCTAATTCCATCTGTTCTAGCCTATTTCCATGAGGATCCGGTGTAATTTGGGTGGCTTTAATTGGACAGCTGTTTGCAGTTAATCAACACTTAGATGCACTCAGAAAGACAGCAGTAAAGGGAAAGTTGTAAATGATGAGTAATGTGGTAGTAGTTTCATGAATTTCAGGTATGTCCAACTGTTTCTCATTAGGCAGGAGCGAGCTGAAGTTGTCCTGCACCCCCACCCTGTGGTTGTGGCACATACAGGAGATTTGCATGAACAAGAAGTTTATGAGGCCGCTTTTGTTTTTCAGGGAAACTTCATCATAGTTGTAAACTTATTTCAAACACAACAGCAACAGTAGCACATTGAATTAATGTTAACTAGTGTTTCCCGACCCGTCTTGCTTGTGACCCCTAAATATGAAGCAATATTTCTTAAACAAGGTTACATAAGTGCAGTGGCCCTTTAAATTGTGCCTGTTCAGCATGCAGATTCGCTCAAGGACAGAACAAACCTCAGGATGATGTAATGAATATTTATCTTTTTCAAAGTCTTGAAATCATAAAACTACAGTATTTCATAAGAAGGAAGTGAGAATTCAGTTAGAGTTTCAGAATGTATGTTTTTCTCATAATCTACATGGATATTCATCTTATGACCCACCAGATTCTTCTTGAAATTCGTTGTAAGCATACAAATTCCCAGATTGCGCATTAGACTAAACCATAAAGTGAAGCTTCAAAGAGAGCTGCTTCTCACTAGTCTGGTTTTTCTCATCTTTAGTTTAGGTTTCACATTTTACAAATTTCTTTCATCTGTAATCAACACTTTTCTTTCCTCAAATAAAAAAAAAACTAATTTTATCCTAAATAGCTGTTAACAAGCTTTTATGGGATCTGAACACTTTTAAATATTACCTCTGTATAATCACTTTGGTATTACACAATCAAACGACCAGCTGGGTTTATAAACATGAGCATGTTCTGTGCACACTGCCAATGTTGTGTTAGATGACTTCTAGGAAAGATTGAAGTCACCTCTAGTTTCTATTTAGGCTCAGCTGCATAAGAAAATTCCTAATACAGATTTAAAAACATATCACCATCCAGCAAAGGCCAAAAAAAGCTGTGCCCAAACTGTAGGTGCATCTATTATGAGAAAAGTAAATGAACAAAGAATGATGGATTGACTTTTCTGACATTTTAAAAATGATACTTACATGCCCATAAGTACATTAAAGATTTTTTTATGTTGAATGTTTCCTCTCTTTATGGCACTAAGGAGAGCCTTTTATTTGATAAACTGGAGTCAAAATACACAGAACAAAACTGTCACGTGTATATTTGACCATATTGCTATGTGGGTATTATTTTAAAATAGACAAAAGAGTAACATTATCCTTTGATGTGTCTCTGAGGAACAATGTAAAAAATCAAAACGTCATGAAAGATAAATTAATAATCCACTCAAAATGTCTCATTTATTTATGCCAGTGTTTATACTGATGAGTAAGTGACTTCAGAGCTGGACATCTATAACATTACTTTGTCTAACCTCTACAGATTTGTTTACTTCTGTGGTCTGTGTTGGAAAATAAATAAAATCCCACTAAATTCTATCAATGTTTTCTTCCTCCATCCGTCTTCTAGGTGTGCAACGATGTTCGCAGCGACATCGAGAGCAGCTCAGACGAAGAGCCTGACACGCCCACAGAAGGCCTCAAGTCTTCTCATACTCCCAAAGGAGAAAACGGCACTAACGGCCACTGTGCTGCTGCTTCTGCTGCTAAAGCGCGAGTGCAGAACCACAGCAGCTGGTGACACGGAGCCTGAGGCAGGGAGCCCCCTGCAGTTCACCCCTCAAGTCTCCAAGAGCTTTGTCCTACGACCTGACATGCGAGGCTCACACTTACATTCACATACACAGTCTACTATCACACATTACATTGACAGCGAGTGCGCACAGATCTATACGTTGAACTGATGGTGGATACACTGACATCTGCTATGACGAGCCTGTAAAGACACATACGATACGACTAAAGAGGTGAAAGCAGAAATGATATGGAAATCAGTTCAAGCAAGTGATTTGCATAACCTTATTTTTCAAATGATGGGATTTATTTTGCTGCCAGATGTTGGTTGGTTTCGATGTTCTCTCCCAGTTTTATTGGTCAGATGAACTTGATTATTGTCGCTAGGGATTAATTCACACAGGATCACAAAAGGCGGACAACTGCTGCTGCACTGCTCCCTGTGGCTTCAAACTTTATGTCGCACTCCCGATCAGTGATGTCACTGCAGTTATTATATAAGTAGATAATAAATATTATGTTGTTATAGCTGTGGTTTTATCAGCTCTTAAAAGAAGGGCACCTTCTGTGTGTGTGCGTGTGTTTGTGTGTGTGTGCGCGTGTGTGTGTGTGTGTGACTGGAAGTAAACACTTGAAAGTTAAAATGGCAGCCGTTTCAGTCCTTTGTGATTTATTGTGGATTTACCTTTTAACCACATTGTTTGTGATGTTTATTTCTGTTTTACTGTTTTTTTTACTACTTCTGAGACCAAAATGTTTATGAAAAATAGTTTGACGTCACTGCCTATAGAAGAATCCAGGTTTGAGGACTATACTACATGTCTGGTATTAAGTTCTCGCTTGAGTGCCTTGTAAAAAATGTATTTCCAAATATATTCTGTTGTTGAAACATGTCTCTTGGTGCAGTCCCATTTTATCAACACTACATCATAGTTTGGGGTTAAAGGCATTTAATATATTACAGTACAAACAATTACAGCCATCTTCATTCCTTAAACATTATCACTCACAGTGTGGATTTTACGCCGACCATTAATGCAAATGACATGTTCCTGGTAAATTTGCTTGGTGAAGTTTTTAAACGAAACATCTTCCTTGTTGAGGACACAACACCCTCAGTGAAATCACACAGTCTTCCTGAGAAGAATAAACATCTTCATGATTTAGCAATGGACACAAAAAGGGGAGGAATGGGAAATGTCCATATCTGTGAAAAAAAATAAGAGCAGTCCATCTGACATCAGTCTTTGATGACTTCAGGATCCTGGTTTTCTGCCGCCAGTTTGAGCTGTTTTTGCTTATCCATGTAGCGGTATCCTCGCATCGCACACAGGTAGCCTGCATACACTGTCAGCAGCATCATCGAGCCAGAAAAGGCCCGATAGCCAATATCAGCCAGGCGCTTTGCAGACACCATGATGAAGATCCTGAAGGAGCCGGGAACAGGAAGTCAGAGCAGGTTCAGGAGCAAAGTACTACAGGCAATGTGTTACTAAGCACTTAACAGGTGGAAAATGTGACAGTAAATTTGCTCAATTCGCAGGATGATCAAAAAGACAGTTTGATGGTCATTTCATCCATCAAATACGATGTACTGTTTCAGAAAAAATGAACAATAAACTATGAAATTCGTTAAATCCGTTAAATTCAGTTACACAACTAGCTACAATACCTTAATATTGGTACACATTTGTGCACATTAACCATTATTCCATGATATATCATTTTTTTGAAAACTATAATTTGCCTCAAAATAAACAATCTGATAACAAATGCCTATTTAAGTGACATTAAATGCTACCGCATACTAAAAAATTGAAGAACTATCCCACTGCTGCATACACCTCACATACAGGTAAAGAGAAATTCATATATTCCTAACAAATTTTAGTGATAGTTTTCATAAATTGAAAAAAACTCTTCCAAGACGAAGTCAAATAACGCTTGAAAATTAAAGATTGAGACATAGTATCGTCGGTCAAGATTCAGCTAAGGGTCTGAATAAGACTTCTGTAAAAATCAGATGTTAGGATTTTTATAAAAGTTATGAAGTTTAATTCTGTTTTACTTGTAATGTTTTTACTGGTCACATTAGCAGAGAACACTGCGCCTTTTCTCAAAAATATCTTAAATAGTCACTGTTGCAACTGCGTATATTGACCCTTGTCTCCTCTAACAAAGCTAAATGGTATGTGAGATTCAATGTCATAACTATAAAAGTGAAGTACTCTGATGCCTCTGCAAAAGAGAATAATTGTCTTTTTTCACCGACAGCTAGCAGCGGATCTGCTGTGTATGCATGCATTAAGTTTGCACTTAAAACACCATTTCATTGACGAAGACAAATTTCACGCTTGTCTCGCCTCTCCTCTCACAACCAATACTATTGTTTTTCTTACCTTTTATTTGAGAAAGTGACAACAAGTGCTGGTTTTCGTAGCTGTCCTCAATGTCAGCACGCCAGTGTGTGAAGTTAGCATTCAAGCTATCCAACCTTCGCTTTCGTAAGGTACGGTAGCCCAGAGGGGATCATTTGGATTCTGGTAAAACTACGAAAGAATTTGCAGAGCGCCATCTAGTGAAGCGGAGGAGTACATAAATGTTCGTCTTCATACTGTATATATAGCTTCAATTTTATTGAGTTATCGGCTACCGTAAGCAGTATGAACATGCAGTTCCTATAGTTTGTACTGAAGCCCGTAAATATATCACAGATTAAGCCAGTTTTTCTTTTCTTTTCCTTACTTTTAACTTTTTTTTTTAAAAAAAACGAAAGTTCCTTTCTAAGATAGAGTTCCTTTGTTTTCCACACGGAAGTATTTTGGAGGCGGACACGATACAATGGCAACATGCTCGATGAGTGGCGATGCCGATGAAGAAATAAATGATCCAGGAGCGGCTCCGTACGGCAACTTTATAAATTATTACACATTCAATCCTCCGGAGAACCGCTTGAGTCTGATACCAGCTTCACTCCTTCATGATTTAGGTTACAGCGACGGAAATCAGACCACATTAATCCTGGATGTGGGCTGTAATTCAGGGGTACGTGGCTCTGATACAAAGATCATTAAACGCTGAACATTAGTCGCTAAAATAAAACGTTTAAGCGACTCGATTGCGTGTATTTCCCTTGAACTTCCCTTTAATGCAAATATAACTTTTTCACATTGTTTTACTCAGTATAACCCATAGTATACAAGATTGATCAAAAGTATGAACCCTTTTCATGTTTGCCCTTGTGATATATTTATAAATCCTTTTATATTACTGAAATAAACTCAGTGTAAACAGCTTTTGTCCTTATAAAATAGTTTCTCTAGTGAAAGCTCACCTCTCCTCCTCCTCCTCCTCCGTGTGAATGGCAGGAACTGAGTGTGGCCTTATACAAGCATCTGGTGCAGGAGTCCGTGTGTGAAGAAGCCTCAGACGGGAGGAAAGTTCACCTCCTGGGCTTCGACTTGGATGAAATCCTCATCCAGCGCGCTCAGCAGTCCAACCCTGTGCCCGGCAGCATCTCCTTCATCCCTCTGGACATCATTAAGGACACCGAGCAGCTGCAGGGTTACCTCAACCAGCACGGCTGCTCCCGCTTCCACCTGTGTCTGTGCCTGGCTGTAACCATGTGGGTCCACCTAAACCACGGGGACTCCGGCCTGCTGCAGCTGCTCTCTCGCTTGGCCTCCACTAGTCAGCACCTCCTGCTCGAGGCACAGCCGTGGAAGTGCTACCGCTCTGCGGCTCGGCGGCTGAGGAAGCTGGGCCGATCGGACTTTGACCACTTCAAGACCCTGAAGATCCGCGGGGACATTGCAGAACATGCCAGGGAACATCTGGAGAAACACTGTGGCATGGAGCTCATCCAGAGCTTCGGCAGCACTGCATGGGACCGCAAGCTGCTGCTCTTTAAAAGGAAATGAATCTGAGGGACCAGAGTCAAGAGTTTTCGTCTGCTTTAAAAGAGCTGCAAAGACACGAAGACAACACCAGAGGAGCAAATGAGGGAAAGGGAGAAAAAATGAGCTGAACTGATCAGTTTAAAGAGATTTCCCAGCAATTATTTTGGCAGTTTGCTTTATTTTTTAAGCAAATTTAAAAAATATATGTGCCTCTCAACTATGACGATTTGTCTTGAATGATAATCGATGAGTCTATAAAGGTTTTGTATTTTGCCAGACAAATCAATTTAACTACAAATGTCAGTTTGGGTTCTGTTTTAACATATTTCCTGACATTATATGAACCAAACTTTGGATCATTAAATGGAGAAAATTGTCACATTAATCTGTCATGATTGCTTTAGGTTTCAGTTAAGAATCATTTCGTTAATTGATCTATTAATTACTTCATTCATGTTTTAGCCTTTAACAGGATAATTACAAATTTGGGTTTTTGTTTTGTTTTGTTTTTTTGTTGCTCATTTTCAAGAAGTGTTTTCTTATTTATCTGCCTCAACACTGTTTTTATTAATTAAAATATTTACCAAAGTTAACCCTCAAAACAGTTTACTTTGTATGCAACCATTACCATGCAGATGAAATGACAAAACAGCTCTTTTCATCACCAAGCAGTTCCTTCTGCATCAGAGCTGAATGAATCACAGTGGTCAATAATGCAATACTTAGGCACAACATATTAATTTTCATCATTTTAATTACAGAATACTAAAAATAACATTACATAAAATGTCTTTTTAAAAGAAACCATTGAATATTACAAAGGTTGTAAATTTTGTAAAGTTAGGATATAAAATCTTTGAACAGTGGTGCATAATTGAAAAGAAAAATAAATTTCATAAAATGTATATATTAACTGTTCTACTACATAAAAAATGAGATGGACACAAACTGCAGACAGACGAGATGAGTAGACACCGCCATTACCGCAGTGAGCTCTCCTTTCGAAGGAAGAAAGACTTGAGATGCACAGCACACACCACAATCAGCTTAAGTTCTCAAGTATGTTCAAAAAGTAAATTAAAAAAAAAAAAAAAAAAAAAAAAAAAAAGGTTACCATTTACAACAGAGGAAAACCAACAAGCTCGAAAGACTACAAAAAGTGACTTGGTGGCTGCTCCCAATATTCACACAAATCTCGATGGGTGAAAACCCGACTAAACTGGCCTTGGTTCCATAAACACACACTGTTTTCCACAGGTTTAAGCTGTACAAAGAGTTCTGAGAAACCTCATACTTTAAATCATTTCACCAAGACAGGGAAATAATGATCAGCTGTCTTTCAGTTTCGTAACACAGCACTTCCTACATCCTACTGTACAACTGGTCAGTCAGATCCACTGAAAGCTACCATGGTCACATAATTCAAACATCAGGAGGTCAACCTTAAGGAGCTGGAATAGACTATACACAAAAGGAAGGGAGGGAGGAGGAGGATGATGATGAGGAGGGGAAACATGCATATTCCAACAGTGTGCTTACTTTCTTCCTCTTCATGTCACCCTGTGTCGATTCGTCATGAGCCCTTGTTAAGATGTTTAAGTCAACACCACAGAATCGCTCAAAAAAAATATATAATCCACCCATCCCTCTACATGTACGACACACTGGCCAGTCATGTCAGCACAGAGGTATTTCATTAGTCTCCTACAGTTTCAGAGACGCGTTGTGTCACATTTTTGGTAAACAGACACAAGAGGAGGGGAGGAGGAGGGGTAGGAAGGGGGGATGTTTAGGTGTCCTTTCAAAGATATGGTTTTTAATCAAGAGTTAAGCTGAGTGGCAGAATCATCTTTCCTTCTGTGCAGTAGTAGTGGTCTCATTGGTCCGTGAAGACCAGATGAAGAAATGTAGAGAAAAGAGTGAACAAGAGAAGGTCGAAGAGAGACAGATAACAATAACCCAGAGGACATCTTAGAAGACAAAAAAGGGCGTCCCAAGAAAACAGAGGCATTTAGGAGGAAAAGAGGCGAGAAAACACCAGCAGAGCTACTTGGTTTGGCTGGTCAGTCGCTCAGACAGCTGGAGGTTTTTCACCGGGGATCCAGGAGCTGCTGCCTATCGTGTAAGCTAGTAATGCTGTTTAGGTTCAGATGAGTCCCCCTGAGTTAGTGCACACATTAGAGTCAGACAGGCCTCGCCCGCTTGTTCGTTAAGAAATCCACAAAAACAGAAGAATTAAGGGAAGAAAAAAAATTAACTCAGCAATTTCATATCAAGCTTACAATTAGCTTTGGAGAAAGAGAGAGAGAGAGAGAGCCCATCTTGGTTTTACACATCTGTGATGGGGGGGGGGGGGGGGGGGCCGAGGCAGTGTTTGTGTGGGGGGGGGGGGGGGGGGGGTAAATTTAAGAAAAAAACCCTCAAGAAACCACAAAAAG